>CM053326.1:42636140-43001140 GCA_028583605.1 Dastarcus helophoroides | reverse complement strand
ATTTTCAGCTTTACCACTCCCTGGCACGACGCCGAGACCGTAATAAGGTTTTCTAGTTCATCGGCGAATGAATTATGTACCTTATTTCCATAGCCATCGATGGTATAGCTCGGTGAATTTACTTGTATAAACCTCACCTCTTCGAATTGCTCGAATTAATCTATGTCACATTTGCTTTAAGAGTTTGCAGGCAGGTTGCAGTGGATTTACGAGGAATTGCTTATTTCGTGAAGCAAAAGCCAATTTCAGCTTCCAAGTTTTCCTCTGATACAATCAACAGGACCACTTATAGGAGCGAACGTGTTGTACAATAAAATATAAAGTAACTTATCCGTACTCCAACGCAGTTGACCCGGTGTCACCTTGTTGGGCCACCCAATTTTTCCCACAGTATGTTGAATGTCTTTGCTTTGGCATCGGCACTTATCTCTTAATTTTGCGGGTGTGTAGGTAGCACTATTAGTAACACCTGGTAGAAATTTAAAAAAAATCCATAGAAGTCCAATTGGCCCGAGACCTACCCTAAAGAAATCACATTTGAATTCTCCATTCTTGTATGTTTGTGATTATTTTAATGAGGAAGTTTGGAATTAGATAATCTCTTTTTTCTTCCATCAGTTGCTAATAAGTGTTTTGTTGTTGACGTCCTCGTTTTCAAAAGTAAAAAATATGCGCAACTGGGGGAATATCTTGTAAAGTTATACTGACAGTCTTAACTCTAATCCACTTTGCAACCCATCCCAGTTGCATACAATTTGAATACAAAACATGATTAACTTTGAAACACAATTCAATTATTTTAATGACAAGAGCTCAATCGAATTCTCTGTACATCTAACTAACCATGCCGGAGGGTCCATGGATTTGCTGTTGACAAAAAATTCGCCCTTTGTAAAACTGTCACGAGTGTATTTTTTTTTGTTCGCTTTGAACGAAGGCAGAGACAAAGGCGCTTTTGAAATTAACCCCAATTTCCATAATTCTCTATTCCGTTCATATGTTTTTCATAAGGACCACTTAAAGAATTGTGTGCTATAGAGATAACATGGCGGTGCTTTATGCACGTAATTTTGATCTAACCAGAATTGGGTCTTTAGTTTTGCCAGCCTGTAATGTAATTTTGTTCACGACAGGATCACGGATTTAATTACATTGTGTGTTTGGTCCATCTAATTTCAACATAGCTGCTGTATTAGGTCCGTGTTAATTACTCGATGAATATATTAACACGCTTTATGTGTAATAAAGCGGCAAATATTTATCGTTTAAATTAAACAATATAGCGTATCTAGTAAAATTAAATTTCGAAATAATCTAGACAGAAGTATAATGTTTTTATAATAAGGTTAACTTTATCTGACGATATTTTATAGCGCGGTGTCTACATTTAGGCTTATTGTTAGGCCAGCTGTCACTAATGACATTTTCGGTAGGATAAAGTAGCTTCTTCTTCTGGTTCTTGTTCTTGCTCTTCTTCTTTTTGTCCTTATTTTTCTTCTTCTGCTTCCTCCTTCCCTTTTCCTTCCCCTTCTTCTCTTCCCCCTTCCTCTTCTTCTCTTCCTCTTTCCTCTTCTTCTCTTCGTCCTCATCCTCCCCTTCCCCCTCCCCCCTTCGTCTTTCTCCTCATTCTACATCTTCTGGTTCTTGTTATTTTTTCGTCTTCTTTTCCTCTCTCTTCTTTTTTATCTTCCTTCTCTTCCTCCCCTTAATCTTCCTTTTATTCCACTTCTTCCTCGTTCTCTTCCTCATCTTCCACCTCCTCTTCTTCTTCCTCTTCCTCTTTTTCTTCTTCTCCTCCTTCTTCCTCTTTTTCTTCTTCTTCTTCTTCCTCTTTCTCCTCTTCTTTCTCTCCCTCTTCCTCCTCTTCGTCATCCTCTTCCTCCTGTTCTTTCTCTTGGTCTTCGTTGTCTTTCTCCATTTCCTCTTCCTTTTCCTCTTCTACTTCTTCTACTACTCCTTCTTCTTCTTCTTCCTTTTGCTCTTGCACTTACTCTTCCTCTTACTTTTCCTCTTACTCTTCATCTTACTCTTCATCTTACTCTTCCCCTTACTTTTCCTCTTATTCTTTCTTCCTCTTTCTTACTCTTCATCTTCCTCTTACTCTTTCTTCCTCTTCCTTTCTCTTCCTCTTGCTCTTACTCTTCCTCTTATTTGTTCTCTTACTCTTCCTCTTACTTTTCTTTTTACTCTTCCCTTTATTCTTCCTTGCTCTTCATCTTCTTCTTACTCTTTCTTCCTTTTCTTCCTTCATTCCTTCTTCCCCTCTTCCTCACCCGTCTCCTTTTTTTATCTTCTCATCTCCTCCTCATCTTCCTTTTCTGCCTCCCTCTCTTCTTCCTCATTTTCTTCTTCCCCTTTCTTCTTCCTCATTCTTTCTCTTCCTCTTCTTCTTTTTTCTATTCCTCTTCTTCTTCTTCCTCATATTCTTCTTCTTCTTCCCCTTTCATCCTCTTCTTTCTCTTCTTATTCTTCTTTTTTCTCTTCCTCCTCTTCCTCTTCCTCTTCTTTTTTTTCTTCTTTTTCTTCCTGTTGCTCTTGCTCTTGCACTTACTTCTTCCTCTTACTTTTCCTCTTACTCTTCCTTTTACTCTTCCTCTTACTCTTCCTCTTACTCTTCCCCTTACTCTTCCTCTTACTCCTCCTCTTACTCTTCTCCCTTACTGTTCCTGTTACTCTTTCTTCCACTTCCTTTCTCTTTCCCTCTCTTCCGTCTGCTCTTGCTCTTACTCTTATTCTTATTGTTCTCTTACTGTTATTTTTCCTTTTACTGTTCCCGTTATTCTTCCTTGCTCTTCATCTTCCTCTTACTCTTTCTTCCTCTTCCTTCCTATTCCTCCTCCTCCTTCATTCCTTCTTCTCCTCTTTCTCTCCCTTCTCTTTCTTTTTTGTCTTCTCTTCCTTCTTCTCATCTTCCTTTTCTTCTACTTCTTCCACTTCCTTTTCTTCTTCTTCCTCCTTTTCTTTTTCTCCTTCTTCTTTTTCCCCTTCTTCTTCTTCCCTTCTTGTTTCTCTTCCTCTTCTTGCTCTTGCACTTACTCTTCCTCCTACTTTTCCTCTTACTTTTCCTCTTACTTTTCCCCTCACTCTTCCTCTTACTCTTCCGCTTACTCTTCCTTTTACTCTTTCTTCCTCTTTCTTGCTCTTCGTCTTTTTCTTACTCTTTCTTCCTTTTCCTTTCTGTTCCTCTTGCTCTTAATCATCCTCTTATTTTTCCTCTTACTTTTCCTCTTATTCTTTATTGTTCTTCATCTTCCTCTTCCTCTTACTCTTTCTTCCTCTTCCTCCCCATCTTCTTCTTTCTCCTCCTCCTTCTTTTCTTCTTCTCCTCTTTCTCTCCCTTCTCCTTCTTTTTTATCTTTCTTCTCTTCCACCTCTTCATCTTCCTTTTCTTTCACTTCTTCCTCATTTTCTTCCTCCACTTTCTCTTCTTCTTCCTCCTCTTCCTCTTCTTCTTGATCCTATTCCTCTTCTTCTTTCTCTTCATCTTCCTCTTTCTCTGCCCCTTCCTCCTCTCCCTCTTCTTCTTGATTCTATTCCTCTTCTTATTTCTCTTCCTCTTCCTCTTTCTCTGCCTCTTCTTCCACCTCCTCCGACTTCCCTTCCTCCTCTTTGTCCTCCCCTTCCTTATTCTCCTCCTCTTCCTCATCTTCCTCCTTTTCTTCTTCTTTCCTTTCTTTTTCCTCCTTTTCTTCTTCTTTCCCTTCTTTTTCCTCCTTTTCTTCTTCTTTCCCTTCTTTTTCCTCCTCTTTTTATTCTTCTTCTTATTATTCTTCTTTCTCTTCCTCTTCCTATTCGTTTTCCTTTTCCATTTCCCCCTCCTCTTCCTTTTCCTATTCCTTTCCTCTTCTTCCTCTTGCTCTTGCTCATATTCTTTCTTTTACTTTTTCTCTTACTCTTCCTCTTACTCCTCTTACTCCTTTTTCTCTTCCTTGCTCTTCTTTTTCCTTCCTTTTTCTCTTGCACTTCCTGTTGTTCTTCTTCATCCTCCTTCTCCCCCTCTTCCTCTTTTTCTTCTTTCTCCTCCTCTTCTTCTTCTTCTTTCTCCTCCTCCTCTTACTTTTCCTCCTTCTCTTCCTTTTCCTCCTTCTCATCCTCATCCCCCTACTCCTCCTCCCCCTCCCCCCCGACTCCTCTTATTTCTTCTTCTTCTCATTTTTCTTCATCTTCTTCAATCATACATTTACAATTTATGTGACCTACTATTGCAATCTGAAAAGGTTCGGTCATAAGAAATATCTACTTTCGCACTTTGCTGCATCAAAATTTAGGAGATCATAGTGAAGAGCCTTCTATTGTTAAACTGACAATTGAATTTTTCGTTCGAAAAGTAATTGAAATATGCACTGAGGAGATTTTTATGTTGTAATTTAAACAATGATTCAAATCGAGCCTTCCATAATACCTTGTCCTCTTTGTGGAAATAACGATGCGATATCAAACAAGCTGCAATTACAAATAATTAAATCCGCAGTAATTCATAACAATGCGTTCTGTTGTAAAGTGGAAATTATTGTCAAAGTTTCATTCGAACTAATCGATGTAAATTAGAGCGGATTAGCCCAAGTGTAACTTCCAATGAATGTATGTACATTTACGCTTGTTATTTGCATGGATAATTTTACTTCCGTGCACCATATTATGTTTCTGCCAGAGAGAATGTACTTCCGTAAAAGCTTTTTTACTTCTTGCTGCCTTTCGGCGTCTATTTTAAGCTCGAAAAGCCAGATCGAGTACTCTAATATCAGATGGCTGACGTTCTTTAAATGTTTTTCAACTGGGGCGTTTTTAAACCCTCGTCTTATGACTGATGAACCTATTCATTTTAAAATCGTACAACCTCAATTGAACGGGTTATGTCTTAATCAGAAAAATACTTTTAATCGATTTGCATCAATATGTAACCGAAAAAAGCTTTGTTAGGGGGCAGTTGTTCCCAGCTGATTCAACAAACGCTATAAAATGAAAACAAACAAATTAGACGCTTAATTGCTCATTTCCGCCTAATTCTATATACGAAAATTGTCTAATTAAGGCATTTTGAAATAAGGAATATAATGAAAAGTTATCACCGAGTTGGTTGGAAAGTATTATAGCTTGATTGGGACAAGAGGATGTGATTAGGTTTTTTCTGGGTTTGCGCTTGACTTGTTGAAGCATTTTAATATGTTGGAATAATTATGGTTATTAGCATTTCCCTTGGCGGAAAACAGGAAATTTATCAATAAAAATATGATGAAGCGAAATGGGGCATATAAATTACTCGGTAAGCAGATGTTCTTGTTACGTATTACTGACATTACCATGTGCAGTGAACATAGTTAAAATGTACTAATTTATCTTACATCTATCATAGTTCAACTTCCTAAAAGACTAATAGAGTCACGTTCGCCTGTATTTATTAATTGGTGGATTATTGGATCAATTAGTTTACGATTGCGTAAAATGAATATTGCGGTAACCACTGTTACTCCATTTTTTTAATATACAAATTTAATCATCTCTTCTTCCCAGCGATTCAGTTATACGCTCAAATTAAATATATATTGAGGTCATTTATCTTGATAGGGTTGTTAGTTTTTTGAAATGTGCTTACGAATGCTCCATTAAAAAAAAACTTGAGAAATCTTGCGTCAAACTAAAATTTAAATCAACCTCTTATTCATCCAAGTTAGGAACTCTTAGGAAGCGTAAATAAGGCATATCAGGAATGAACAATTAGATAATGCACTCGCTTTACACTTTGGACTGCGTGAGGGCGAAAGAATCCAGAGGGTTGACAATAAGAGTTGAGACGCCAGCCAAAGAGAGAGTAGAAGTCAACGAGAGAGTAGAAGCCAACGAGAGAGTAGAAGTCAAAGATGGAGTAGAAGCCAACGAGAGAAAGGATGCTTTTAACAAATGACAGATGCACAACCCGCTGATGTAATTATGTCTTGATATAATTAAACGCAGGAGCTTTCCGACTGCAGACTTAATTACGCATTGTGCGAGAGTTACTGACCGTTTGCTTGTGTTTGGTTCAAAGAGCCAACCCTAATTGTTCAATTTATGAAATTTTGAATGAGGATTAGATGGGTCGACCCTTCCCATTTTCTCAGATCAATTGAATTATCTTGTCAGACGATGAGTTATGTTTTAATTAGGTTATGAACTGATGTTCAGAAAAGGAAACAAATGCCAAAACGCCATTTGATTCCTCTACTTCATGTTATCTTCAAGGAGTACCAATAATTAAATAATCAACTTTGTCGAAATATAGATACTGAGTAATGGGCGTATAGTATAGCCCTAGTGACATTTATTTTAATAGAAAATGGAGAAAAATGAATGTGATACGAATACACAATTACAGGTATATTTAGAGTAAGAAAAACAAATATTTTCAAATCATAATTTAAGCCCCAGTTACAAAGTCCAAGCGATTTCGACGTCGCCAAATCAGAAGATATCGACCGGCGCCACTACTTCCAATCGCCAATCGGGAGAAACAAAAAGAACTTTGCTTATGTTATGCCGGAAAGAGTGAAATTAAGTTAATGAAAGTGAACCATTAATAACCTAATTATTTTGAAGATGGAGATGAACTGACAATAGCTACTAAATGCAATTTTCGTTTCGTGGTACAATTGTGTGTGTAATCAACAAAATATGGAGATCTTCTTGGTTCGATTATTTAATGTGGCTCGAAAATTGAAGATCCATTCATAAATCTCTTCTTTACAAGTTGATATCGTTTTTTTTTCCACACTGAAATAGAAACAACTGACTCTGGAGTGCACATATTATTTTTATTTCAAACTTTCTGCTTTGACACTAGCGCCTTTATCAAGGGTGAACTATATTATTACAAGTCAGTACCAGCAAAAATAAACAACTGTTAAACTGCAAAGTCTGCATATCTACTTATTTGTCTTCCACTCATAATTATAAACGAGCGCATAAAGCCTCTTTGTTAAATAAATATGCACATTCGCTTAAATAAGCGTATTCGAAACGGAAAACCTGAATGCTAGAAGGCATTCCACATGCATACGTCATTCGTTTTTAACCGGACGAAGTTTAGAATTACATACAACAAAAATATAAAAATAAAAAAAATCATTTATAATTAAAATGAATCAGACGTGACTTGTGCTCTAATTCGATGTGGAAATGACGTCACAGAAGGGCAGAAAATGCTGCTTTTCATAGAAATGCGTCGCTGGTTTATGTTTGTAGACTAAACAAAACAATAAAATATTAAAGTATCATTTTACATGGTTCTTTGTAAAGTTGTAAAAGTTTATCTTGAAGGTGCAGCAAGGCGGATCGAGTAGTGGTCATTTAGAAGTAGAAGTGTATTTAAAAATTATGGCCGATCCTATGATTGCGTTGGGTTGAACGCCTTTGGTGGAAAGGCAAACAAATGATAAATTTGTCATCATTCATTCTTTAATGTCCTTTAAATAGCAACGTGATGGCATTTTTTATTAATTTCTATAATCCATGTTAATAACCTTGAAGCATCTAGTATCTGTCTGTCTGTCTGTCTTTCTGTCTTTCTGTCTGTCTTTCTGTCTGTCTTTCTGTCTGTCTGTCTTTCTGTCTGTCTGTCTTTCTGTCTGTCTGTCTTTCTGTCTTTCCGTCTGTCTGTCTTTCTGTCTGTCTTTCTGTCTGTCTTTCTGTCTGTCTTTATGTCTGTCTTTCTGTCTGTCTTTCTGTCTGTCTGTCTGTCGGTCTGTCTGTCGGTCTGTCTGTCTTTCGGTCTGTCGGTCTGTCTTTCTGTATGTCTGTCTGTCTGTCTGTCTTTCTGTCTGTCTGTCTGTCTTTCTCTCTGCCTGTATGTCTGTCTTTCTGCCTGTCTGTCTTTCTGTCTGTCTTTCTGTCTGTCTTTCTGTCTGTCTTTTTGTCTTTCTGTCTGTCTTTTTGTCTTTCTGTCTGTCTGTCTTTCTGTCTGTCTGTCGATTGATGCTGGCTAAATCGATTTTATTGAAACTTACTGAAATCTAGAGTATTTTTAGGGGTACCTTTTAGAGTATTTTTATTCCTGTATAACTCGACTTTTTCCTTCTAAAACCTCAACTGCGCTAACAGTTTTAGCTGCTGCTTTTGAAATTCTACTTGTTCATGTAAAAATGCAAAATCAGACTACGCTTAATCAGATACCACATTAGACAGTAGTTTAATGTTGTAAAAATGTCATATTCTTGTAGAATAATTTCCCAAATCGAATTTGAATTAAATTAAACGTTATTAAAAGTAAAGTTATCCAATCCAACAACGATGAAATTATGAGGTGTAATCTATTTATGAAATTTGTAATCAATTAATGCTTAAATCTTGAAAAATTAGTTCAGAGATATTTTTTTTTTCTGAAGAGTACGTCGGAAAATGTTTAGGTTATTTTGAAGGCTAGGGATGTTCGGAAGGAGACAGTAATTACTAAAATATTTCGTGCCACGTGAAAGAAGTCGGGCAAAATGAAAAGTAATTCATTTTCCCCGAAGGAAATTAACTCTGCGGAATCTGTTTTGTCTCCGTTATTCTGCTTTCAGACATTTTCGCACCGGTGGACAAATGGGTATTTTTATTAGCGAATCCATACAAAAGACGACATCGATTTTTCTTTGTTGAATCTCCTTATTTAAGAAGATAATTCGATGAATTAATCGTCTTAGTTTTACAAAATATTATATACTGAGTAGGCCGATTCAACAGCATAATGTTCTTCCTCATCTATATTTGTTGGAAATGGGGTGTGTATGAACTATTTAGTTCAATAAAACACCACACTTTAATTATCGAGATTTTATTTATACAAGAGGTCTCGGAAGGTGTCCGAAATTATAATCTCAACTTTTTAGTCGAAAAGGAATCTTTCCGTAATATTTCCAAATACATCTGGTTCTATTTCATGATACACTGCTAATATACATATCAACGTTAATCCCTTAAAACCTATATTCAGCAACCAGCGTTCTTAGAATTAATCATCCACCTAAGAGTGTTCCAAATAAATAGAAGTACCCATATCAGATTTTAGTTTCAGCACCGATAGATTTTTGCTCTCACGTTTTGAACGTGATTTCCAACAATATTAATAAAAATTGAAGCGTCCAAGTGTTCGTCTGTATGTCGACTGATCTTTTGTCCGGGCTTTCTTCCTCTTCCTTGCTCTTCCTCTTCCTTGCTCTTTCTTTTCCTCTTTCTTCTTCTTCTTTCCTCTGTTTCCTCCTCTGCCTCCTCCCCTTCCTCTTCTTTCTCCTCTTTCTCCATTTGCAATCTTTTCTTCTTCTTCTCTTTTTCCTCTCCATTCTCCTTTTTTATCTCCCTCCTCTTTCTCCTCTTTATCTTCGTTTTCTTCCATTTCTTCCTCGTCCTCTTCTTCCAATTCCTCGTCGTCTTCTTCTTCTTCTTCTTCTTCTTCTTCTTCTTCTTCTTCTTCTTCTTCTTCTTCTTCTTCTTCTTCTTCCTCTTTTCCTTCTTCTTCCTCTTTTCCTTCTTCTTCCTCTTTTCCTTCTTCTTCCTCTTCTTCTTCCTCTTCCTCTTCCTCTTTTTCTTCCTCTTCCTCTTTTTCTTCCTCTTCCTCTTCTTTCTCTTCCTCCTCTTCTTTCTCTTCCCTTTCTTCTTCCTCTTCTCCTTCCTCTTCTTCTTCCTTTTTTTCTTTCTTCTTCTTCTTCGCCTTTCTCCTCTTCGTTATCTTGCTCTTTTTCTTCTTATTCTTCTTCTTTCCCTTCCCCCTCTTTTTTCTTTTCCTCTTCCTCTTACTTTTCCTCCTCCATTTTTCCCTCCTCTTCCTCTTTCTTTTTCTCTTACTCTTACTCTTCCTTCCTCTTCCTTGCTCTTTCTCTTACTCTTTCTTCCTCGTCCTTCCTCTTCCTCTTCTTCTTGCTCTTCCTACTCCTCCTCCTCATCCTTACTCTCCTCTTCCCTCTTCTCTTCCTCTATCCTCTCCCTTCTTCTTTCTTTTCTCTCTTCCTCTTCTTTTCTCATCCTTCCCATTCTCCTCTTTCCCTTCTCTCTTCCTCTCTCCTTCCTCCCTCTCTCTTACTCTCTTCCTCTCCTCCTTCCTTCTCTCTCTTTCTTCTCTCTTCTTCCTTCTCCTCCCTCTTCTCTCTTCCTCCTTCTTCTTTTCCTCTCTCCTCCTCTTTTTCCTCCTCTTCCTCATCTCTCCTCTCCCTCCTCTCCTTCTCTTCCTTCTCTCCTCCTCCTCTTCCCTCTTCTCCTATCTTTCCTCTTTCCTCCTCTTCTTCTTCTTCTCTTCTCTCCTTTCTCCTCTTCATCTCTCATCCTTATTCTCTCTCTCCCTCCTCCTTCCTTCCTTTCTTTCCCTCTTTTCCCTTTCCTCTTTCTTTTCCTCACTCCTCTTCCCTCTTCCTCTCCTTCTCGTCCTTCTCTTCCTCTGCTCTTCCACCCTCCTCCTCCTCTTCTTCATTCTCCTCCTCATCCTCATTCTCCTCTCCCCTTCTCCTTCTCTTCCTCCTCATCCTCCCCTCTTCTCCCTCGTCCCCCTTCTCCTCTTCCTCCTCCTCCTCCCCCTTCTCCTCCCCTCCCCTCTTCCTTTTTCTCCTCTTCCTCCTCTTCTTCATCCTCCTCCTCATCCTTACTCTCCTCTCCCTCCTCTTCCTCCTCTTCCTCCTCATCCTCCTCCTCTTCTCCCTCGTCCTCCTCTCCTCCTCTTCCTTTTCCTCCTCTTCCTCCTCTTCTTCCTCCCTTCTTCTTCTTCTTCCTCCTCCTCCTCCCCTCCTCATCCTCCTCCTCCTCCTCCTCCTCCTCCTCCTCCTCCTCCTCCTTCGCTTTCTATTCCTCCTCATCCGTTTCCACTAAACCAAGAAAGATAAAAAAACATAACAAAGGTTGCTCTTAACGCATTTCGATAGCCAAGCTATCATCTTCGGAGAGATACTATTAACTAGTATCTCTCTGGCCATCGAAACGCGTTAGAGCAACCTTTGTTGTGTTTTTAAATCTTTCTTGGTTTTAGGGGGCCATATTTGTATTTTAATTTTTTAGGTCGAAACTGAAAAATTTGGGGAATAAAAGAAAATAAAAAATAAATCCAAAACATCCCCCTTGAATTACTCAAATTTTGCAGTTTCTACTTGAATTTTCATTTTTCTCCAAATTATCGAGTTTACGATCGTTTTTTGTATTCTGGCTTTCTTAAAAACACTCAGTTTTAAGTCAAAATTTCGAAAAAAAAGTTGAAATTCCAAAATTTAAATTTCGACGTTGATCGCAATATTTCGAGTTTAAATTAGGAAATTTCGACATGAAATTCTGACTTATAACTCATAATGCGGAATTCAGTTCAGATATTTTGACTTTGAGACGTTTTGACAAAAAAAAAATGGAATTTCGAGGGAAATTTGACACTTATAAAAAAATTACAAATCTCCTTTAATAATGTCTAATTAAAAGTTAAGAAAAAGGCTTGATATTTCATACAAAAAAATTTTTGCTGTTGCAAATGTAAATTGTTGATTAGAAAAGCTCTTCACCTTAAAATCGATCCATCCGGAGAAATATTCTGTTAAACTCGAAGCAAGAACATACAAGTGGCACTTTTTTATTAATGCTTTATCGAACTCCATACTTCAATACTACTACATAGTGCAGTTCATATTTTAACGAACCGACATTTACTGCCTTTAAACAAGCTTCGACCGTGTCTCCATGATAAATGAAGTACCAATAAATTTTAAGCTATAAAAGCATAAACCATCTAGCATTTAACTATCGCTTTTTTGTGTACACGTCGCGTGTTGAGGGATTAATAAATTGATATATTTTGCTGAAACTAACTGTATCGCTGCCAAACACTTTGCAACATCAATCAATTTCTAGTATTATTATCTTATGTAATTAGTTTATTAGTGTCAATGGTGGAAATGATGGTGTAAATTTATTGATTCATTTTACGTCTGACAGTTTTTAAACAATTCAGAAAGGTGGGAAACTTAAAAATTTACCTAAGCCACGAACGGCTTTTTACTTCTTCAAAATTGACATTGTTGAAAAAAGTTTCATTCACCACCACAGGCAGCTTGTTCCAAAACAAGGGAAATAGACTCAAGACAGAAGAACATGGTAACTCACTATGTCGGCCACACTAGAGGCGAAACCCTTTCGAAGTGAAAATGACACAAAAGAGCGGGATGCAGTCAATATGGTATATCAGCCATTCTAGAGCCGAAACATCTCTGCAGAGGTTGTGGAATGAAAACGAAGAACCAAGAAGAAGATCATGGTAACTCGCCGGCAATATTGCTAGAGGCAAAATTCTTTCAAAATGAAACTGGAGCAAAAGAAATTAAGACAGAAAAAAATCAGGTAACTCGGTATATCAACCAGATCAGAGAAAATACTTCTCTTGATATAATTCCCGGATATTCTGGCCTCTGGTCCGTGCATTAATTTTCAACTACCCTCGTAGTTGCTTAGCTCTAGCTTTTCAACTGTCCGAATGGTTCCAGGTCCTTTTGGGGATTTACAAAGTCGATTGGAAAGAATTTTACATCTTCAAATTTTCCACCTTTACTCAATGAAAATAACAATATTGCGACTACTTCCAAGGAAAAAGCTGATTTGCTAGCCTTAATGTTTGCTAGAAATTCTAATCTTGAGTCTCCAGGCGCAGAACCTCCTATTCTTCCTAAGGTTGGCACTTCGATGCTTGAAGTTGTTTTCAGACAACGCGCAATCAGGAAGATTCTCTTTGAGCTGGCGACACCTCGAAAGCTGCTGGCCTTGATGGTATCCCCGCTATTGTTCTTAAGAGTTGACTCTCCTGTCCCAAGCAAATTGTTCACACTCTGTTACAACAAAGGTGTATTACCATCTGGAAATCTGCTAGGGGGCAGCCTATCTATCCTAGGAGTGAATGCGAGCACTAACTTCTCTTAGGACGAGCATGTGCACGCCATTGCCAAATTTGCCTCTCAGAAGCTAGGCTTTCTTTTTAGAGCTAAAGAGTACTTCACATCTCATCAGCTACTCATCCTATACAAAGCTTAAGTTAGGGCAACACTAGCCAATACTCTTCTCATGTTTGGAGTTCAGCCCCAAAGCACAGTTTAGCTCTTTTGAATTCAATTCAAAGAAGAGCGATTCGCCTAATTGACGGTGAGAGTTTGACCGATTCTCTCGAAACACTGGAGCACATGCATATGGTTGGCGACTTGTACCTTTTCTACAAGTACTATCATGGAAGATGCCCCCAGGAACTAATAGGATTGATCCCACCAAGGGCAAGATTCTTGAGGTATACAAGACAGAGACAACAAATTCCTGTGCGCTCCAGCTTGACACAGTGAGGACGTCTGTTTATGGAGACTCTTTTTTCTATGGAACTTCCAAGCTATGGAACTCGTTACCGGAAGGAATTTTTCCCCAATATTATAACCTGTCCTTGTTTATCGCCATGTATCCTTGTTTCCGCATCCTACTCGCAGTGCTTTGAAGGCATAATGGGGTTACCCTTTGCGAGTGGATTAAACTTTAAAAAAAGGTCGCGCAATTAGAAAATCTCGTTTTTAAATCTAAAAGGGGATTAGTTTAGGCTGTCTACGGTGCTAAAATATGTCACCCAGGTCGAATGTTACGTGACATGTCACAAATAAATCACCTGCAAGAATCGTAAATTAAACATAAAATGATGTCATCTCAAGCCAACAGTATATTTTGCCAGACCCTCAAATTTGGCGCAAACTGTACCAAGCAATAAATCTTAGGCAAGATGTAATTCCAAACCAACATATGCCGGAATATACCGCTTCTAAATTAAGGCCCGCATTATTGCTAACTAATTATACGTAAATTAGGGAGTCTTGTGTTGTCTAGTCAGTGTAAGGCGATAAGCGAGGATTCTTGTTTCTGGCAGAGGCACATTCCCCTTTGGAAGAATTTCATAAATTTGTGGAACTGCAGCGAGGGGGTTAAAGGCAACAGCCGGGCTACAAAGATCTTATGTTAAGCCAAAAACAGCAGCTAACGGCGGTTTTAAAATAAAATTCCAAATTAAAAGCCACCCTAAATTCATTTTATAGGGCCATTAGGGATATCTTATTGTTCAAGACCCATATGTTTAAGAATATTCAATATTAATGTAATTCATTCATGGACGTAGGCAGGATTCTCTTCAATGGGGTGCAACAATCATTCTGAAAGATTCTTGGGCAAAAAAAACCGTTCGTGTGTGTATTTTCACTTTAAAATTACACGAACTGACCAGATCAAATTTCCAGATTAAAGTCGAAATTTTGAAATAGCCAAACTTTAATTAAAAAGCGTTCGCAAAACTTAAAGAAATATCAAAATTTGGAAAAAGTGAAAATATCAAAAAAAGACGAAATTTCCAAAAGCCAGCTTTGTGAAAAAAGTGGTAATTTCCAGAACAAGTCGAATTTGGGTAAGAGAATTGCAACTTTTTTCTCTGCTCTATTCTTGTTACGCCTATGAATTCGTATAGTTTATGACAGAACATTAACCGAGTCGAATTTTCAACTTTTTCCACGAAATTTGGAACATAAAATTAAAATTTGAAGAAAGAAGTTTAGGAAATAGAAATTTAAACTATGAACCAATTCACGGAATGTTTACTTTCGATTTTACCAACAATTTTCACTTTAATTAACTTTTATCATATTCGTGAAATTAACAAAAAATCTTTAGTCTTAGAATTTCCTAAAAATATTATTTTCCGATATTGAAATTCTATTAAAATTTCGATCCAATTGTAGAAAAATAGTCGAATTTTATGAACAGTCCAAATCTTCAGAAAAAATTCAATTTTTAGTGGAAATGTCCAAAAGCAGAAAATATAGAATTTTGAGATAAAAATCAAAATTTGGACAATAAGATAAATTTTGAACAGCAAGTTTTGGTGGAACGGGCTAGTTGGTTGGTTATCTTCAAAAATTGAAATACAAATCTTGTCCCCTGAAAGCAAGAAAGATTAAAAAACACAACAGAGGTTGCTCTAACGCGTTTCGACAGCTAAGCTATCATCTTCAGAGAGATACGTTGTGTTTTTTAATTTTTCTTGGTTTCAGGGGACAAGATTTGTATTTCAATTTTTGAAGATAACCAGGGACCAGTCCGTTCCACCAAAACAAAGTATATGAATTTTGAAATAGTGCCAGTGTCCTTATTAAATGATTTTTCTTTCTTTCGACTGATTGAGGAAGTTCGTTTAGATTTCTAAGTATGTTAATAGGGTTAGTGGATATTGGTTCTTAGGTTATCGGACACTGTAGGTTCTTTTTGATACTAATTTCGATGTTTTTTCGAGAAAAACATGTATAAATAGGTGTTTATTTTCAAAGTCCTTTTTACCTTTACAGTATTATTCGTATCAGATAAAAGAGAACTTGGTTAGTCGAACCATGTACTGCAAATTGAATTTGTTGTATTATTTCATTTAGATGTAGAGTTTTCAGAGTAAGCGCAGGTTTATTAATTACACGCAATACAATAATTACATCAGATCATCCGTCGAGACGTATACCACAGCCAGCTGAGACATTGTGATCGAATATTTATCTTTTTTTAATAAATTTCGACTTTTATTTTAAAATGTGATATTTTATGGTTCCGAAAATATCGACTTTTCTCTCTAAATAAGATCGCAATAGTAATGAAAATGTTAATAATAATATTCTTGGGGATTTAGAGAACAAAAATTCTTTTACATCGAACGCCTTTACTGAATTTTAAATTTCGAGATTACTCTTTTTGAAAGTTGCGATTTTTATTTTTCAAAATTCGACTTTTTCTGAAAATTTTCACAAAATTAGGCCTTTGAAAATGTTGACTTTTTTCGAGCTTTGGACATTTTTAGAGTCTTCGTGAAATGTTAGGTTTTTATTTTTAATGCGATTTATTGAAAAGTCCGACTTTTCAAATTTTATTTTCTCGAAATTGGTCTTTTTCAAAATAATTACTTTAACTAACTACTTTACTCTAATTTTCCCTTTAAAACTGGACTTTCTCTTGAAGATTTGGAATATTCTCTAGAAATTTGCAATCGAGAAGGTGTAATTTCCAAAAATTCCCTGTTTTTCTGTTTTTTTTTAAATTTGATTTTCGGTAATTTCAATTTGTTGCTCGAAATTCGTCATATTTTACAAATTTTGATTTTTATTTCGGATTTCAACAGCGAGTTGAAATGACAATCAAATTAAAAAATAAAAAATAAAAACAGTTAATGAAAAAAACCTACTTCAAGAATTCACGATTTTTGACAAATACGATGTAATTTCGAGAAAAAGATCAAATGATTTAGAAGATATTAAAAATGTCAAGAGAAAATCCAATTTAAAGAGAAAACTTGAAGTTTTGGGAATTTTTTTTTTTTTAATAATATTTGTGGCAACGTAGCCTCACTACATACTGCCACGATTAGAAACTTTGACAATAAAGTAGTAATTTCGAAAGACCAATTTCTCAAAAAAAATTTGAAACAGTCGAAATTTTGAGTAAGCCACATTAAAAATAATAACCTAACCTTTCTTAAAAACATAAAAAATGTCCAAAATTTGAAAAAAGTTAAAAGGTGCAATTTTCAGAAAAACAAAACTTGTCCCTTGAAACCAGGAAGGATTAAAAAACACAACAAAGGTTGCTCTAACGCGTTTTGACAGCCAAGCTATCATCTTCAGAGACATATCTCTCTGAAGATGATAACTGAAGTATCTCTTTGAACATGATAGCTTGGCTGTCGAAACGCGTTAGAGCAACCTTTCTTGTGTTTTTTAAATCTTTCTTGGTTTCAGGGGGCAAGTTTTGTTTTTCTGAAAATTGCATCTTTTCACCTTTTTCGAATTTTGGACATTTTTTATGTTTTTAAAAAAGATTAGGTTATTATTTTTAATGTGGCTTACTCAACATTTCGACTGTTTCAATTTTTTTGAGAAGTTGGTCTTTCGAAATTACTATTTTATTCAGAAAAAGTCAAATTTTGAGGAAAAATATCGCAAATTTTAAAAACATTATTCTCAAAATTCAGCATTCAATAAAGATGCTAAATATACAAGAAATCTTTTTCTCGAAATCCCCAGAAATATTTTTCGCAACATTTTTATTAATACTCCGAAGTAATTTGCACAGTTTTGCAATAAGTAGACGATTTTTGAAACAAAAGCTCCAAAAATTTTGATTTTATTTTCGAAAGTTCAAAAAATAGGCTTTCGAAAATAAAATCGGAATTTCCAAAAGGGCACATTTCGAGGAAAAGACGAATTTTAGGAAAACGACCATGTCAAGTGAAAAAAGTCAAAATTTTGAGAAAAAAATAAGAATTTTGAGAAAAAAAGACGAATTTACCAGGAAAAAGACAAAATTTCTAGAAATATTAAATATGGGATATTGGGATAAATTTAATTGAAAGGGCAAACTTGAAGAAATCAGTCAAAATTCACAAAAAATCAAATTCTAAAACATACAACTATTCAGAAGAAGCTAATTTGAAAAAAAACACGAAATTTCGAGAAAACTTCGAAATGGACAAAAAATCCAAAATTTTTCAGAGAAGGTCAATTTAAAAATGAAATAGTCGGGATTTTGAAAAATGTCTTCAAAACTTCGAGACGAGATTACAACATTTTTATTATACTCCGAAGTAATTTGTTGATAAAAAAAAACAAATATTCACAAAATTTCACACAATTTCGCAATAAGTAAACGATTTTTGAAACAAAAGCTCAAAAAATAGGCTTTCGAAAGTAAAATCGAAATTTCGAAAAGGGCACATTTCAAGGAAAAGACGAATTTTAGGAAAACGACCATGTCAAGTGAAAAAAGTCAAAATTTTGAGAAAAAAATAAGAATTTTGAGAAAAAAAGACGAATTTACCAGGAAAAAGACAAAATTTCTAGAAATATTAAATGTGGGATATTGGGATAAATTTAATTGAAAGCGAAAACTTGAAGAAATCAGTCAAAATTCACAAAAAAATCAAATTCTAAAACATACAAATATTCAGAAGAAGCTAATTTGAAAAAAAAAACGAAATTTCGAGAAAACTTCAAAATGGACAAAAATTTCAAAATTTTTTAGAGAAAGTCAATTTAAAAATGAAATCGTCGAGATTTTGAAAAATGTCTTCAAAACTTCGAGACGAGATTACAAGAAAATTATCGAAAATTTGCGAGAAAGGTCTAAATTTTGAGAAAAAGCGTTTAATATTAGTGAAAATTCGAAATTTTTCGGTCCGATTTTATCGAAATTTGGAATAAAAGCAAATTTTAGGAAAGAATCAAAATTTAAAGGAAAAAATCGAAGCTTAAAGAAAAATATTGAAATTTTAAGAAAAATATTGAAATTTTAAGAAAAAAATCGAAATTTAAAGAAACAAAAAATCGAATTTCTTGAGTGGGATTTATTTTCTCTTGACTGCTCGAGTTAGAGGGAGACAGCCGCCCTACCTTGCTTCAATGTGGCGTCAGAAAATGTCCAATATTGTAATATACGTCAAAATTTTGACAAATAAGTTGAAGTTTCAAGAAATTTGAATTAAAAAAAGTTGAAATTTACAAAGAAATTTACAAAGAAATTTGTTCGTAATTTTTGTCCTTTAAAAATTTCAAATTTCCAAAAAATATACTTTTTTATCAAAAGATCGACCAGATTTCGAGGAAAAGGCAAATTTTAATAAACAGGCTGAAATTTTCAGAACTAAACAAAGTCGAAATTTTCCTAAAAAGTCGAATTTTCCTAAAAAGTCGAATTTCGAAAAATGGCGAAATTTCAGAAAAAATAAACGAAGAATTTTTAAACAAACAAAAATTCGAAATTCTGACAAAGACATGTTTGAGAAAAGAAGTGGGGTTTTATGAATATTTGAGAAATTTCACAACAAAAGGACAAATATTGTAAAAAAGTCATATTTTCTTTTAGAATATTGTTAACAAATAAAAAAAATTAAATATTTCCAAACTGGGTCGTAGAAATATTAAATAAAATTAATAAACATAATCTTTCCAACCAATAACAAATTATTTATTAACAACAGCTTAAATATACGGGCACCCCGATGGTGATTCATTCAGTACCGTGAGTTCATTAAGTATTTAATAAAAGTTATTCGTTGTTGTACGTAGTGTCTCTCAGTTTAAATAAAGTGTTTGAAATCCACGGTATCTTTAAATCGAGTTTAAATAAAGTGTTTAAAATCCACGTTATCTTTAAATCGAACCTAAATACATAACACGTAACAATAATTATTGTCTTGCCCTAACAAAGCTTAAAGGTAGATAAATGATATAACTGTTGTAACACAAAAACATAAACCAATAACAAATTATTTATTAACAACAGCTTAAATATACGCGCACCCCGATGGTGATTCATTCAGTACCGTGAGTTCATTAAGTATTTAATAAAAGTTATTCGTTGTTGTACGTAGTGTCTCTCAGTTTAAATAAACTGTTTAAAATCCACGGTATCTTTAAATCGAACCTAAATACATAACACGTAACAATAATTCTGGTCTTGCCCTAACAAAGCTTAAAGGTAGATAAATGATGTAACTGTTGTAACACAAAAACATAAACCAATAACAAATTATTTATTAACAACAGCTTAAATATACGCGCACCCCGATGGTGATTCATTCTGTACTGTGAGTTCATTAAGTATTTAATAAAAGTTATTCGTTGTTGTACGTAGTGTCTCTCAGTTTAAATAAAGTGTTTGAAATCCACGGTATCTTTAAATCGAGTTTAAATAAAGTGTTTAAAATCCACGGTATCTTTAAATCGAACCTAAATACATAACACGTAACAATAATTCTTGTCTTGCTCTAACAAAGCTTAAAGGTAGATAAATGATATAACTGTTGTAACACAAAAACATAAACCAATAACAAATTATTTATTAACAACAGCTTAAATATACGCGCACCCCGATGGTGATTCATTCAGTACCGTGAGTTCATTAAGTATTTAATAAAAGTTATTCGTTGTTGTACGTAGTGTCTCTCAGTTTAAATAAACTGTTTAAAATCCACGGTATCTTTAAATCGAACCTAAATACATAACACGTAACAATAATTCTGGTCTTGCCCTAACAAAGCTTAAAGGTAGATAAATGATGTAACTGTTGTAACACAAAAACATAAACCAATAACAAATTATTTATTAACAACAGCTTAAATATACGCGCACCCCGATGGTGATTCATTCAGTACCGTGAGTTCATTAAGTATCTAATAAAAGTTATTCGTTGTTGTACTTAGTGTCTCTTAGTTTAAATAAAGTGTTTGAAATCCACGGTATCTTTAAATCGAGTTTAAATAAAGTGTTTAAAATCCACGTTATCTTTAAATCGAACCTAAATATATAACACGTAACAATAATTCTTGTCTTGCCCTAACAAAGCTTAAAGGTAGATAAATGATATAACTGTTGTAACACAAAAACATAAACCAATAACAAATTATTTATTAACAACAGCTTAAATATACGCGCACCCCGATGGTGATTCATTCTGTACCGTGAGTTCATTAAGTATCTAATAAAAGTTATTCGTTGTTGTACGTAGTGTCTCTTAGTTTAAATAAAGTGTTTAAAATCCACGGTATCTTTAAGTCGAATTTAAATAAAGTGTTTAAAATCCACGGTATCTTTAAATCGAACCTAAATACATAACACGTAACAATAATTCTAGTCTTGCCCTAACAAAGCTTAAAGGTAGATAAATGGTGTAACTGTTGTAACACAAAAACATAAATTGATAAGAAAACTACCAATTATTTTAGTAGACTAGTTTTTAATCCGAAATGTCTGGAAGAAATATCCATTAATTATAATGTTTAAAGTTTGCTAATTAAATTTGGCTTATTTATTTGACTAAGAAATATTTATTTCTCTCCTCTCGCTTCCTTGCCTTTATCAAAAGTGTAATGAGAAAACTTTTCGGATTTCATAATGAATTCTTTGTTTTAATTAAAGGGAAAAGATAAACATTTTGGAAACTGCCCCCTTCTAAAAACCGTATGGGTCATCGATTACGTAAAGCTTCACAGGTGCGTCCTGTAGCACAAAATCATGTTGACTTAAATATTTAAATGATTTTAAGAATTTGCTGGTTTGAATAATGCATGGAAGGGAATAAAACTCTTTGAAAATGACATTGTAGGTATCTCCAAGATGTTACATAAAGGTTTATTTATATCTCCTCAAAGAACTTACAACACTGTCTTATGACTAGTGATCAGGGACAAAAGAACAAGCAAAACAAAAGCTAACCTGAGTTCTAACTGTGCAAGCTATAAATAACAAAGTAACAAGCTTAGCAAATAAAAGAAAAGAAACTAGAACTTCTCTGTAATCTACATGACTAAATTCTACATCAACAACTTTTAATTGTAACACATCGGAAATGCAGTTAGAAGTTGGGCATCTTGTCAGAGGTATTAACATCTGAAAACAAGAAACTAGGAAATAGGTTAAAGCAGGATTTAGCTGGACGCTTCGTGAAATAATAGAGGCGAAAAACGAAAACTACAATGTTTAGAATTTGAAATTATATTTGTGGTATTTAAATTACTATAATTAAAATCTGCGTTTACCAACTTTGGTATCTAGATGAATAGCAACACTTATATTATAACTAGCTGCCCCCGCAATATCCAATAAAAAAAAAAATTTAAAAAATTGCGTTCTTAGAAGTGAAAGGTTGAGTTTCATTGGAGTACAGACAGACAGACAGACAGACAGACACAGACAGATACTAGACGCTTCAAGGTTATTAATATGGATTATAGAAATTAATAAAAAAAGCCATCACGTTGCGATTTAAAGGACATTACAGATATTAATAAATGATGACAAAGGTACTCCTAAAAATATTCTAGATTTTAGTAAAAGTGTCACTAAAATCCATTTAGTAATTTCCGAGACTATCCCGGACAAAAAATCGATCGACAGACAGAGAGACACTTAAATTTTATTAATATACGAATAACGTAACGTTTTCGGAACAGATTGATAATAATGGATTAATTTCAAGTTTTTTTTTCTTTCGCCCCACTTCAAATTAACCAAATTGTCGAGCATTTTCCTTGTAAATCGACAGGAGAGAAAATGAAACAAATTCAAGCCAAAGTGTTCGTTTAATTGGAAAGGGCTAATAATTTTCCTTCTAACTAAAGATTAAGATTAGGCAAAAGCGATTTTGTACGGCGCTCGAGCGGAGTCGTAGATCCTTAAGCTCATCCCTCGTAATTGGACTATAAAAAAACACATAAACGTAGGGATAGACGCAGGTAAGGGCCGAGGAAAAGGTCGAAAGTGCCTCCTCGTTGCAGTCATGAGTATTGCTTCCATTAAAATGAAAACCATCTGGAAGAACTTCGTACTGAAGAGAGTTACATGGCTACTGCTTACCAGGGGGATATAAAATATGCAGAAAAACGTGTAACATTTTAACTTTGATGTCGCACTACATTATGTCAGTTTTATTTTCATGGGACCATGTCTTCAAATATTTTTGTTTATGGCAGATAGAGCGTTTTTTATTTGGTTCTACAGTCTACAGCCAGGGCTCGCGAGCCAATGTGGCTCTTTTAAAAGAAAATTGCGGCTCTTTAAATTCCCCTAAATAAATAAACTAAACAAAAGCTAGAGTGAACAGACACGCAGACACTCATTAAACAAGCGACCTACAGAAGTCGAAATTTCCAAAAATACTTTTCTAGGAATTTTTACGTTTTATTTAAATTTTGACAAAAAGTTATGATTTCAAGAAGTCTTTTACCAAAATTTTTGATTGATTTGTATTAACATTTTGAAAAAATATATGAAATTTGAAATTTCTAGAAAAATACTTAACTTGGGGAGTCGAAATTTCTAAAAAATATTTTTCTCATTATTTTTACAGTTTTATTTATAAATTTTCTACAACCTTCAAATTTCGTGAAAAAAAAATAGAATTACTTCTTGTGAGAAAAAAAAATTAATTTACAGAAACTGCTAATATCGAATTTCGAAATAGAAGCTGAAATTTCCAGAAAAAAACAAATTTTTAGAAAAAAAGATTTCGAAAAAAATTGATAAAAGGAACGAGATTTCGAAAAAATTGAGAAAAGGGAAGAGATATGAAAAAAATTGAGAAAAAGGAAGAGATTTCGAAAAATATGAATTTAGCAGAAGTTCTCAATAAAAGGTAAAATTTTAGAAAAAAAACACGTAGAATTTCGACAATAGATTGAGACCCAAAACAAATTTAAAAACCTGATTTTTATATAAAAGAGAAATTGTAAAAATAAACTGGAAGCTTAAAAATGTGTCGGTATTTAAAAAAGACGAAGTTTTTCAGAGAAATATAAAAAGTCAAATTTTAGGAAAAATTTCAAGGAAAAAGTCAACATTTTAAGAAAAGTTCCAAATTTCGATAAAAATATGCAATTTTCTAGAGAAAATTAAGAACAAATCGAAAACCTGAAATTTTTTGACAATTTTGAATTTTTTGAAATATAGAAAAATTTCGAAAAGAGAAATTGTAAAAATTAAGAGGAAGCTTAGAAAAAATTATCGACCTCTAAAAAAGTCAAAGTTTTTCAGTGAAGAAGAAAAAATCCAATTTCGGGAAAAGTTTTATGGAAAAAGTTTAGAACAGCTGGAAATTTCGATAAAAAATTGCAATTTTCCAGAGCAAGCTAAATTTTCAGAATAAATTTGCAATTTCGAGAGCAAGATTAATTTAAAAAAACTCAAAGTTTTCAGATAAATTTGAATTTTGAGAAAATTGGTACACTACTTTCAAAAGAAAATTCCAAGAACATTTCGAAAAGTGTTGAAATTTAAAAAAGTGACAATTTCCCAGAAAAATCCGAATTTTGAGAAACAGAAAGAGATTTTGCAAAAAAAAATTGGGGAAAATGAAGTGATTTATCTAATTGGAAAAAAGGGAGAAATATCTAGAAAAATGCATTTATCGAAAGTTCCCAAAAAAATGTTGAAAAAAAATTAATAAAAAAAACGTAGAATTTCGATAATAGATTGAAACCCAAAACAAATTTAAAAACCTGAAATTTGTAGACACTTTTGAATTTTTTCAAAAATTACAAAATTTCAAAAAGAGAAATTATAAGAATAAACTGAAAGTTTCGAAAAAAATGTTGAAATTTAAAAAAGTCGAAGTCGTTCAGAGAAAAAGAAAAAACTCAAATTTTAGGAAAAATTTCATGGAAAAAGTGTAAAGAAATGGAATAAATTTGAAAGTTCGAAAACAAGAGGATATAAAGAAAATCCAAATTTTCAGAAAATTCGAATTTTGAGAAAATTGGTAAAATACTTTCGAAAGAATATGCCAAGAAAAAGTGTTTAACTTTAAAAAAAGGTCAAAATTTCCCAGAAAGAATTTCGAGAAGAACGAAGAGATTTCGAAAAAAAAATTGGGTAAAATGAAGAGATTAAAAAAATGAATTTGTCTAAAGTTCTCAAATAAGGGCAAAATTTCAGAAAAAAAAACGTCGAATTTCGACAATAGATTGAAACCCAAAACAAATTTAAAAACTTGAATTTTTTTATATAAAAGAGAAATTGTAAAAATAAACTAGAAGCTTAAAAATGTGTCGGCTTTTAAAAAAGACGAATTTTTTCAGAGAAGTATAAAAAGTCGAATTTTAGGAAAAATTTCAAGGAAAAAGTCAACATTTTAAGAAAAGTTCCAAATTTCGATAAAAATATGCAATTTTCTAGAGAAGATTAAATTTTGAGAACAAATTTGAAATTTCGAAAACAAAACGAATCAAAAAAAATCCCATATTTTCAGATAAATCAAATTTTGAGAAAATTGGTAAAATAATTTCTAAAGGAAAGAGTATGTTGATAAAATTACCAATTTCGAGAAGTGTTAAATTTTATTAAAAGTCAAAATTACCTAGCGAAAGTCAAATTTTAAGAAAAAAACCAAATTTAGCGATTTGAAAATAGATGAATTAAGTTCGAAATAAAAGTCGATATTTCAGGAAAAATCCGAATTTTGAAAAAAAGAGATTTCGAAAAATCTGAATTTGTCGAAAATTCTCAAAAATGCAAAATATTAGAAAAAAAAATGTCGAATTTTGACAATGGATTAATACCCACAACAAATTTAAAAACCTGAAATTGTTAGACAAATTTGAATTTTGTGAAAAATTGTAAAATCTCGAAAAGAGAAATTGTAAAAAAGTGGCAGCTTTGAAAAAGTGGTCGAACTTTAAAAAGTCGAAGTTTTTCAGAGAAGAAGAAAATAAATAATTTGAAATTTTTCAGAGAAAGGTAAATTTTGAGAATAAATTTGAAATTTCGAGAACAAGACGAATAAAAAGAAAACTTCAAGTTTTCAGAACAATTCGAATTTTAAGAAAATTGGTAGAAAAATTCCAATTTTTCAAACATTTTGACTTTTTGTGAAGTTGATGTCGAATTTTTTAAATGGTTGAATTTTTCTCAAAATATCGTTTTTTATTTCAAAACTACGACTTTTTTTTATTAAAATTTTGACTTTCTTGGCTTTTTTAATAAATGACTGACTTTTGATAATTTCAACTTTATAAAAAGTGTCGACATTTTTCTAAATTTTAAACTGAAAATTTCGAAAATAAATATTTTCAAAAAATCGAAGTTACCAACAAATTTTCGACTTTTCCGGTAATTCAGTTTTTTTCAGAATATTAATGTTATTCCAAAATTTATATTTTTTTTTCACAAAATTCGACCTTTTATCTAAATTTTGCCCCTTTTTTAGACTTTCAACGTTTCAACTCTCGAACTTTAAAAAGTCGAAGTTTTTCAGAGAAGAAGAAAATAAATAATTTGAAATTTTTCAGAGAAAGTTAAATTTTGGGAATAAATTTGAAATTTCGAGAACAAGACGAATAAAAAGAAAATTTCAAGTTTTCAGAAAAATTCGAATTTTAAGAAAATTGGTAAAAAAATTCCAATTTTTCAAACATTTTGACTTTTTGTGAAGTTGATGTCGAATTTTTTAAATGGTTGAATTTTTCTCAAAATATCGTTTTTTATTTCAAAACTACGACTTTTTTTTATTAAAATTTTGACTTTCTTGGCTTTTTTAATAAATGACTGACTTTTGATAATTTCAACTTTATAAAAAGTGTCGACATTTTTCTAAATTTTAAACTGAAAATTTCGAAAATAAATATTTTCAAAAAATCGAAGTTACCAACAAATTTTCGACTTTTCCGGTAATTCAGTTTTTTTCAGAATATTAATGTTATTCCAAAATTTATATTTTTTTTTCACAAAATTCGACCTTTTATCTAAATTTTGCCCCTTTTTTAGACTTTCAACGTTTCAACTCTCGAACTTTAAAAAGTCGAAGTTTTTCAGAGAAGAAGAAAATAAATAATTTGAAATTTTTCAGAGAAAGTTAAATTTTGGGAATAAATTTGAAATTTCGGGAACAAGACGAATAAAAAGAAAATTTCAAGTTTTCAGAAAAATTCGAATTTTAAGAAAATTGGTAAAAAAATTCCAATTTTTCAAACATTTTGACTTTTTGTGAAGTTGATGTCGAATTTTTTAAATGGTTGAATTTTTCTCAAAATATCGTTTTTTGTTTCAAAACTACGACTTTTTTTTATTAAAATTTTGACTTTCTTGGCTTTTTTAATAAATGATTGACTTTTGAAAATTTCAACTTTATAAAAAGTGTCGACATTTTTCTAAATTTTAAACTGAAAATTTCGAAAATAAATATTTTCAAAAAATCGAAGTTACCAACAAATTTTCGACTTTTCCGGTAATTCAGTTTTTTTCAGAATATTAATGTTATTCCAAAATTTATATTTTTTTTTCACAAAATTCGACCTTTTATCTAAATTTTGCCCCTTTTTTAGACTTTCAACGTTTCAACTCTCGAACTTTAAAAAGTCGAAGTTTTTCAGAGAAGAAGAAAATAAATAATTTGCAATTTTCCAGAGATAGTTAAATTTTGAGAATAAATTTGAAATTTCGAGAACAACACGAATAAAAAGAAAATTTCAAGTTTTCAGAAAAATTCGAATTTTAAGAAAATTGGTAAAAAAATTCCAATTTTTCAAACATTTTGACTTTTTGTGAAGTTGATGTCGAATTTTTTAAATGGTTGAATTTTTCTTAAAATATCGTTTTTTGTTTCAAAACTACGACTTTTTTTTATTAAAATTTTGACTTTCTTGGCTTTTTTAATAAATGATTGACTTTTGAAAATTTCAACTTTATAAAAAGTGTCGACAATTTTCTAAATTTTAAACTGAAAATTTCGAAAATAAATATTTTCAAAAAATCGAAGTTACCAACAAATTTTCGACTTTTCCGGTAATTCAGTTTTTTCAGAATATTAATGTTATTCCAAAATTTATATTTTTTTTTTCACAAAATTCGACCTTTTATCTAAATTTTGCCCCTTTTTTAGACTTTCAACGTTTCAACTCTCGAACTTTAAAAAGTCGAAGTTTTTCAGAGAAGAAGAAAATAAATAATTTGCAATTTTTCAGAGAAAGTTAAATTTTGGGAATAAATTTGAAATTTCGAGAACAAGACGAATAAAAAGAAAATTTCAAGTTTTCAGAAAAATTCGAATTTTAAGAAAATTGGTAAAAAAATTCCAATTTTTCAAACATTTTGACTTTTTGTGAAGTTGATGTCGAATTTTTTAAATGGTTGAATTTTTCTCAAAATATCGTTTTTTATTTCAAAATTACGACTTTTTTTTTATTAAAATTTTGACTTTCTTGGCTTCTTTAATAAATGACTGACTTTTGATAATTTCAACTTTATAAAAAGTGTCGACATTTTTCTAAATTTTAAACTGAAAATTTCGAAAATAAATATTTTCAAAAAATCGAAGTTACCAACAAATTTTCGACTTTTCCGGTAATTCAGTTTTTTTCAGAATATTAATGTTATTCCAAAATTTATATTTTTTTTTCACAAAATTCGACCTTTTATCTAAATTTTGCCCCTTTTTTAGACTTTCAATCTTTCAACCCTCGAACTTTTAAAAAATCGAAGTTTTTCAGAGAAGAAGAAAATAAATAATTTGCAATTTTCCAGAGATAGTTAAATTTTGAGAATAAATTTGAAATTTCGAGAACAACACGAATAAAAAGAAAATTTCAAGTTTTCAGAACAATTCGAATTTTAAGAAAATTATTAAAGAAATGTCGATAAAACCTCCAGTTTCGAGAGAAATGTTGAACTTTAAAAAATGGTCAAAATTTCCCAGAGGAAGTCAAACATTTTAAAAATGGATGAATTTTCTAGATAAAATCGCAGCTGGCACAAACATAATAAAATGTCGCATTTTCGGTTAAAAGATGAAATTTCGAGACACACCTAATTTTGCGGAACAGGTCGAAATTTCCAGAAAGTAAATAAAAGTTTAAATGTTCAGTAAAAGTCATTTTTCGGGAAAATGGTGAAATTTGAAAAAGAAACGTAATTTGGAAAAGAAACGTAATTTAAAAAAAATAGAAATTTCGAGAAATAAGTCGCAATTTAGAACAAAGCCAAAAATATGTAATTTTGGAAAAAAAATCAAATTTAAGAATAATTCCAAATTTCGAAAAAAGAAAACTTTGAGAAAAAGGTCGAAATCTTCAAAAACTATCTTATTGAACATCCCTAAATTATTACTTCAAATTTTTACCTTTTTTTATTAAAAAAATCGACAAAAGAAGAATTTTTGAGAAACAAGTCGAATCTTCCATTGAGTCAAATTAAAAAAAAGTAAACATTTTCACAGATTGTCGAGTTTTAAGAAGAAAGGAACATTTAGGGGAAAAAGTCTATTTCTAGGAACAAAATACATAGTTAAAAAAAATACGAATATAGAGAAGCGTTAAAATAGACGAATTTGCGAGAAAAAGGCAAATTTTAAAATAAAGCGCTAAATTTTGAGAAATAAAAGGTCTTTTGGGCTGAATATGTTTTCGTTTGACTACATGAGTCAAAGGGGTCTGTCCCTGTCCCATATTTTGTCTGGTTTATCCGATTTAATTTTGAAATAAAATGTTAAATCCGAAATAAAAATTTGTGGCTCTTTGAAATTGACGAAACCAATATTTTTATTGCGGTTGGTTCTTTTGGCTTAAAAATTTGCTGACCCTGGTCTACAGTATGGTTTCTTAACCTGTGGTTCGCAGTTGTGGAAACTTTGAAAGTGGTCGCGGATCACTTTTCAAAGTTTCACAAACCTTACGGACCCCTTTCCTTGAATATTCATGATGACTAAAAAAAAATATATCATTCCAACAGTAACTCTGACGACTAAACGTTATCAAGGTCTAATGCACCAAATTCATCCTTGTCGAGTCCGATATATTTTTAACTACAAAAAAGCTCACGAATAGGGGTCCACCTTTCCCGGAGTCTCCGGGTTCAGCGAGCTTGTTTGACCTAGAAGTTACTTCCCTTAAAGCGTGTGATATTAATAATAAATCTAGCCAAACATCATATTTATCAATTTCTTTTGAAAAACGCTTTCTAGCCTGAGACTGGACCTTTTAACTTTAAAAGTTTTATATTGATTCATGCTCTAGGAAATTTTATGCTCACTTCATCGATTATGACCACTTTCAATCTTCCATAATCCACATATCTATGTCATTTCGAAGTAATAAACAAAAACTAAATTTTTAATCTCCAGAGAATTTTGAAAATATCCATTTTAGGTAAAATTATTTTAAATGGGAAAACTACATGACATTGAATTTTTTATATAAAAAAAGTTTTCTAATCAAGTAATGGCGAAATGTTCTTGCCTTAAGAAGCCAACTTACATATAAAGCGTTGCCTGATTACTATTCAAGAGGGGTATATTCTCTACTATCAGCAATCTTGAAACTTTTTGTTTCTTAAGTTATTTAAAATAAGAGAAAGCCCCTTTTATAGTCACAATTAATTGTTCGGACCATTGTTTACCACACAATGGACCTCACAAGTCACTAGATTAAAAATCTTACCGATTTAAAAATAAGGCGAGCTGCAGCAGTACTGAAATTGGAAATTAATTTTTATATGTTCTGCTTCTATTTCCATTTTATTACGTCATTACTTGTAAATTCCAAAAATTGTTAAAAAAATTGTGTGTGTGTGTGTCTTATCGTTTTACTGAAAGCTATGTAATCCAATATCTTATTACTTCTTAATACTTCTAACAACAAAGCTTCCCCACGTAAGACGAAAGCGCCGACAATTCACTATTTAAATAAATAGAATATAAAGACATGGGCGGTTTTGAAACACGATATTTATGTCGATATATTAAAAAAGCAAAGAACAACTTCTACCTCCCTCAAACCGACACAAAACAGGAAGGGCAAACAATTTGGGGTTCTGGGAAGTTTATTTACTTTGTCGTAGATGTAATCCGATGCTTTGCCAAATTAAATTAAACTGAGTTTTAAATCGACACTCCTTTTATGTTGAAATGGCCCTTGTTCTAATTTGAAACAACAAGATTTAAACAACCTTATAATTTGAACAAGCTTATAATTTAAATAAGCCTATAATTTCAAAACGTTTCATTTTTCAAGCGAATTGAATTTCGACAATTTTCGAATTTTCGTTTAATTCAAATTTCTCTGCAAACTGTACATTTGTTCATTAAATTAAAGAATTCGATAAGGATTAAAATTCGCTGAACCGGACCTAACACATTTCGTAATCGTAAGCTATCAAAATCCCGGAGTTAAAACCCTGGAAGTTTTAATCCTCGTAAAATTTGTTTATTCTTGCTAACAGAATTTTTGCTTTCATTTGCAAACTCCATCATAATCCGAGGCACGCCTCACATCAGTAAAAGCTAAAGATAATTGGACAAAGAAGTTATCTTTCTAGAAAGATCAAAGTTGCTGCTGTAACAGAATAATGTCGTAAAGTAAATTGGAAGCTTATAGAATTAAATTTCTGGCACGATGCACTATCCCCAAAGGCCTTTTATAAAATTAAATTTACCATAACGGTTACAAGGAGGAATTAAAATGTAAATATTATTTGTTTGGGTGCATTTTCTGCCTTTTTCCAATCAAGTTCCCTTTATTTGATCTTTCTACAGGTAATTTTACCTCACGGTAATACGACCTGCGTGATTAAAGTATGGATTAACAAAACCATTTTCAACACATGGTCTTCTAACCATGAGAATATAACTTGGTTTTAGAACTAATAACGAATGTGCAGCAGCTGACGTCGCTTCTAATAGAGAGAGTACTTCTATAATTCATTAGGATGCGTTAAAAATATAAATGAAATCTAATGCCCCCCATTTAATGTGTCCATTATTTGTTTTTGTACCGTTATTACTCGGAAAAGCGGTCCTTTAGATGTGATTGCATGGGATGATGTACCCAAAGATTATCTCTTAATCAGTTATCCAGGATTTTGTCAAAGAATCTATGTACATGTTCTTACATGTTAGCGGTTCGTACAAGCGGATTTTTTAAAGCAACAAAACAACTGAATTCCTGCAGCTGTAATTTACCACTAACTTAGGGTGCTTTTATTGGCTTATATGCACATACTAGAATATTTGGTATCTCAGTCTTAAGCCACAATTACTCTGTAATAGTCCTAATTACTTGTAAATATTCCACAGACACAGAGTCTCAAAGTTATGAGTAATTTCTCTAGCTGCGTGTCTAATAACTTCTAGTGAAATAGGCGAAAATTTTGAGTAAAAAAGACCCTCGGACATCTAGGTTTTGTTTTCAGGAGAAACACACAATGGCGTAAGTTTTGGTTTCTTGAAAGCTACCTCTTAGGGAGGGTCTAAAATATGCTCAAATTTGTGACAGCTCATTTTAAACCTTTTTCAATTCTGCTCAAGAAAACATACAACTTTTTAAGTTTGTTTGGATAGGAAAATAAAATCAGCATTTAAAGAATCAGAAAATATATCAGTGAACAAAGAAATGTTATTTTATTAAATCGTTACAATGATTTCCCTCCGCTACCATTAATTTAATAAAACCCTTAACACTGACTGACCTGACTGACTGACTGACTGACTGACTGACTGACTGACTGACTGACTGACTGACTGACTGACTGACTGACTGACTGACTGACTGACTGACTGACTGACTGACTGACTGACTGACTGACTGACTGACTGACTGACTGACTGACTGACTGACTGACTGACTGACTGACTGACTGACTGACTGACTGACTGACTGACTGACTGACTGGACAAACGAAACTTTAGGAAAGTTTAAATAGTGGGCATTTTTAAAAAATCAAAAATTTAGAAAAGGGGAAAATTTAGAAAAGTGGAAAATTTAAAAAAGTGGAAAATTTGAAAAAAGCCTGTATTAAAAAATCAAACGTTGTAGATAAAAGTCAAATGCTGAAATATTCGATAGTGTTGAATAATTTCGAATTTTTAAATATAGTCGATATTTTCTAAAAGGTTCAAATTTTCAAAATATTCTAAATTTTCAAATGAGTAAAATTTTGAAAAAATAGGGATAGTTTCCAAAAATATCCAAAATTTCAAAAATAATTTGAAGGGAAAGTTTTCAAAAATATCCAAAATTTCAAAAATAATTTAAAAAAAAATTGAAATTTTCAAAAAGAACCGAAATTTTAAAGCTAGTAAACAAGTCAAAATTTTAAGGAATGTCCAAGTTTTCATAGAAAGTTAAAACTTCCAAAAGAAGTTATGAATTTAAAAAAAAAACGAAATTTTGAAAAAAATTGGTATTTCGAAAAAAAAAACAACACTTTAGGAAAGTCAAATAATTCGAGAATTTAAAACACTTGAAAAATTTGGAATAGTCTGAAATTCAAAATTTTGAGGAAATGTCGAGATTTTAAAAATATTGCAAAATGTTTAATGAAATTCTCTAAAAAAGAAACCCAAATTTTCGAAAAGCCCCAAGAAAAGTCTAAATTATCAACAATTTAAAAATTTCAAAAAAGGAAAAATTTAGAAAAGTTATCATTTTGGGGTACAGTCAAAACTTTGGTTAGTTAAAATTTAAAAGAGTCCAAATTTTTAATGAATGTTTTCAAAAAGAATAAAATTTCGAAAAAATGTCGAAATTTTAAAAAAATCAAAATTTTCAAATAAAAAGCTGAAAAAAGTCGACACCTCAAAAAAAGTTGGGATTTACTAAAGAATTCAAAGTTTTGCAGAATATTCCGAAATGTCACAAAAGTTTGGTAAGCTAAGATTTTAAGAAAAATATTTAAAAAGTCAAGGAGGCAAAATTGTTGATTAAGAACTTAATATTTAAGTTTTACAAAAATGCCGAAGCTTCCAAAAAATATTTTTTTAAAAAAGCCGAAATGTTAAAAAGTCGACAATTTGAAAAAAAGTTGAATATTTCAAAATTAAATAAAAAATTTAAAAACCAACGGAATTTTTAACATTTTAAATTTTGCAAGATAATTCGAAATTTTAAAAAGAGCCCACATTTTAGTAAAATATTGTGATTTAAAAAAATGACATTTTCAGATAAAGTCAAAATTTTAAAGAAAGATGAAATTTTCAAGACTCAAAATTTTGAAAAATTTCGGAACTTTCGTAGAAGTAAAGATTTTGGAAAATATTGTCAACATTTTCAAAAAAATAATGTTGAAATTTTGTAAAAATTCAACATTTTTAAAAAATTCAAGGATTTTGATCTAATGGAGGAATTTTGAAAAAAACTTGAGACAAAAAATTCAAATTTTGAAAAATAATCTGGGATTTTAAAAATAATTAAAATTTTCAAATTTAAGAAAAGTGAAGGGTTTTCAGCCAAATTTTCAAAAAAAGGCCCGTAATTTCTGAAAGGTCCAAATATTGAAAAAAAATAAAAATTATCAAGAATTTCAAAACTTTCAAAAAAAAAAATCCCAAAAAAATCAAAATTTTAGGCATCCAAACCTTTGTTAGTTAAAATTTGAAGAGTTGAAATATTTGGTTGAATATTTTTAAAATGTTTGAAATTTTGGAAAATAGTGTCAACATTTTCAAAAAATAATGTTAAAATTTTGTAAAAATTCGACATTTTCGAAAAATTCAAGGATTTTGATCAAATGGAGAAATTTTGATAAAAATTGAGACAAAAAATTCAAATTTTGAAAAATAATCTGGGATTTTAAAAATAATTAAACTTTTGACATTTAAGAAAATTAAAGGATTTTCAGTCAAATTTTCAAAGAAAGCCCCGAATTTCTGAAAGGTCTAAATATTGACAAAAAGTAAAAATTATCAAAAATTTCAAAACTTTCAAAAAAAAAGGCCCAAAAAATCAAAATTTTAGGGATCAAAACCTTTGTTAGTTAAAATTTGAAGAGTTAAAATGTTTGGTTTAATATTTTCAAAATGTTTGAAAAATTTTGGAAAATAGTGTCAACGTTTTCAAAAAATAATGTTAAAATTTTGTAAAAATTCGACATTTTCGAAAAATTCAAGGATTTCGATCAAAGGGAGAAATTTTGAAAAATCTGGATTTCTAAAACAATAACGATTTTGAAAAAATGTCGAGATTTAAGAAACTGAAGGATTTTTAGTCAAATATTTAAAAAAAGCGCCGAAATTTCTGAAAATAAATCAAAATTTTAGGGATCAAAATCTGGGATTTCAATAATAATAATAATAGTTTTGAAAAAACGTCGAGATTTAAGAAAATTGAAGGATTTTCGGTCAAATTTTCAAAAAAAAAGCACCGAAATTTCAGAAAGGCCTAAATATTGAAAAAAAGTAAAAATTATCAAGAATTTCAAAACTTGCAAAGAAAAAACCAGAAAAATCAAAGTTTTAGGGATCAGTCAAAACCTTTGTTAGTTATAATTTGAAGAGTCGAAACGTTTGGTTGAATATTTTCAAAATGTTTGAAATTTTGAAAAATAGTGTCAACATTTTCAAGAAATAATGTTAAAATTTTGTAAAAATTCGACACTTTCAAAAACTCAAGGATTTTGATCAAATGGAGAAATTTTCAAAAAAATTTGAGACAAAAAAGTTCAAATTTTGAAAAATAATCTGGGATTTCAAAAATAATAGTAGTTTTGAAAAAATGTCGAGATTTTAGAAAATTGAAGGATTTTCGGTCGAATTTTCAAAAAAAAGTCCCGAAATTTCAGAAAGGCCTAAATATTGACAAAAAGTAAAAATTATCAAAAATTTCAAAACTTTCAAAAACAAAACCAAAAAAATCAAATTTTTAGGGATCAGTCAAAACCTTTGTTAGTTGAATATTTTCAAAATGTTTGAAATTTTGGAAAATAGTGTCAAGAAATAATGTTAAAATTTTGTAAAAAATCGACATTTTCGAAAAATTCGAAGATTTTGATCAAATGGAGAAATTTTGAAACAAATTTGAGACAAAAGATTCAAATTTTGAAAGACAATCTCGTATTTCAAAAATATTATAAATTTTGAAAAAATGTTGAGATGTAAGAAAATTGAAGGATTTTCAGCCAAATTTAAACAAAAAACCCCAAATTTCTGAAAGGCATAAAATTTGAAAAAAAGTGAAAATGATCAAGAATTTTAAAATTCAAAATTTAAAAAAAAAACAGAAAAATCGAAATTTTAGGGATCAGTCAAAAGCTTTGTTAGTTAAAATTTGGCGAGTCGAAATTTTTGGTTGAATATTTTCCAAAGGGTTGAAATTTTGAAGAAATGTCCATTTATCAAATAAAATGAAGATTAAAAAAACTGAAAATAGTCGACTCCTTGAAATAAGTAGGGATTTACTCAAAGTTCAAAATTTTGCTAAATAGTCCAGTTTGCCACAAAAAAAACGATATTTTAACAAAAAAAAATAAAATAAACATAAGTCAAAATTTCGGAAAAAATAAAAACAACTAAATAAAAAAAATATAAATTTTAAAAAATAAAGAATTTCAGAATGGAAATTCAAAAGCAATTTAAAAGAAACTTTTCTAAAAAAGTGACAATTTTAAAGAAGTCGAAATTTTGTAAAAATAAGTCTAAATTTTGAAGTAAAACCGTAATTTTCCAAAAATGCAATCTTTCAAAAAATTGGACATTTTAAAAAATTTTTAACATAAAACCTTCAAAAGAAATTTAAAATTTTCGAAAGAAAAGTCGACATTTTGGATAGTTGAGTGGAAAAAAAATTAAAACCGAAGTTTCGAAAAATTTCTAAATATTGTTGAAACAATTCGAAATCATGAAATGAAATCGCCATTTTGGAAAAATTCATTAAAACAACTGAACAGTCGAAATTTTAAAAATTTGTAATTAAAATGTTTAAGAAGTCAAATTTTTAAAAAAGCTGTATTTTCGATAGCTCTAATATCTAATAAGATTTTACAAAATTTAGTGAAGAGGGTTCGCAGAAATGTTAAACAAAATTAATAAATAGAATGTTTTCGAAATAAAGCCAAAATATTGAAACATGAAAATTTTGAGAAAACGAACTTTTAGAAAAAAACGCAGTTTAGAGAAGCAGAGATTTCTAAAAAATTGAATTTAAAAAAATCGATTCATAACTTTTTAGTTAATGAAAGCGGTGGCTGTGGCAATAGTGAATGTGATCGGGTGACATCAGCTGGTACAATACCTAATCTTTAGTCTACTTTCAAATGAAGCATTTGGGACGTTATCTAATACGACATTCTTCAAAAATTCGCCGACGAAGCTCCTAAAGTTAGGTTCCAACATGTTGCATAAGTTTTCCACAGAAAAAATCCCAAGCGGGTACTAGAATTGTACGTGCTGCTCAATATTTTATCAACTATAAGGCTTGCGTGTATTAACTTCAGATAAAATTGTTAGCACAGTTAAGTTTTTGGAGGTTTTACTGGATTAAAGATAGCCCAAAAAATACCCCTGAAAACGCTCGAAATTTTAGTAAAAGTTTCATTAAGATCGACGTAGCAGTTTCCGAGATTAGCCCGGACAAAGGATAAGTCGACAGACAGATGGACACTTAGACGCCTCTTTAGGTTGAAGTTTCAAATTGAAGCTGTCTTGCCACTGCAGCATTCTTCATATCTCTCCATGCAAATATTATCTGATGACAAGCGTAACCCAAAAACCAAATAGAAAACACTTGTACGTTGCATAAATATTTATGTAAAATGACTAACGTAACTCGAGGATTTCGGAAGTTGAAACTGTGACTCTTGAAGTCATACACAAACCAGATGCTGCGATAAAATATCTCGGATGCAATATATTATTTGGTTCAACTGTTTTCTATCGTCTCAAAGTAAGTGCATTCAGTAGCTACGAGACTTCGCAGGTTGCACGGCTTTAGAGCCGCATAAAAGATAAGAGTTTTTAGTGATCTATTGGTAGGATCCCAACAGGCTATCCTGAAAGTAATTTATTTAAGATTATCCTCTAATAAAATAGCTGACGTCAGAGAAGTTCGTAGTGGAAAGCGATTTACATTTCTTGCAGCTTAAAGGATTAGTAGATTTGCGAAATTGTGTATACTGCATAATTTATTTTCATTTTGATCTCGAGGACATATTACAAAGGATGTGAAAAATTGAATTACAAATCTTGTCCCCTGAAATCAAGAAAGATTCAAAAATACAATAAAAGTTGCTCTAAAGCGTTCGACAGCCAAGCTATCATCTTTAGAGAGATACTGAAGTAGGAATCTTGTCCCCTGAAACCAAGAAAGTTTAACGAACACAACAAAGGTTGCTCTAACGCGTTCGACAGTTAAGTTATCATCTTCAGAGAGATACTGAAGTAGTATCTCTCTGAAGATGATAGCTTGGCTGTCGAAACGCGTTAGAGCAACCTTTGTTGTGTTTTTTAATCTTTCTTGGTTTCAAGGGACAATATTTTTATTTCAATTTTTGAAGATAACCAAGGACCAGTCCGTTCCACCAAAACAAAGGATATGCATTTTGAAAGAGTGCCAGTGTCCTTATTAAATGATTTTTCTTTCTTTTGATTCATTGAGGAAGTTGGTCTAGATTTCTAAATATGTTAATAGAGTTAGTGGATATTGGTTCTTAGGTTATCGGACACTGCAGGTTTTTTTGATACTAATTTCGATATATTTTTTTCGAAAAAGGTGTATAAATAGGTGTTTATTTTTCAAAGTCCATTTTACCTTTACAGAATTATTCGTATCAGATAAAAGAAAACTTGGTTAGCTGAACCATATACTGCAAATTGAATTTGTCGTATTATTTCATTTAGATGTAGAGTTTTCAGAGTTAGCGCAGGTTTATTAATTACACGCAATACAATAATTACATCAGATCATCCGTCGATGTACACCACAGCCAGCTGAGACGTTGTGATCGAACGCACACATATCTGTGTTGTAATTCTATCGGAAATATTGTAATACGGTCTACTTTAAGATCATTCTTCATGCATCAGTTGCAACAAAAATACACAAGACCGGCGTCAAGGATGAATAATTAAAATAACATTGTAGACCAACTTTTTGTTGTTTCAAAGCCATACACATTTCAAATTAATGAAAGCGGCTGCCATTAGAAGCGAATCTATAGAGATTCTCTGCGGTCGGCTACACGCTCTCTAATTTTTTCCCGAAACCTTTCAGTAAGAGCGACAACAATACTAATCAATATAAAAGAAATTCAATAACAGGAAGGGTGTGAATTGGAGAAATAGTGGATGTTGGAAGGTTTCCCAATTTTATTAAGCTTGTCTTTCGTCGGATGCGGACGAATTTAGCGGTTGGGGTCATGAAAGAAAAATAACCTCACTTTGGGGCGCTCCACAGATGATCTTTTATCGTTCGAACTGATCCTTATTGTTCGACGAGCCGTTAATTCGAAATTATCCGTTAAAGCTTGGGTTATCATCAAATTAAAATAGATTTATTTATCGGAATGAGCTTTGTTTCCTCTTTTTTTTACATAATTATCAGGGAACAAATCTCATGTTCAATTCCTGAAAAGTTTCACAAAAAATTTCACTTTCTTAGTGTTAGGTGAGCTCTTAATAAATCTTTATCTTGCTATAATTCAACATATTTTTTAGAAGTGATATTTTGGTGGGTCCTTGGTTATCTTCAAAAATTGAAATACAAATCTTGTCCCCTGAAGCCAAGAAAGATTAAAAAACACAAAAGTATCTCTCTGAAGATGATAGCTTAGCTGTCGAAACGCGTTAGAGCAACCTTTGTTGTGGTTTTTAATCTTTTTTGGTTTCAGGGAACAAGATTTGTATTTCAATTTTAGAAGTAATATTAGTTTAGGCAAGTTACGCCTTGTGTAAATAAACCCTGTGGCTCAGTTAATAAAGGGTTTTACCCTTTACTAGAATCGTATCCATTTAAAGGCTGTATCTATTTAGGCATAGATTCCAAGAGGCTTTTAATCGATTAGCTTAGTTTTGTGTAAAGTTCTGTTGGTAGTCTAGATGACTAGTCTTTGGTAATGGGCTGCGTTTTCAAACTGTGAAATCAATTTTTTTTAATTTAATTATTTTATTTCAAATTTCGACTTTGTTTAAAAAAAAACTGATTTGTAAAATGATTTTTTTCCCAATTTCGGTTTTCCGTGTTGAAAATGTCGACCTTTTATACGTAATTGAATTTCCTGCTAAAATTTCAGTTTTATTCTTTTTCTGAACCTTTCGACTTTTTGGATATTTTGACTTTTTTTTTTGGAAATTTTGATCGACTGTAAATCTCAACCTTTTTCAAAATCGTTACTTTGTTAAAAATTCTTGCTGAAAGCCTCGATCTTTTTAAAAATTTGGTTGTTAATAAAAAATACAATTTTTTTTTAAGAATTTTGCTTTTGGGAAAGTTTCGAATTGAAAATAACAATTTTTTAGAAAATTTTCCATGTTTCTAGTTTTCTTATTGAACATTTCGACTCTTTCTGAAACTTCTACATTTAGAAATTTCCTTTATTTACAAAATTTACGCTTTTTTCATGATTTCTATTTTTATTTCAAAATGTCTAATTTTTTTCAAAATTTTGGCTTTTTCTTAAAATTTTGCTTATTTTGGGAATTTCTATACTTATTTTAATATTTTCACATTTTCGCAATTTTTTGACTTATTTAGAAAATTGTACCTTTTTCAAAGTTTGGATTTCTTTTTGAAAATTGTATTTTATTCAAAAAAATTTATTTTATTTTGAAAATTTTCTTATATTTTGAAAACTTCGACTTAAAATTTTGAATTTTTCTCGAAGTTTTCAGTTTATTTTTTCAACGTGCAAGTTATTTTCTAAATTTTGTATTTTGTCTGAAACTACGACTCTTTTGTAACTTTGAGAACCGTTTGAAACTTTAGAACCGTTTTCTTCAATAAAAATCTCGGGTTTTTTCAAAAGGTGGATTTTTTAAAAATAATGTTGCTTCTTTTCGAAATGGTGACTTTTTAAAAATAATTTTGCTTTTTTCCTAAATCATGACTTTCTGTCTGACATATTTATTATATTTGAAGAATTCGATTTCTATGAAAATTACAACTAGTTTCGAAAATATCTACTTTCTTCAATGTTGCTTCAAATCTTCAAAATGTTGGCTTTTTCTTAAAGTTTTGCTTATTTTGGGAATTTCTATACTTATTTCAAAACTTTCCCATTTTGCCATTGATTTGAATTTATTTCGAGAATGTCTACCTTTCTCAAAGTTTGAGCTTATTTTGAAAATTTTATTTAATTTATTTTGAACAGTTTCAACTTAAAATTTTGAATTTTGCTCGAAGTTTTTGGTATATTTTATAAACATTCAAAATTTTGTACTTTGTTTTGAAATAACGACTGTTTTGTAGCTTTGAAAACCCTTTGGAACTTTTTTTTTAAATAAAAATTTGGAGTTTTTTCAAAAGATGGTCTTTTTAATGATAATTTTGGATTTTTTTTCGAAATGGCGACTTTTAAAAAATAATTTTGCTTTTTTGCCAAGTCATAACTTTCTGACATTATATTTATTATTTCCTGAAGAATTCGATTTTTATGAAAATTGCAACTATTTTTGAAAATATCCACTTTCTTCAATGTTGCTTCAAATCTTCAAAATGTTGGCTTTTTCTCAAAGTTTTGCTTATTTTGGAAATTTCTATACTTATTTTAAAACTTTCCCATTTTGCCATTGATTTGAACTTATTTCGAGAATGTCTACCTTTCTCAAAGTTTGAGTTTATTTTGAAAATTTTATTTATTTATTTTGAACACTTCAACTTAAAATTTTGAATTTTTCTTGAATTTTTTGGTATATTTTTTAAACATTCAAAATTTTGTACTTTGTCTTGAAATTACAACTGTTTTGTACCTTTGTTAACCCTTCGAATTTTTTTTTCAGTAAAAATTTCAAGTTTTTTCAAAAGGTGGACTTCTTAAAAATAATTTTGATTTTTTTTCGAAATGGTGACTCTTTAAAAATAATTTTGATTGTTTCCCAAATGATGACTCTCTGTCATTATATTTATTATTCTTTGAAAAATTCGGTTTTTATGAAAATTACGACTTATTTTTGAAAATTTCCATTTTCTTACATGTTGTTTCAAATGTTGCAAAATGTTCGCTTTTTCTCAAAGTTTTGCTTATTTTAGGAATTTATATACTTATTTCAAAATTTTCACATTTTTGCTATTGATTTAAACTTATTTTGAAAATGTCTACCTTTCTCAAAGTTTAGGCTTTTTTGAAAATTGTATGTTATCTATTTTGAAAATTTTAGCTCAAAATTTTGAATTTTGAGTTCAAAATTTGGTATTTTTTATTCAAAATTTTGAATTTTCAGCTCAAAATTTTGAATTTTTCTCGCACTTTCCAGTCGATTTTTGAAAATTTCAAGTTGCTTTCTAAATTTTATGCTTTGTCTTGAAATTTTGACTTTTTTGTAGCTTTGAACACCGTGGGAAATTTTTTCATTAAAAATATCAACTTTTTCAAAAGGTGGACTTTTTAAAAATAATTTGTCTTTTTTGAAACGACGACTTTAGAAATAATATCGCAAAAAAAGCAAAATAACTTCTAAAGTTTCGATGTGTATCAAAATTATGCCTTTTTTTTGCAAATTTCTACCTTTTTAAACGTTGTTCTTGCAAATGTTTCCAAAATCTTGTTTTTTTTTCAAAATCTTGCTTATTTTGGGGTACAAAATGTTCACATTTTCGTAGTTTTTAGACCTATTTTGAAAATTTCTACCTTTTTCAAGGTTTGGGCTTTTTTTGCCAATTTTATTTCATTTTGAAAATTTCAACTCAAAATTTTGAATTTTGAGTTCAAAATTTGGTATTGTTTATTCATAATTTTGAATTTTCAGCTCAAAATTTTGAATTTTTCTCGCACTTTCCAGTCGATTTTTGAAAATTTCAAGTTGCTTTCTAAATTTTATACTTTGTCTCGAAATTTTGACTTTTTTGTAGCTTTGAACACCGTGGGAAATTTTTTCATTAAAAATATCAACTTTTTCAAAAGGTGGACTTTTAAAAAATAATTTGTCTTTTTTTTTGAAACGATGACTTTAGAAATAATATCGAAAAAAGCAAAATAGTTTCGATTTGTATGAAAATTACGTCTTTTTTTTGCAAATTTCTACCTTTTTAAATGTTGTTCTTTCAAATGTTTTTAAAATCTTGGCTTTTTTTTCAAAATCTTGGCTTTTTTCAAAATCTTACTTATTTTGGGGTACAAAATGTTCACATTTTTGTAGTTTTTAGATTTATTTTGAAAATGTCTACCTTTTTCAAGGTTTAGGTTTTTTTGTCAATTTTATTTCATTTTGAAAATTTCAACTCAAAATTTTAAATTTTTCTCGAATTTTTTAGTTTACCTTTGAAACCTTCAAATTACTTTTTAAATTTTGTAGCCTGCCTTGAAATTTAAATTTTTGTAGTTTTGTAGACTTTTTTTCAATGTAATTTTCAGATTATTTAAAGAGGTGGACTTTTTTAAAAATAATTTTGTTTCTTTTTGAAATCCTAACCTTCTGATATTCTTTTTTTCTGATGAATTCGATTTTTATGAAAATTACGACTTTTTTTTGAAAATTTCTACTCGCTTAAAATATCGGCTTTTTGAAATTTCAACATTTAAAAATTTTCATTTTTTCTAAATTTAGAATTGTTGTAAAAAATTTAACTCCAGCTTTTGGGGGCTAAACCTCCATCTAGCTTCACCCATGACATTTAAAAATGTTAATTTTATATCAGAATGTTGACCTTTTTCAGAAATTTCAGTTTTTGGAAAATTTGTGCAACGAATTTTGACTTTTTTTTTTTGTACAATTAAGCTTACCAGAAATTTACTTTTTGCAAAGGAAAATAATATTTTCAATTTCGAATTTTTTGTACATTATGAGCTGTTTTTGGAAATTTTTGCTTTTGTTGAAAAGTTCGACTCTCAACATTTCAACGTTTCTAACTTTCTAACCTAACCAACGTTCTTACCTTTCGGAATATTTCGACATTTAAAAATTTTCATTATTTCTAAATTTTAACTTTTTTGTAAAAATTTTAACCCCAGCTTTTGGGGGCCAAACCTACATCTAGCTTCACCCATGACATTTAAAAATTTTAATTATTATCAAAATGTTGACCTTGTCAGAATTTTGAATTTTTTGAACATTTTGGCGGCGAATTTTGACTTTTTTTTACATTTTAGCTTTCCAGAAATTTACTTTTTGCAAAGAAAAATAATATTTTCCATTTCGACTTTTTTGTACATTATCAGTTGTTTTTGGAAATTTTTGCTTTTGTTGAAAAGTTCGACTGTTAACATTTCAACGTTTCTAACTTTCTAACCTAACCTAACTTTCAACGTTCTTAACTTTCTGAATATTTCGACATTTAAAAATTATCATTATTTCAAAATTTTAACAAAAACTAAAATTTTAACCCCAGCTTTTGTGGGGCAAACCCCAAGACACCCATGATATTTAAAAATTTCAATTTTTATCAAAATGTTGACTTTTTAAGAATTTTGAGTTTTTTGAAAATTTATGCAACGAATTTTGACTTTTTTTTTGTACATTTTGGCCTTTAGAAATTTATTTTTGTACTTAATGACTAAAGAAAAATAATTTTCTTAATTTCGACTTTTGTACATTATCAGCTGGAAATTTTTGTTTCGCTGAAAAGTTGGACTCTTAGAATTTCAACTCAAAATTCTGAATTTTTCTCGAATTTTTTAAATTTATCTTTGAAACCTTTAAGTTACTTTCTAAATTTTGTAGCTTGTCTTGAAATTTAGATTTTTGTAGTTTTGTAGATTTTTTGTCAATGTAATTTTCACATTATTTCAAGAGAGAAAAATAATTCCACTTCTTTTCGAAATGGTAACTTTCTAACACTCTTTTTTTCTAAAGAATTCGATTTTTATGAAAATTACGACTTTTTTTTGAAAATTTCTACTCGCTTAAAATATCGACTTTTTGAAATTTCAACATTTAAAAATTTTCATTTTTTATAAATTTGGATTTGTTGTAAAAATTTTATCCCCAGCTTTTGGGGGCCAGACCTCCATCTAGCTTCACCTACTTTCTGAATATTTCGACATTTAAAAATTTCATTATTTCCAAATTTTAACTTTTTTGTAAACATTTTAACCTCAGCTTTTGTGGGGTAAACCCCATGACACCCATGACATTAAAAATTTCAATTTTTATCAAAAGGTTGACTTTTTCAGAATTTTGAGTTTTTTGAAAATTTATGCAACGAAATTTGACCTTTTTTTTTGTACATTTGGGTTTTCAGAAATTTACTTTTTGTAATTATTAACTAAAGAAAAATAATTTTCTTAATTTTGATTTTGTAATTATCAGCTGGAAATTTTTGTTTCGTTGAAAAGTTGGTCTCTTTTAGAATTTCAACGTTTCTAAAACTTTAACTTCTTCTGAACATTTCGACATTTAAAAATTTTAATTATTTCTAAATTTTGACTTTTTTGTAAAAATTCAATCTCCAGTTGTTGGGGATTTAACTTCCATTTAGCTTGCCCATGACATATAAAAATTTTGATTTTCAAAATATTATGTTTTTCAGTCTTATATATATATATATATATATATATATATAATAATAAAATATTTCATATTTTTTATTGAAATTTTGATTTTGGAATTTAAAATAGTAAGACTTCAACCGAACTGTTGACAAAAAAAATCTCTAATTTAACATCGACTTTCAAACAATTTAAAAAATTAAACGTACTGGAAAACGTTTCTGAAAGTACCCAAATTTCAAGAGAAATTTAGCATGGAAAAAAAAATCAGTTTTAACATTAAAAAGAAAATCCAGTTTTAACATTAAAGAGATAATCCAGTTTTAACAGTAAAGGGAAAAAGGTCAAACTTTGAAACTTCAACTAGTTGGGGATCAAAGACGAAATTTTGGGATGAACATCAACATTTTGGGATCAACGTCAACATTTTGGGATTAACGTCAACATTTTGGGATCGAAGTCAAAATTTTGGGAACAAAAATTAAAAAATTGTAGAAAAGACGATTTGACCTTTAACCTTAAAATTTACTACAAATTTGGAGAACAAAAACGAACTTTTAAAATAGTTTGAATGGGTCACGAAGGGTCACGGCAAAAAAAGTTTGGCAAACGCTGGTTCAGACTCATGGGGGGTTGATTCCCATCGAGTTTAAAGCTCCTCATCTGCTGATCCCGAAGGAGTCTTTATGATACATAATAAATAACAATTTATAAGACACGATGAGTTAATAACATTGACATTACTGTTTTGTGAAGTCATTTACATCCTCGAGTCTAAGGGCCCGTTTGTCATGTAAAATAAAAGCCTAATTAAGAGAGTTCAGTGTTTCCACAAACTTACAACGTGTGTGATATATAACGACACTTTAACCTTTCCATGGAACTCGCAACAAAATAAAAGAGGAAATAATTGCTTCAGCGTAATTATGCTTGGTGCTACTGTCAGACATATTTAACTGTACTCGATGAATTACAGTAATTATTTCCTACAGTTATTACACGGCAAAGTGAGCCATTTTGGCCTCTTTTAATTTTATAATCTAAGTGGTAAATTAACTTGTGCGAGTCGGACAAGAAGGCAATTTCAGACATGTAAAAAGCACGAATTTGCATAAATTTGATAACTTTTTGCGATTCTAAGTTTCACACGAAATGCTCGAATGAGAAAAGCATATTTTCGCATTCGAGCATTTCGTTCATGTGAACATGACAAGAATTTTTATTACATGGCTTCCTGTACACGTTTTTAACTAAGCGATCATATTAATTAAGACCGATGTTAGTAAAAATGTCACTTCTCTTTAGAGCGCAGCGCATTACACGCTCGCTGCAGCGGAACGTGGCTCGTGAACAGTGCGGAATATTTTGAAAAGAAATGAGTACGAGTGTTATAAAGGGGTTAATACTTTCGACTACCATTACAGGACGCTCGAATATTCGTTTAGAATGAAACTCTATGGTTAGATTCAACTTTTTTAAGTTCGTACAAATACAAATCACTAGATTTGTATTGATCAAGTAGTTGTTAGTTGTCGTTGTACGTAAGTGGACCCTCGCAATTAATTTCAGTTGTTATAAGTCACCATAAGTGTATTTCCCTGTAAACAGTTGCGATTACCAAAATCCATACTTTGAAACAATTTCGCCGAACATATAATGGAGTTTTGACCCATTAAAAGGCTTCCCTTTCGCGAAAATGATTACACAGTGACAAGTTCTTTTGTTCTAGTTTCAATTAGCACAAAAGCCAGAGCAGCGAAGTGAAATTCTGACGTGGGAAGTTTTAATTGTAGCAAACAAAGCGGTCACATTTTATAACAAAATACGCAAAGCAATGGGACTAATTGAATTTCGTTTTCGAGCTTTCAGACGTTTTAGTGGGTCGCGAATCGGCTTTTGTTGAATGCTGTTTAGATTTGTGTGTATATATTGTCCCTTATTTCATTAGTTTGATAATTGCGTGCGAATTACTGAATTATTTGCTCCTAAAATTAAAAAAAAAAACATTAGTCAGACCTTCTGACTGCCGACAGAAGTGAAAACTTAAAACTAGTAGAAAACACTCTCTATGTGCTTAATGTAATTCGAACCGACACTAGTAAACAAGTCAAAATATAATAATAACTTTTTTCAAAATTTCGATTTATTTTCAAAACCCGTTTTGGACTTATTTTTCCAGAATGTCAACTTTTTTTTTTAATTTTCGCTTATTTTAAAAATGTGATTTATGAATAGATGCAGTTTGTCAGAATTGGTATTTCGACCATTTAAAAAAATGTTTGTTTCCAAAATTTTTCGAAATAACTTTTTTCAAAACTTCGATTTATTTTCAAAACCCGTTTTGGACTTATTTTTCCAGAATGTCAACTTTTTTTTTTAATTTTCGCCTATTTTAAAAATGTGATTTATGAATAGATGCAGTTTGTCAGAATTGGTATTTCGACCAGTTAAAAAAATGTTTGTTTCCAAAATTTTTCGAAATAACTTTTTTCAAAACTTCGATTTATTTTCAAAACCCGTTTTGGACTTATTTTTCCAGAATGTCAACTTTTTTTTTTAATTTTCGCCTATTTTAAAAATGTGATTTATGAATAGTTGCAGTTTATCAAAATTGATATTTTGTTTCAAAATTTTGATTCTTTCATTAAAATTTCCCTTTTTTTTCAAATTTCGACCATTTAAAAAATTTGTGTTTCCAAAATAACTTTTTTCAAAATTTCGATTTATTTTCAAAACCCATTTTGGACTTATTTTTGCAGAATTTCAACTTTTTTTTTTCAATTTTCGTCTTTTTTGAAAATGTGAGTTATGAATAGTTGCAGTTTGTCAGAAATGCGATTTTATTTGAAAATTTTAATTCTTTCATTAAAATTTCTCCTTTTGTTAAAATTTCGACGTTTTTCAAAAATATTTGTTTTCAAAATTTATCGAAATAACTTTTTTCCAAATTTCGATTTTTTTTAACACCTGTTTTTGACTTTTTTTTGCAGAATTTCAACAGTTTTTATTTTAATTTTCGCCTTTTTTTGAAAATGTTATTTATGAATAATTGCAGTTTGTCAGAATTCGGATTTTGTTTCAAAATTTTGATTCTTTCATTAAATTTCCCTTTTTTTCTTAAATTTCGATCATTTTAAAAAATGTTTGTTTCCAGCATTTTTCGAAATAACTTTCCGAAATTTCGATTTTTTTTTTCGAAAATTTATTTTTGACTGCAGAATTTCAACTTTTTTTTTTAATTTTCGCCTTTTTTGAAAATGTGTTTTATGAATAGTTGCAGTTTCTCGCAATTGCTATTTTATTTCAAAACTTTGATTCTTTCATCAAGGTTTCGCCCTTTTTTTTTTCAAAATTTCGACGTTTTTGAAAAATATTTGTGTCCAAAATCTTTCGAAATAGCTTTTTTCAAAATTTCGATTTTTTTTAAATTTATTTTGGACTTTTCTGATAATGTTGGCTTTTCTCTTGAAAATTTTGACTTCTTTGAAAATGTGACTGAAGGTTTTGATTGTTTTTTTTCAAATTTTCGTCTTTTTGAAAATTTCAAGTGTTTTTGATAGCGTCGAATTTCTTGAAGGGTTGGATTCTTTCAAAACAGCTATTTTATTTGCAAATTTAGACTTTCTTTATCAAAATTTCGACTTCTTGAAATAATTTAACGTTTTTTTTAAGAGTTTCGACCTTTTCCCAAAATTTCGACTTTTTAAAAACTTAATTTGTTTGAAAATTAGGATTTTTTTTGAACATTTTTGTTTTGAGGTAGAGATATTTTGAAAATTTCTGTCCTTGAAAATTTTAAGTATTTTTTAAAAATGATTTGGATGATGATGATTTGGAAAATTCCCATGTTTTTTGAAAATGTCGAGTTTTTAAAGCTAGACTTTTCCATAAACTCGACTTTTTTTGAAATTGTCTCTTTTTCAATTTTTTTTCATATTTTGGTTTCTTAGAAATTTAAACTTTTTTGGTAATTGAGGATATCCTTCAACATTCCGACTCGAAAAAAGCAAAAAAGTCTCGATTTTCTTTTAAATTTCAACACTTTCTTGAAATATCGATATTTTTGAAAATGTTCTAATATTTTACAAAATTTTGTCTCTTTTATTAAAATTTCTCCTTTTTTAAAAATTTCGTCTCTTTTAAAAAATGTTTGTTTCCAAAAATTTTCGGAATAACTTTTTTTAAAATTTCGATTTTTTTTGGAAACTCATTTTGTACCTTTTTTTGCAGAATTTCAACTTTTTAAAATTTCCGCCATTTTTGAAAATGTGTTTTATGAATAGTTGCAGTTTGTTTTTTGTGTGTGATTTTATTTTAAAATTTTGATTTCAACTTTTTAAAAAAACGTTTCCAGAATTCTTAAGCCTTTTCAAATTTCGTTTTTTTTTAAAGAAATGTTTCCATAATTTTTCGAAATAAGTTTTTTTCAAAATTTCGATTTGTTTTTAAAAATTTATTTTGGGCTTTTCTGACAATTTTGGTTTTTCGTTTGAAAATTTCGCTTCTTTTGGAAATCTGACCAAAAGTTTCGATTTTTTTTTCAAACTTTCGCCTTTTTGAAAATGTCGACTGTTTTTGATAGTGTCGGGTATCTTGAAAGGTTGAATTGTTTTCAAAATAGCTATTTTATTTGAAAATATAGAATTTCTTTATCAAGATTTCGACTTCCGACTTTCGGTAATTTAAATTTTTTTTAAACTTTCGACTTTTCCCCAAAATTTCGTCGTTTTCACAAAATTTCGACTTTCTCAAAACTTAATTTGTTTCAAATTTGCGATTTTTTGTTAACATTCGACTTTAAAGTGAACAACATTTTTTTTCAAAATTTCGGTTTCTGAAAATTTCGGCTTCTGAAAATTTCGATATTTTTTAAAATTTTTCCCGACTTGGAAAATTCCCACGTTTCTTGAAAATGTTCTTTTAAAGCATGACTTTTTCCATAAATTAGATTTTTGAAATTGACCATTTTTCAATTTTTTTTTCATATTTTGACTTCTTTCGAAATTTAATCTTTTTGACAATTTCGGACATCTTCAAAATTTTGTTGCACAAAAAGGAAGTTTCAATTCTAGGTTTTTTTAAATGTCAACAGTTTTAAAACGTCGTCTTTTTAAAAAACGTCGACTTTTTTGAAAATGATCGACTTTTTTGAAAATGTTAGACTTTTATCAAGATTTTGAGTTTTATCAAAAATTTCATTATTTCTTCAATTTCTTTTTTCAACATATAGACTTCAAATTGGCGACAATTTTTTTAAAACTTTAGTCTTTTTCCCAAACTTTCCCAAAATTTCGACTTTTTCAAAACTTAATTTGTTTCAAAATTGCAATTTTTTGTGAGCATTCGATTTTAAAGTGAAAAAACTTATTTTTCAAAATTTCGACTTCTGAAAATTTCGGTATTTTTTTAAAATTTCTCCCGACTTGGAAAATTCCCACATTTCTTGAAAATGTTCTTTTAAAGCCTAACTTTTTCCATAAATTGGACTTATGAAATTGACCATTTTTCAATGTTTTTCCATATTTTGACTTTTTTGGAAATTTAAACTTTTTGATAATTTCGGACATCCTTCAAAATTTCGTTGCACAAAAAGCAAGTTTCAATTCTAGGTTTTTTAAATGTCAACAGTTTTAAAACGTCGTCTTTTTAAAAAATGTCGACTGTTTTGAAAATGATCGACTTTTTTGAAAATCATCGACTTTTTTGAAAATCATCGACTTTTTTGAAAATGTTCGTCTTTTGTTCAAAATTTTGAGTTTTTCCAAAAATTTCATCATTTCTTCAATTTTTTTTTTCAAAATTTAGACATTTTAAATTGTGGACAATTATTTTAAAACTTTCGACTTTTTCCCAAAATTTCGTCTTTTTCCCAAAATTTCGACTTTTTCAAAACTTAATTTGTTTCAAAATAGCGATTTTTTGTGAACATTCGTCTTTAAAGTAAAAAAATTTTTTTTTCAAAATTTTGGCTTCTGAAAATTTCGGCTTCTGAAAATTTCGATATTTTTTAAAATTTCTCCTGACTTGGAAAATTCCCACGTTTCTTGAAAATGTTTTTTTAAAGCCTGATTTTTTTCATAAATTGGAGTTTTGAGATTGACTATTTTTCAATTTTTTTTTCCATATTTTGACTTCTTTCGAAATTTAAACTTTTTGACAATTTCGGACATCCTTCAAAATTTCGTCTCACAAAAAGCAAGTTCCAATTCTGGTTTTTTTTTCAATGTCAACACTTAATGTCGTCTTTTTAAAAAATGTCGACTGTTTTGAAAATGATCGACTTTTTTGAAAATCATCGACATTTTTGAAAATGTTCGACTTTTGTTCAACATTTTAAGTTTTTTCAAAAATTTCATCATTTCTTCAATTATTTTTTTCAAAATTTAGACTTTTCAAATTGTCGACAATTTTTTTAAAACTTTCGACTTTTTCCCAAAATTTCGTCTTTTTCCCAAAATTTCGACTTTTTCAAAACTTAATTTGTTTCAAAATAGCGATTTTTTGTGAACATTCGACTTTAAAGTCAACAACATTTTTTTTTTCAAAATTTCGGCTCCTGAAAATTTCGGCTTCTGAAAATTTCGATATTTTTTAAAATTTCTCCTGACTGAAAATTCCCACGTTTCTTGAAAATGTTCTTTTAAAGCCTGACCTTTTCCATGAATTGGACTTTTGAAATTGACTATTTTTCAATTTTTTTCCATATTTTGACTTCTTTCGAAATTTAAACTTTTTGACAATTTCGGACATCCTTCAAAATTTCGTCGCACAAAAAGCAAGTTTCAGTTCTAGTTTTTTTTAATGTCAACATTTTTGAAATGTCGTCTTTTTAAAAAGTGTCAACTTTTTTGAAAATGATCGACGTTTTTAAAAATGTTCGACTTTTTTCCAAAATTTTGAGTTTTTTCAAAAATTTCATCATTTCTTCAATATTTTTTTCAAAATTTGGACTTCAAATTGTCGACAATTTTTTCAAAATGTTCACTTTTTGAAGGGACCACCTTTTTCAAAAATCCAATCTTTAAAAAATCCAGCTATCCAAAATCTCAAAATTTTAACTTTTCAATATTTATATTATTTAAAAAAAATTCGACTTTTCTAATTTTGGCGTTCTTCAACATTTCAGGTTTTTAATTAAATATTTATCTCGACAATTTTTCAAAATTTTGATTATTTTGGATATTTTGAACTGAAACCTAATTTTAAAAATTTCTATTTTGTTTTAAAATTTCCCTATTTTTCAAATTTTTGAGTTTTTTGAAAATGGGATTTTCTAAGTTTAGACTTTTAATTTTGAAAAATTGAAACACAGAACTTTTTCCCTAAAACCAAGAAAGATTAAAAAACACAACAAAGGTTGCTCTAACGCGTTTCGACAGCCAAGATGTCATCTTCAGAGAGAAACTGCCTAACTGTTTCATTTTGACATTTTTTTTTTGAATATCGACTTTAAGATAACGAAGGCTTCCACGGCCAGAGTCAGTACAGTGCTCACAGAACACTTTTAGTAGTTCTTTGACACGGTCCAATCCCGGAAGAATTATAACCTGTATCGACTTTCAATTTCTACTTCTCAGAATTTTCGACTCTTTTCAACTTTTTTTTTAATTTTGATTTTTCTTCATATGATTTTCATCGTTTTTTATAAAAAAAAATCAAGTTTTCTTTTTTACAAGTTTGAAATGACCTAAGACTTCAGAATTTGGGTAAAATTGAAGTTTGTTTTAAATAAATGAAGCTTAAACACATATCCAGAAGAATTCAATGCTTAGAAAGAGTCGAAATTTTGAAACTAAATTTGAAAATGTATTCCTGAATTTGAAAATGCATTTAATGCAGAAACACTGAAAAAAAGCTGATTTATTGATTTAAAAAATATTTCTCCTAAAATTTCGACTTGAATTTAGAAAATTTGACTTCCCGGGTCTTAAGTTCCAAGTAAAATGTCGAATACTATTAGAAAATTTATGAAAATTCCGAATTCGAACTTGACATTTCTAACATCTACAACAAATTTGTATAAATTTGAGTTTTTTTTCTTGAAATTTAGACTTTTTACATAAAATATATTAATTGGGATGGATTTTGAGTTTTTTTGGACGTTTAAACTTTTTAATCAAAATGGGGAGTGTAGGCGCATGACGTGCTTAAGCTGGAAAATTTGTCCCAATGATAAATCTCGAAAAGTGTTTTTTTTTGTTGTTGAAAATATGCTGTTTAATTGAAATCATAAAGTTGCTACAGGTTCCGCCGTGGCTTAATCCGGCAGTGTAATTTGTCAGACCGTTTTTAGTTTATTTAATTCTCAGAATTCCTGATTTCCTAAAACAGATGTAATTTATTTTAATATTAGTTTCAAGTGTCATGGACATACAGATAATTATGAGACGAAATAATTACACAAAAAATTATTGTTCATTAGTTAGTGATGCTGAGCTCTAAACAGTGCCTTTAGCATTGCTGCTGGTGAATGGATGATAAGCATTTATCGTCCTATGAAGTCGTAAACCTAGCAGTGCCGTATTAGAAAGGGTTTCTGCGTTGATTTGCCTCTCTTTTAAAACGTTGAACTTTATTCCGAATTCGTGGTTAAAGTTAATTATTATTGAAGTACAAATCTTGTCCCCTGAAATGATAGTTTGTCTATCGAAACGCGTTAGAGCAACCTTTGTTGTGTTTTTTTATCTTTCTTGGTTTCAGGAGACAAGATTTGTATTTCAATTTTTGAGGATAACCAACGACCAGTGCGTTCCACAAAAAAAATACATTATTATTACTACTATTTATTGCGGTTATCTCCCCAGGAGTAGAGGAAGAGTGCGTTTTAGTTACTCTGCTCATAAGGTTAGATCTCAGCGTATCGAATTTATATTTATTTAATGTGTTTGCTTTAGATGAAAAACTTGTTTGTTCAGTGCTGAAGCTAAATTCACACGACTTAATTTAATTACTAACACAATCTGGTTAAAAAGCATTGAAAATATAGCATGGGACACCACTCTCCAATTTTTAGTCGTCACAGTTTAAATTCATAAGTATCACCTGACAAATCTTTTAGACATTTTATATTAATCCTATGATATTTAATTAAAACTAACTTTTCTTATATTCGAAAGTTTAAAACTCTTTGACAGATTCGATCCGCTGGTTATTAATTCTTATTTAAGACACCAGTTTCATAATTTTTCAGTTGCTGCGGCTATATCTGTAATGCTTCTCTAATTAATGGACTATTTGAAAATTCTTGTTGAATGGTGCAAGCGGGCTTTGTTTCTAGGAAGCTCTTTACCTTTTATATATATTCGTTAGTCATCTAGCCACGCTTTCAGGCGGAATCCTGAAAAATTGATCATTCAGCAAATTCCTTAGTGTAATTATGTGCATAAAAGGAACAAGGACAATGAAGTTTAAAATCGGATTTTATATGAAATTTTTAACGTATCACATTTATTTTAGAAATTTCGCTGCTGGGATTTTAATATGTTCATGATTAAAAACTTTTTGTGAACATAAATTTAGAATGATGTGATTTATGCAAGCAATTTTCATACGTAGTAATTCACCTTTTTTTTTGCAGGTATGATCGACAAAATAAAGCCAATCGTAAGTACTCTCTTTGATTGAAACTGTTGGTAACGAACGGAACAATCGAATTAATCGTTAGCGTAATATTTTTGCCGGTTTATTACTCGTCATTTAATTTGGTTTATCTGGAGCCATATTCAAATGGGGTGCACAGCTTCATTTTAAATGCTGAAACGGCAGAAATTACTTTAATATTCAAAAATCGCTGTTAAATTCTTCCTGCAGTAATTTACAAACGAGAGTCGGATCGGACCTTTAATCTGTTTAATATTCCCGACAGAGTTGACAAAAATATGCGATTTCATGTATACTTTTTCATTTATTGCCTACGTTATGAGTTTTTTAATTTTCAGAATATCCCGGGATCTGCTTTTTTATTGAACGTTTCATGTGTATTTTTAATTCAAGTTGTTGGGTTTCATTTTTGTTTGTTTTCTTCTACGTTTGTTTCCAAAAAATTATGACGTTTATAGTCAGGTCTTTGCACGTTTTTCGATAAATATTTCTCTAAAATTCAAAGTACTGAAGCAATATTTTAAATGATTATTAGATTAATGAAATGGTTGTGTCCCTAGGGACAAAGTATACCCATATATTATTTTTTGTTTATTTTGGATGGATTACATCTGCGAAGAGTGCCACCACAGTGAGAATTTTTTCATGATCTCGTTAAAAAAATTGAAATACAAATCTTTTCCCCTGAAACCAAGAAAGATTAACAAGATTACAAGATTTGTATTTCAATTTTTGAAGATAACCAAGAACCAGTCCGTTCCACCAAAGAGATGATCTCGTTAGTGATAAATTAATTTGTTTTAATGAAGTAATGCTTTAGGTAACCATTTTTCTATTAGCCTTTTAGTTCTTTTAGTAGGAAACAAATTCTAATTGATCTGTGGCTCATCAATTTTTTGAATACCTATAAATTATGCAAGTAGAATGCATTCTACTTGCATACGACATTGTTGGCGATGGCCATAGTTTCTCTATGGACCAATAGGTGGTAGTACTAACAGTTACTCGCTTGACGTCTGTGAATGTTTTAGTACTTACTTGTCGGAACATTTATTAGAATTCGAGTTGGATATACCAAACTGACGAGATCTAACAAGATCGAAACCGGTATTTGGTTTCCAAACTTCGAATCTAATAAATGTTCAAACCTATTGGTCTGTGCATATTAGAGTACCTATAAATTATTGAAATAATTGATAAGTAAACGAATTTCTGGAAAAAAAATCAAAAAAATGTCATGTGGATCGATATCAAGCCATAAAAAAGTCAACGTAATGCGAAATATATATTTTCCTTTTCAATTGATCTACAAGTAAAAAAGCATTCTATATCACAATTTAATGCACTATCAATTAACGAGTGCTCTTGTAATTTTACCAAATGTAATTCTTCCAATCAAGTCGACATTTGATACAATTACAATTTTCTGATGTTGACCTTTCTAATGTTTGGACGAACTACCAAAAGAATGCTTCCCAATCGAAATGCTGGAGTAGCTGTATCCCCCATGTCCACTTCCGTAATCTCCGCCGCCGAAATCGCCACCTCCGTAAGAACCACCCCCGTAAGAACCACCTCCGAAACCACCACCGACACCACCTCCAACGTTGATGGGTTGTGGTACCGGAACTTCGATGGTTTGTGGTACTCTGACGGGGACCGGTTGAGGTATCGTTACTGGGTAAGGTTGAGGTACTGGTACTTGAACGGGTACTTGAACTGGAACTTGAACCGGTACTTGAACTGGATATGGTACTGGACGGGGAACGTTCACCGGCACTGGTCGTGGAACTTCAACGGTTTGCGGCACGGGGACTGGAACTTGGACAGGCCTGGGTACTGCTACTTCGTATGGTTGTGGTACCTGTCGAAGTGATGGTGTAGATTCAAGTAAAACAGTATCTTTAGGATATTAGAAAGTACCCAGTTGTAAAACTGGCTTAATGGAAGACTTCAATGCTGACTCATCGGAAGTTTGAAAGACTTGCATCAACCGAGGGTATTAGAGTGGGAATCTGACAATTGTGGATGAAGTGAACGGGGAACTGAAGGCACAGACTTCAATGGTGACTCATCAGAAGTTGGAAAGACTTGTACTGAGCGAATTGAGTTAGGAAATCTGACAATTGTGAATGAAAGGAGGAAAACCAAACGGGGAACTGAAGTCACACGTTTGCAAAACTGGTCGTCCCAAAAAAGTTTCAATTTACTATAAGGGGTTATCAAAATGGGAAGCGAAGAACCAAATGGGAAATTATTACTGTTGAAAACACTTCTCACCTGAAGTATCTTTAAGATATTAGAAGGTACACGGTTGTAAAGCTGGCTTAATGGAAGACTTCAATGCTGACTTATCAGAAATTTGAAAGACTTGTATCAACCGAGGGTACTAGAGTTGAAATCTGACAATTGTGGATGAAGTGAGGGGGAAACTGAAGGTACAGACTAGTGGTGACTTATCAGAAGTTATAGAGACTTGTATCGAGGGTATTATAGTTAGGAAATCTGACAATTGTGAATAAAGTGAGGAGGGAACTGAAGGTACACCCTTTAATGGTGACTCATCAGAAATTGAAAAGACTTGTACCGAGGAAATTGAGTTAGGAAATCTGACAATTGTGGATGAAGTGACCAGGAACTGAAAGTATAGACTTCAATGGTGACTCATCAGAAGTCGAAAAGACTTGTACCGAGGAAATTGAGTTAGGAAATCTGACAATTGTGGATGAAGTGAGCCAGGAACTGAAAGTATAGACTTCAATGGTGACTCATCAGAAGTTAAGAAGACTTGTACCGAGGAAATTGAGTTAGGAAATCTGACAATTGTGGATGAAGTGAGCCAGGAACTGAAAGTATAGACTTCATGGTGACTCATCAGAAGTTGAAAAAACTTGTACCGAGGAAATTGAGCTAGGAAATCTGACAATTGTGGATGAAGTGAGGGGGAAACTGAAGGTACAGGCTAGTGGTGACTTATCAGAAGTTATAGAGATTTGCATCGAGGGTATTATAGTTAGAAAATCTGACAATTGTGGATAAAGAGAGGAGGGAACTGAAGGTACACCCTTCAATGGTGACTCATCAGAAGTTAAAAAGACTTGTACCGAGGAAATTGAGTTAGGAAATCTGACAATTGTGGATGAAGTGAGCCAGGAACTAAAGGTATAGACTTCAATGGTGACTCATCAGAAGTTGGAAAGGCTTATATCAAGGGAATTGAGTTGAGAAATCTGACAATTGTGAATGAAAGGAGGAAAACCAAACGGAGAACTGAAGCCACACGTTTGCAAAACAGGTCGTACCAAAAGTGTTCCAATAGTTATAAGGGCTTATCAAAATGGGAAACAAAAAACCAAATGGGAAATTGTGACTGTTGAAAACACTCCTGACCTGAAGTACCTTTGAGATATTAGAAGGCACACAGTTGTAAAACTGGCTTAATGGAGGACTTCAATGCTGACTTATTAGAAATTTGAAAGACTTGCATCAACCGAAAAGTTGTAGAGACTTGTATCGAGGGTGTTACAGTTAGGAAATCTGACAATTGTGGATAAAGCGAGGAGGGAACTGAAGGTACACCCTTTAATGGTGACTCATCAGAAGTTGAAAAGACTTGTACCGAGGAAATTGAGTTAGGAAATCTGACAATTGTGGATGAAGTGAGCCAGGAACTGAAAGTATAGACTTCAATGGTGACTCTTCAGAAGTTGGAAAGCCTTGTACCGAGGCAATTGAGTTAGGAAATCTGACAATTGTGGATGAAGTGAGCCAGGAACTGAAAGTATAGACTTCAATGGTGACTCTTCAGAAGTTGAGAAGACTTGTACCGAGGAAGTTGAGTTAGGAAATCTGATAATTGCGGATGAAGTGAGCCAGGAACTGAAGGTTTATACTTCAATGGTGATTCATCAGAAGTTGGAAAGACTTTTACCGAGGAAATTGAGTTAGGAAATTTGACAATTGTGGATGAAGTGAGCCAGGAACTGAAAGTATAGACTTCAATGGTGACTCATCAGAAGTTGGAAAGCCTTGTACCGAGAGAATTGAGTTAGGAAATCTGACAATTGTGGATGAATTGAGCCAGGAACTGAAAGTATAGACTTCAATGGTGACTCATCAGACGTTGAGAAGACTTGTACCGAGGAAATTGAGTTAGGAAATCTGACAATTGTGGATGAAGTGAGCCAGGAACTGAAGGATATACTTCAATGGTAACTCATCAGAAGTTGGAAAGACTTGTACCGAGGGAATTGAGTTAGGAAATCTGACATGACAATTGTAAATGAAAGGAGGAAAACCAAACAGCGAATCTGAAGCTACACGTTTCCAAAACTGGTTGTGCCAAAGGAGTTGTTATAAGAGGTTATCAAAATGGGAAGCGAAAAACCAAATGGGAAATTATTACTGTTGAAAACACTCTAGAAGTTTACTGTTGAAAATACTTCAGAAGTTTACTTTTGAAAACACCCCAGAAGTTCGATAGTAAAGACTCAGAAGGTGTAACGAGTTGAGGAGATGCGATACTTACCGGCACTGGGACGGGGCGGTTGACCGTGACGGGATAAGGTTGCGGAACTGGTACCGGGACTTGTTGGTAGTTCGTGCTGACTGTGGCGCCTTGGTTGCCGCCGCTTCCGCCTAATCCGCCGGCTCCTAACCCACCTCCGCTGTAACCACCTCCGCTGTAACTACCTCCGTAACCACCATGGTCTTCTCCTATTTCGTTGCCATGGCTGTAACTTTCGATTCCTCTCTTCCTGAGTTTGTTTTCTTCTGCTGAGCGGACTGTGGAAAGGAGTGCCACAAGGCCGAGTACCACCTGAAACATATATGATTATTGGCGGGCCCAAATTATTCACAGAATTCAGAATTTCTTGATATAGAATATATGAATTTCTTAAAATTTTCGCCAGTATTCTCCCTTACTATTCATCTGCACCTGCCTCTGTCTCGATGGAGCCATGAAATCGTTAAACAATGACATGTTGTTGCGAATCAGGGGTGCCCTGTTGGGGAAGTTATGGGTTGACTCGCATTTAAAAGTTCGAATTTTTTCAATTTTCTGTATTTATTAAGTCTTCCTAATACCTAGCTAAAATTAGTCACATTATGACTGAAATAGGATTGATTAATTTGCTTTATTCATTGTTTTATGTAAGGCAACGTTATTAATTAGCCATTCAACATATCATCCATAAAAACTTGTTTAATCGCATCGATATAATTTAAATGAGAGTAATGGCTCTACCGTTAGAATACAAATTGATTTTTTGTGGGCGCACTGCACCACAATTTAGGTTACTGTTGCTAGCTATTGCAACAACTTTTCAATTAATTGATTTCTTCGTTGGGAAAAGATATTAAATTTAATAATAATAATGATGAAATAATTATTTATACGGTTTTAATTACACAAACAAAAAACGATAAGATAATTCCCCTGCAAATTTATTGCAAACAGGTCAAAAAGATCGCAACTAACAAAAACAGGATGTTTTGCGTCTCGTAAGAAGCACATCTTGAAGTATCCAACAAAACAAAAATATGGTAACCTCACCAACTCTTAGAAACTTCTACCTAACTAATACCTGACATTTCCAACCCTAACTAACACATCAATTTAAAAATTAAAAAGTGATAAACTATAGTGAAGATTTTTATACTTACAACAAAGCTATTCATGATGGAACACACTTCGAATGATGACTACTCTCGATGGCAGAAGACGTTTTATATTAATTACCCTTCTTCAACTAACGGCATATATCAGACTTTCTACGTGATAGCGTTCCAGCAGATACATGGGATTCATGCCTGGCTGATCAGGTGGTCACTTGCTAAATCCATTTATTAACGCACCCGAGTGCAAAATTTTTTTTTTCACTTATGCAACGTCTAGAATGCTCATTGGTTGTCGACATATTGCAAATGAATCTTGTGCGATTTCGAGCGAATTAAATCATTATGGATTGATTTCATACGTTTGCGAAATATTTCTTATTACGGAAGCTTACTTATTTATCAGGAGGAATCGTAATTAATCTCATGAAATTTAAAATATATACCACATCTGCTAGCTACTTTTGCGATTTCTTTATTTGAAATCATTATGTAATCATTTCATTGTTGCAGTTTATTGGTAAGATATACTTTATTCTTTATTTATATCTCGTATGTCATTCATAGATTTTTTTATTGTTGTTTAAGTACACCAATTTCAGGTTCAAGGTCGCCCTGAAATTCTTTCGTACTTTAAATGTATATTCGGATGTATAATTTTTACAGGACAAATGTCTTCCGTTATTTACTTGTCTTGTTTTATAAATGAACCCATTAAAAGTTCACGGGCGAGCCGTAATAAAAATTTAAATAGCTAGTTGTCGCGTGGGACCCAACAAACGATTAATACGTGGATAAATATTTCTAAAACTCAAATTTGAAAAAAGTTCGACGTTTCTGCAGCCAACATAGACATAAAAGTAATTATCCTTTAATTAATTCCGGCGGCATTCAACGAAAAGTCATCAAAGATAGTCGTTAAATTAAAACCCTCTTGGAAGTCGCTAAAAGCTGGAGGTTTACAAGAAATCCGAATATTAAAATTCGTGCTCAACAAAAGAGTGTCGTTCCCAGGACGAAAGCGTTTTAAACACAATTTGTAGTCGTAAATTTAGCGCTCTTTTAATTTTCACTTTTCCGTTTAGTCACAAATCGTTTTATTAAGTTGCTGCGCTTGTGGTTCGGTTATTAATTATTCTCAACTTCTCCAACAATAAGTGAAGAAATGTAAAATACAACTAAACGACGAATAATTTTTAAAATCCATTTATTTTTTTTAACACTAACAATAAGTTAAGAAATGTAGAATACAACAAAACAATAAATAATTTCTAAACCCGATTTATCCTCTTTTTAATCAAACAAAAATACTTCAATATTTTTGGCAATGTTTGATTTTTCAAAATTCAGCCTCTAAGGTGGTAAAAATGGACATTAAAAACCACACAAGACGTATTTAAAATTGCCTATACGCCGACCGTTGTGTGTGTGTCTTCGCACGAATTTATGCATGCGCATATTTTGTCTTTTACGAGTTCTTTTTTTTCATGTAAGCTTTTTAAACACTTAAGTTCAAAACTCGATACTGTGGCTTTAATTTGGCACTTTCCATCAGGGCATCGAACCACCAATTTTTTCGTTCCAGTTTTCGGTTTTCGTTACGGGAAAAAAATTATATCGTTTCCGTTCCGGTTTTTGTTCCGACAAAAATAGCAGTTTGTTTCCGGTTTTCGGTTCAGTTTCGGGTGACTCATTTATGAAAAGTTTTTATTTGATTTAAAAATTGGGTTTCTAACATAATTTAGGAAATGTTCTATCTCTTTTTTTTTAAAAATATTACAGCATATAACTGCTCTGGTAATGGTTAAAATTTGAAGAAAATATTTCTCGATTTTTCGAGTTTAAAAATTTCACGTTGAAACTGGGTCCGTTTTGAGTTCAAACTTCAAAACAAACCCGAACTAGCTGATACTCGCGCTTTTTAGGTGGAAAAACAGAAAGGATTCTTTGGTTACTTTTTTCCAAAGTTTCGACTTTTCTGAAGAATTCATTTGTTATTGAAAATTTGACTTATTTCGAAAATGTCGACAATAAAAATCCGCTTTTTCACAAAGTCGATCTTAACTCGTTCGACTTCCCAAATTTCATTTTTTTCCCGACATTTTGACTTGATTTTGAAAATTTCGACTTTTGTCAAAATTTTGATTTGTTACATATTCAAAATTTCTCAAAATTCTGTCTTATTTAGATATATTTTGATTTTTTTAAACGTTTTACTTTTTTTATAACCTTTGCCCTTGTTACAGATTTTATTTTTTGAAAATTTCAAATTATTTTAAAGATTTCTTTTTTTGAATATTTTGAATTGATCTCGAAGTTCCAAAGTTTGACCTTATTTTTATAAATATTGACCATTTCTGATACTTCTTCAGACTCGAAATATCAATTTGTTTGCAAATCTCACTGATTTTAAATCCGATTTTTTTGAAACATTTTAATTCTTTTTAAAAATTTAATTTTTTAAAAGCTTTTTGCAAATATCGACTCCCTCGAGAGTTTTGTTCAATTTTGTTTTCAAAATTTTGACTTTTTCTGTAAATTTCGATTTTCTAAAAATGATTACTTTTTGAAAACTCTGCCTTCGATTTTTATTAAAAATTTTTAAACATTTTTTGACTTCTTTAAAGCATTTCGTCTTTATATTTGGAAAACTTTGAAATTGAAATGTCATTTTTTTTAGCTTTCAGTTTTTTCAAATGTTTATTTATTTTCTTAATTGCAATACTTTTTCAGTTTGACCTTTCTCTAAGATTTTAATTTATTTTTCAAATTCTGAATTTTTTGAAAATGTTTACACATAATTTCGATATTTTTTCAAAATTGTTATTTTTTCAAAATTTTGATTTTTTTAAAATTTAAAGATGTCGAAAAATTGACTTCTACCTTGTTTTTTACATTTCCATCTTGGTCCAACTTTTGAAAATTTCTCAAAGTTTTGATCTTTTTCAAAAACTGAATTTTTTTTAAAATTTCGAATTCTTCTCGAGGTTTTAACTATTATGCAATAAACTGAACTTTTATATAAAATTTCAAGAGAAAAATACTACATTTATATTCCGACTTAATCTTGATCTTGAAATTGAGGTCGAATTTTGAAAAAATGTCGAAGTTCACACAAAAATCGAAAATTTTGAAAAATATTGATAATTTCGAAAAATAATGAAAATTTGGAAAAAAAACTTCAAATTTTGAATGAAGCCAAAGTTGACGATAAAAGGTAAAAATTTGCCAAAGAAAATAAAATCATCCTGAAAAAATTTGAAGATTTCACAAGTCGCAATTTTGAAAAAAGTAGAATTTTTCAAAAACGTAAAAATTTTTGGAAAAAATAGTAAAAAGTTGGAGCTAAAGTGGAAATTTTCAAAAAAAAGGTAAAGGTTTAAAAAAAAATGTTTTAACATAATCAAACTATAAAAAAACCAAAATTAGAAAAAAATCGAAATTTTGAAAAAACAACTTGGTTCGAAATTTTAAAAAGAGGAGGAAATTTTCCAAAAAAATCAAATTTTGAAAAAGTTATAGTTTCGAGAAAAAGTCGAAATATTGATGAAAAAAGGTCGAAATTTTCAAAAAAAAAGTCTAAATTTTGAAAAAGTTCGGAAATATTAATAAAAACGTCGAAATTTTGAGAAAAATTTAATTTTTCAAAAATGAAGGAAAAACTTATTTTTTTTGTATAATTTTATGGAAAATTTTGAGAAAAAAGGCTAAATCCTAGAATTTTGGAAAGTTTTAGGAAATCAGCATCGTAAAAAATCTTTGGAATTTGAGATTTCGAGAAAAAAATGTGGCATATGAAATTAAACTGAAATGTGAAACAAAAAATGGAAGAAAACTCGAATTTTTTTTAATAACTTCAAAAAACTGGGGGTATCAGATTATAAAAGGGAAAATCCAAGTTTAAGAAAAAAACAAATTTTCGGAAAAAGTCGAATTTGCAAATAAAACTGCCTGGAAACTGTGCTTCAGTTGAAAAGACTCCACTGCTTTAGTCAAATTTACGATAAAACATAAAATTTTTATTTTAAACTTGAAATTTTAGGAAAAGAAAAAATATTTCGAGAAAAAGTCCAAATTTTAAAAGAGCCGAAACTTTTGAAAAAAGAGTATTCAAGTTACTACAACTTAAAATTCAATTTGGTTTCAAATGTTGAGAATAAAATCAAATTTTCTTAGAAAGTGTAAAACATCCAAAAAAATGTTCTTTTAAAGTAAACTCGTAATTTTGAGATGAAAGTTGCATGAATTTGTGTAAAATTTTGAAAAGAAAAATTTCTAGAAAAATCTCAAACTTTAGGGTAAAGTAAAAATTATTTTAAGAACATACAAGTTCAACGAACCGAAATAAACTGTTATTTTTTTCCGTTCTGTTCCGGTTTTCGTTCCGACCAAAATAACGGTTTTTTTTTGTTTCCGGTTTTCGATTCAGTTCCGGTTCTGGGTTCAGTTCCGGTTCTCGATTCAGTTCCGGTTCTCGATTTAGTTCCGGTTCGAAGCCTTGCTTCCCATGTTTAAATCAAAATTTTCAAAAAGTAGGAACTACAAAAATTCGAAGTTTTGAGAAAAAGGTCAACATTTTCAAAAGAATTTTGAACAAAAGAAATTTTGAAAAAAGTTCAAGTTCTGTGGTCGTACTTTGGGAAAAAGCCAACATTTTGATGATAATTTGTTGACATTTTGAAAAGAACTTTAAAAAAAAGAAATTTTTAAAAAAGTTTAAATTCTGAAAAATTCGTACCTTGAAGTTTAAATTAAAAAATGTTGATGATAACAGGTAGGGATTAAATTTTGAAAAAAATCATACTTTGACAAAAAGTCAATATTTTGATGATAACAGGTAAGGATTTTTAAAAGAAATTGGAGCAAAAGAAATTTTTAAAAAAGTTCAAATTCTGAAAAAAGTCGTACTTTGAGAAAAAGTCAAAATTTTGATGATAAAAGGTCGGGATTTTCACAAGAAATTTGAACAAAAGAAATTTTAAAAAAAGTTCAAATTCTGTAGTCATTCTTTGGGAAAAATTCAAAATTTTGATGATCACATGTCGGGATTTTCAAAACAATTTTGAACAAAAGAAATTTTTAAAAAAGTTCAAATTCTGAAAAAAGTCGTACTTTGAGAAAAAGTCAAAATTTTGATGATAAAAGGTCGGGATTTTCATAAGAAATTTGAACAAAAGAAATTTAAACAAAAGAAATTTTTAAAAAAGTTCAAATTAAAAAAAAAGTCGTACTTTGAAAAAAAGTCAATATTTTGATGATAAAAGGTCGGGATTGTCACAAGAAATTTGAACAAAAGAAATTTGAACAAAAGAAATTTTGAACAAAAATTCAAATTCTGTAGTCATACTTTGGGAAAAATTCAAAATTTTAATGATAACATGTCGGGATTTTCAAAATAATTTTGAACAATAAAAAATTTTTAAAAAAGTTTAAATTCTGAAAAAAAATCATACTTTGAGAAAAAGTCAGAATTTTGATGATAACAGGTAGGAATTTTCAAAAGAAATTGGAACAAAAGAAGTTTTTAGAAAAGTTCAAATTCTGAAAAAAGTCGTACTTTGAGAACAAGTCAAAATTGTGATGATAAAAGGTCGGGATTTTCATCAGAAATTTGGACAAAAGAAAAAAGTTCAAATTTTGAAAAAAATCGTACTTTGAGGAAAATTCAAAATTTGGATGATAAACGGTCGGGATTCTCAAAAAAGTCAATATTAATAAAGACCTTAATTGAATTTTTGTTTGATTTTAGTTTGACCAATTATTAGAAATCGATCGCGCATTAATAATAACAATTTATGTCGATTATATCAGTATTGTTTGCCAACCCCTGTTCTAAATGTTGTATTTTTTAATAAAAGCATTATTCTGCTGACGAAACGGCAGGATTCGTAGGAATGTTTGCTTGAACACATTAACGATTCTACACCTCACTCGAATTAGTCGGTGCTTTAAATCAATTATATGATTAATGAGGATAATTGTCCCTAATTTGGATAAAAGTGCTTTGGCTGGATTATTGATAAAACTCCATTCAGTTGGATAGAAAATCCTTGGGTAAACTTTTCAAATCGAAATGTTCTCAATTATCGTATCCAATAGCCGATATAACGGGATGATATCGAAAAATGGTCAACAATACGAAATCGGCTTATGTATTTTGCAGGTTCCTAAATACCCTGGAGCTTTGTATTAATAGCAATAAGGGAGCGGTTTAGGGCAATCCGACTCACGGGGTTAATAGCACCACAGGAAACGCCATCCTTGTTTTAATCATCCGGAAATACCCCACGTCAGTGTGTTTAACCAGTGTTGTTAATGTTTATGATGGCTATATTAATGTTGGCATCACTATTTTCATAATTAGACGTTTATTCCATATACTAATTTGTAAATGTACTTTAAAAGAAACTCCATGTACCTAATGAAACATCTACGCACAAATCTATTATGAATAACATTTAAAATAGTCGACTAATTAAGTACGATATCCTTCCTGCAGGATTAGCTCCTAAAGTGATTTTTGGGCGAGGTTGGGAAAGAAACCAGCTCTTTCCGGCAATTCGTTAAAGTCGTCCGTAACACATATAAACGTAAATTTTAGAGTAGAAAAGTTTGTAACAGCTTTCAAAGAAGGCAACTTAAACGCTAGTCTCCGGCTCTTCAATTTTCAACCATTCGCCATTTGCTGCAAGTACTTTGTAATTACGAAAAGCGAAAAGCCGAAGGATAAAGAAACATTCGTTGAAACATTCCCTTAAATTGCCTTAATGACTTTGCGGATGGTTTTAGAGTTAATCGTCCACGAAAACTTTGTGTACTTTCGATGTATTGGAGGAAAATGTTACATTTATTTATTTCCATTTTGGTTCACCAAATTTATATACATTTATTCCTCCAGGATTTTTGTTTTAAACTGAATTTTATTTTATATAGCTTAGCGCATATAGCTTAGTCGATTCACTCACTCGCTTGAGAGGTCGAAGGTTCAAACCCCGTCGCCGAGCACGCATTTTTTAAGTCCAAAATTCTTAGCCACGTTGAACAATTTTCGGTAGGAAATAAACTTATCGTTTTGTTAATTTGCGTTGTCAACATGCTCTAATGTTAATAGTACAGTTGGTAACAGTTGGTAACGCATGATTGCCATGCGTGATTGTCACGCGAAGATTATCCCTACCCAGAATCGTCAACGCGCCTAAAGTTTTCACTTCAAAAAAAAGATCATCATCGCTATTTCTGTGAGGTTGCACCTGCCTCTTTTAACAAAATATTACCGTCGAGATAATAAGTTTTTAACTCGAGCACCTTTTTTGAAAACCTTGAAAGCGTTTCCAAAATTTGAATTTTTTTGAAGTTTTAGTCTTTAGATTTCAACTTATTCCAAATTTGAACTTTTTTGACCAAGTTTCTACTTTTTTCAAAATTGATACTTTTTAGAAAGTATTTTTTTGAAAAGTTGAAAATTTTTCCTAGTTTCCACTTTTTATTTCGAAATTTCGCTGTTTTCGGAATTTAGTATTTAAAATTTCAAAATTTTGATTCTTTTCAAATTTGAGTTTGAAGATGTCGAATTTCTGAAAGGATTGAAGATTTTTCCAAATTTTGATTTTATTTGAACTTTTCTTTGACAATTCCAGTTTATTTGAAAATTTCAACTTTTCCAAATTTATACGCTTTAAAAAGCATTTTTTTTGAAGTTGAAATTTGTCATAATTTCGAATTTTGGTGGTCCTTGGTTAGCTTTAAAAATTGAAATACAAATCTTGTCCCCTGAAACCAGAAAGATTAAAAAACACAGCGTTCCGATAGCCAACCTATCATCTTCAAAGAGTATCTCTCCATCGAAATGCGCTAGAGCAACCTCTGTTGTGTTTTTTAATCTTTCTTGGTTTCAGGGAACAATATTTGTATTTCAATAATTTCGAAATTTTTTTGAAATTTCGTTCTTCGGAATGTAGAATTTTTAAATGTGGAAATTTTGGTTTTCTTCAAATTTCAGTTCTTTTGAAAATATTGATCATTCTGAAATAGTGAAATTTTTTCCAAATTTCGATTTTATTTCAGAATTTAGATTCCAAAATTTGAACTCTGAAAATCCCTATTTTTTTAAAAATTTCTCTTTGAAAATTTCGACGGTTCAAAATTTATACTTTTTAAAAAGTATTTTTTAGACATTTTGGATTTTTTAATAATTTCGACTTTTTTTTTGAAACTCTTAAATACGTTTCCAAATTTTGAATTTTTTTGAAATTATTTAAAGTTTTTCAAAATTTATACTTTTTAGAAAGTATTTTTTTTGAAAAGGTGAAATTTGTCCTAATTTCAATTTTGTTTGTAATTTCGCTTTTTTTCGAAATCTAAAGTTTTTAAATTAATTTGAAAATATTGGTTTTTTTTTTCAAATTTCAATCCTTTTAAACATGTCGAATATTCTGAACTATTGAAATTTTTTCCAAATTTCGATTTTATTTCAGAATTTATATTCCAAAACTTGAACTTTTTTTAAAAATTCCTATTTTTTTAAAAATTTCTATTTGAAAATTTCGACATTTCAAAATTTACACTTTTTAGAAAGTATTTTTTTTGAAAAGTTGAAATTTGTCCTAATTTTGACTATTTTTTTGTAATTTCGCATTTTTCGAAATGTAGAGTTTTTAAATAAATTCTAAAATTTTGGTTTTTTCAAACTTCAATTCTTTTGAAAATGTTGAATATTCTGAAGTATTAAAATTTATTCCAAATTCCGATTTTATTTCAGTATTTAGATTCCAAAATTTGAACTTTTTTCGAAAATTTCTATTTTTTTAAAAATTTCTATTTGAAAATTTCGACGTTTCAAAATGAATACTTTTTAGAAAGTATTTTTTTGAAAACTTGGATTTTTTTAATAATTTCGACTTTTTTCTTTAAAGATCTTTGATACGTTTCCAAGTTTTGAATTTTTTTTGAAATTATTTCTACTTTTTTTCAAAATTAAAACTTTTTAAAAGGTATTTTTTTTTGAAATGTTGAAAGTGAGTTTGGTGGAACGGACTGGTCCTTGGTTTTCTTCAAAAATTGAAATACATAACTTGTCCCCTGAAACCAAGAAAGATTAAAAAACACAACAAACGTTGCTCAGAGAGATACTCTCTAAAGATGATAGCTTGGCTGTCGAAACGCGTTAGAGCAACGATTGTTGTGGTCTTTAATCTTTCTTGGCTTCAGGGGACAAGTTCTGTATTTCATATTAAAATTGGTCATAATTCCGACTTTTTTGAAATTTCGCTGTTTTCGGAGTAAGAATTTTTAAATAAATTTTTTATGGTTATTTTCAAAAATTGAAATGCGAAACTTGTCCCCTGAAACCAAGAAAGATTAAAAAACACAACAAAGGTTACACTATGCGTTTCGACAGCCAAGCTATCATCTCTCAGAAAATTTTGATTTTTATAAATATCGACATTTTTTTTAAATTTTGGTTTCTTTAAAATTTCGACTTTTTTTGAAAATTTAATCTTTAAAAAATTTACATTTTTACGGAATTTTTTTAAATCAAAATACTTAAAAAATACTTTAAATTTCCTAACTTTCTCAAAAATTTTGATTTTTAAATTCTTAGTTTTTTTAAATCTTATATTTTAAAAATTTCGTCATTTTTTAAACTTTCGACATTACTTTTCAAAATTTCGACATTTAATTTCAGTTTATTTGTTTGAAACTTGGTACGACTTAAAATACTTTGACTCTTTTTGCAAATTCAGATTATTTTTCAAGTCTAGTCATTTTATAAAATTTCTGCTTTAAAAATTTCGATTTTTTTAAAAATTTATGTTTGTTTTTTTTCCTAAAAATTTTCTCCTTATTTTATTTTGAAATTCATTTGAAAATTTCAAACATTTTTGAAAATTTCGGCTTTCAGAATTTCGATTTTTTTAAAGACTTTCGTTTGTTTTTTCGCTAAAAATTTTCGTTATTTTTATTTTGAAATTTATTTGAAAATTTCAATTTCGAAGTAAAGTTTTGACATCTACTTAATAAATCTCTAAGCATTGACTGACAGACAATACACAGAATAAACCGGTGCGTGTAGGAGCATCGAATTTCACGCAGGGGTTTCCCATAATAAGTAGGTGAGCATTAAGGGAGGATTTTTCAAAATTCAGCTTCTAAAGTCGTAAATATAGGAATTAAAGACCACTTAAAATGTATATAATGAATGATACACGCCATTGTATTTAATTTGGCTTATATGTGTTAAGAGTTGACTCCTTTGATGAATGTGTCATATTTGCAGATGATCAGAGATCATTTCAGATTTTTAACTCAAACATTTTTCTAAATTTTGAGTTCTTTTGAAAAATTTTAGTTTAAACTTGAAAATATTCCTTTTTAAAATTCCCTTCTAAATAGTAATTTAGTCAAGTCTCGAATTTTTTTTAATACATTTCGTTGAAAATTAGAAACAAGGAGTTTGAAGTAAAAATTTTGAGTTGTTTTTTCAAATTTCGACTTTTTTCTCGAAATTCTAAGATTGAAGTCAAAATTTTGACTTTTATCTTAAAATTTCAATTTTTTCTTTCGAAGTTTCGACTCTGATCTCGAATTTCGACTTTAATCTAGAAATGTCGAGGAATAAGCCGAAATTTTGGTTATTAAAAATTGAAATTACAGAACACACTCTACTGCCAACTGTCAATATTGTATGATAAGGAATGTTGTTGGGCGCAGTTTTCATCTGCCTAACCTAACCTTAGAGTATACATTTCGAAATTAACATCGAAATTTCCACCTTTTTTGTTAAAATTTTAAGAAAAAAGTCGAAGTTTTTAGATTACTTTTCGACATTAGAGTCGAACTTTTAGCTTTAATCTCAATAAAACGGCGACATTTCTGAGAATAAAGGTAAAATTTTGAAAAAAAGAGCCCACATTTTGAGAAAAAAGCCGAATTTTTGAGAAAAAAGCCGAATTTTTGAGAAAAAAGCCGAATTTTTGAGAAAAAAGCCGATTTTTCAAGAAATAAGTCGAAATTTCAATTTTTCACGAAATTTGGAGAATAAAGTCGAAATTTTAAGGTTAAACTGGAAATTCCAACAAAAAAATCTTTTTAAATTTCTAGACCTTCTTCGACTTCTTAAAACTGCAGTTAATTATTTAAAAAACATCGGAAAAGCATCGATGTATCGTTATCGAATAACGATGATTGAGGCATCGATTTTTTATTAAATAAAAATATCGATGTTCAAACATCGATGTTTTTTTGAATGATGTTGCATCCCTAAGTACTACAGACATCAAATGCAGTAATAATAATACAAACATATTGAACAAAAAAATGTCAAAATCTAAATTTTACCGGATGGCCTATTGCTATTGTTTTAACGACAGTCAAAAAGGGTTAAAAATCTTAATTATTCGATTTACCTTTACCATGTGGGACTAATTTTATTACAGGTATTTAAATTTCAAGACATCAACAGTAGTTTTCTAAATTGTATCATTTTGACCATTTTAAATTAGGATCAGCATATTCAAAGGGTTGCATGGACATTTTCGAACTTTAAATTCCATTAAATTTCGCTTAATCGCGCTTCGGCATGGATTTAAAACCTGGATGTAGTTAAATAATTAAATTCTATTTTCTACAACAGAAATGGAGTCCCATTAATAATGCAAAGTGTCAGCGTTTGCTAGACTTTTCACAGTTGCAAATTAAGTATGTAAAAGTTTCATTTTGGACAGTTTAAATATTTATGCACCTCGATGTAGATTAGCAAAGTTTGATAATTAAAGGATTTTTGCCTGAGTTGAAGACTAATCAAACAAAAAAAGAGAACTTTTGTTTAAATAAGCCATCAAAACCAAATAAGGTTCTAACAGAAGTTATATGAGCTTTATTCTGTTTAAAAAAGGAGGATATTTCCAACAATAAGCATCTTTTATAATTTGAAGTTAATCAGCTAGTTTTTAGACACATTTTCTCACAACTCCTCATTATCAGTACTCATTATCATTTGAAGACCAAAACTTCGGTTAGTTTCTCGTTAATTTTGCGGATGCTGAAAATTAAGGTGGAAGTCTAACCCTAATAAACTTTGGTTACACCGACGTAGAGGGTTGAGGGAAAATATTGGGGCCCATCTCCTCTACGTCTCTGTACTTACACCTGAACATATCTACTGCAATGTTTGCGAGATATATGGCAGAGCCACCCTTATTTAGAGGCGGCAGACTACACAAAGAAGTTGACACCCCGCGGAACGAGAAAAATTTACGATGGAATTCCTAATTGAATGCCTTTGTTTATACTTATGATATATGGTCTCCGTTATTATTTTAGCCGGTCGGAATATTTATCATTGTCTTTGTTAAGCTCAAATTAAATGGATATTTCCCATTAGTTGCATTAATGCTAAGCGTTTTGTTAGATAGTGACTAAACATGAAATTAATTTCTCGATTTGTTGTATAGGCAAAAAGTGATAATCGTTGGCAAAACCAAGTGGTTAAATTTTCAGCTGTTCTTTCGAAATTGCGAGGAATTTCGAGGAAATGATTTTATAATTCCACATTTATCGAAATTTCAACTCCAAAGAAGGTTTTACCCATTTAAAGGGGTGAAACCTTCTTTGGACTTAGTCACAAGCCACAGTGTTTAGTTTAGTGCTTTAGGAAAGTTCAACTCTTTTCCGAAATATTGGGTTAGAATGTTCAAAACTTGACTTTAAACTCAAAATTGTAATAAGTTTCTTATGATGGAGATTTTTTTAATGTCAAATTTATTTCAACTAACTTTGCATTTTTTTTCTCAAAATTTCAACCTTGCAGATATTTTGAATTACTTTTCTTTATTTAAACACACACTTGTTAGAGTTTCCAAGACGATTTTTTTTCAAATTTTAACTTAAATTACGAAATTCTGCTGTTTTGAAAATGTCAATTTTGTTTGTATAAATTCAACATTGTAACCTGTTCTTCAAATTTCAAGAATAATCTCGAATTTTACCCGAGAGAAGTATAACTGGTTTTATGGCGAGAAGTCGAATTTTTAATATTTTCTGATAAAAGGGGACGGACGTAAATATTTTGAAAATAGGAGACACATTGTCATACTTTTGTGATCAAATAAATGTAAAAAGGCAATCGAAAATTAGTAAATAAATGAAAGTGTAAATAATAAATGTTTTGAATTATATTTCTTTCACCAAATTAATCTATGTTTACGGTACAGAAACTTCATACAAGGAAACATCAACATTCTATTAAAATCGACTTCAAGAAGGAAAGTAATCTTTCAACAAATATTCTGGATCAATCCTCTTATCTAACCTATCCCTAAAAGCGGATGCCTTATTTTATACTGTCTTGTTTATATAAATTTTTAAGATCGTTAGCTTTCCTGCTCACGCATAAGTAGTGGAGAGCTAATAAAAATGACAATTTTATTCATAGTATTGGTAATCCAATCGCACGATATTGACATTGACATCCCTATATTTACATCGGGCGTCTTCTCCAATTTCCTCTCCCCCTTACTTAGCTATCAAATAAAATCCCACCTAAATATTTATATTACTTACCTCAAAACCCCGGCGGCAATATGCCTTCGGGGTGAGATATTTAAAATGAGGGTTGCATTGCAAATGAAATTTCGTTTCTTATTAAATCCTCGCTGCCTAATATATAACCGAACGAACTGTTCGCATGTTTATTAAATAAGAAAAAACAACGTTCATTTACTTCATCCAAAAAATAAATTTTCATCAAAATTTACACCTTTTGAATACTAATATTTAAACAATGTTAAAACTAGCATTGTTAAACTTTTGCGCTCTTTTTGATGTAGGAAAATTTTATATAGAATCTCTTTAATTTAAGATATGACGTCATCGACAATTCTTTTAAATGGCAGCCCTATCTTTTTCTTGACTATTCTTAAAGGGTATATCAGTTACACACTTCTGTCCTATTCCTCCTTTCAACTCCTCAATATTTGCAGGTTTGGTTTTAAAAACGTTGCTCTTCAAATACCCCCATAAGAAATAGTCCATAGGTATTAAGTCCGGAGACCTGGATGGCCATCCAAAAGGTCCTCTTCTACCAATCCATCTGCTGGGAAATACATCATCCAGATAGGGACAGGTCTTGCAAAATGAGGAAGTACACCGTCTTGTTAAAACCAGACGTTTCTATTCGGGAAATCAGCTTCGACCGGATCAGGAAACAAAATAGCTAAATCAGGAATTAGCTTTTCCTGCAAGAATTCTAAATATCCTGCCCCGTTTTGAACATTTCTAATTATTTCGGGCGAAATTAGTCTACACACGTCTGTCTTATTCGTCCTTTCAACTCCTCAATATTTGCAGGTTTGGTTTTAAAAACTTTGCTCTTCAAATACCCCCATAAGAAATAGTCCATAGGTATTAAGTCCGGAGACTTGGATGGCCATTCAAAAGGTCCTCTTCTACCAATCCATCTGCCTGGAAATACATCGTCCAGCTAGGGACAAGTCTTGCAAAATGAGTAGGTGCACCGTCTTGTTGAAACCAGATATTGCTATTCGGGACATCAGCTTCGACTGGACCAGGAAACAAAATAGCTAAATCAGGAATTAGCTCTTCCTGCAAGAATTCTAAATATCCTGCCCCATTGAGATTTTTTATTTCTTGTCATTTAAAAGATATTAACAAATATTAAGTAATTTGAAAAATCAAGGAATCTGATTCAACTCACTAATTTTTCTTCAACAAATTTTGAAAATGTTGTCCACTTACTAACTGACTATCCTAAACGGAACTCGTTTTGAACATTTCTAACTACTTCGGGCGAAATTAGTCTACATACTTCTGTCTTATTCCTCCTTTCAACTCCTCAATATTTGCAGGTTTGGTTTTAAAAACTTTGCTCTTCAAATACCCCCATAAGAAATAGTCCATAGGTGTTAAGTCCGGAGACCTGGATGGCCATTCAAAAGGTCCTTTTCTACCAATCCATCTGCCTGGAAATACATGGTCCAGATACAGACAGGTCTTGTAAAATGAGGAGGTGCACCGTCTTGTTGAAACCAGATGTTTCTCTTCGGGACATCAGCTTCAACCGAATCAGGAAACGAAATAGCTAAATCTGGAATTAGCTCTTCCTGCAAGAATTCTCAATATCCTGGCCCATTGATATTTTTTATTTCGTGTCTTTTAAAAGATATTTAACAAATATTAACTAATTTGAAAAATCAAGGAATCTGATTCAACTCATTACTCTTTTTTCAGTAAATGTTCAAAATGTTGACCATCTACTAACTGACAGTACCCTAAACGGAACTCGTTTTGAACATTTCTAATTACTTCGGGCGAAATTAGTCTACACACTTCTGTCTTATTCGTCCTTTCAATTCCTCAATATTTGCAGGTTTGGTTTTAAAAACTTTGCTCTTCAAATACCCCCATAAGAAATAGTCCATAGGTATTAAGTCCGGAGACTTGGATGGCCATTCAAAAGATCCTCTTCTACCAATCCATCTGCCTGGAAATACATGGTCCAGATACAGACAGGTCTTGCAAAATGAGAAGGTGCATCGTCTTGTTGAAACCAGATGTTTCTCTTCGGGACATCAGCTTCAACCGGATCAGGAAACAAAATAGCTAAATCAGGAATCAGCTCTTCCTGCAAGAATTCTAAATACCTGCCCCATTGAGATTTTTTATTTCTTGTCATTTAAAAGATATTTAACAAAAATTAACTAATTTGAAAAATCAAGGAAGCTGATTCAACTCATTAATCTTTCTTTAATAAATTTTCAAAATGTTGTCCACTTACTGACTGACAATACCCTAAACGGAATTCGTTTTGAACATTTCTAATTATTTCGGGCGAAATTAGTCTACACAGTCTTGTTTCCTTTCAACTCCTCAATATGTGCAGGTTTGGCTTTATAAACTTTGCTTTTCAAATACGCCCATAAGAAATAGTCCATAGGTGTTAAGTCCAGCGACCTGGATGGCCATTCAAAAGGTCCTCTTTTATTAATTTGCCTGGAAATACATCGTCCAGATACTAAAGGACAGGTCTTGCAAAATTAGGAGGTGCGCCGTCTTGTTAAAACCAGATGTTTCTAGTCGGGACATCGGCTTCAATCGGATCAGGAAACAAAATAGCTAAATCAGGAATTAGCTCTTCCTGCAAGAATTCTAAATATCCTGCCCCATTGAGATTTTCTTGGAAGGAAATTGGTCCTATAACTCGATCACCAACAATTCCTGACCAAACATTCTCTGGATTTGAGTATGACCGTCCCTCATCCAGTATGAGTTGTTGTCTACCCAGTAACGACAATTTTGACGATTTAGCTCACCAGTTAACATAAATGTTGATTCATCTGAAAACAGGATATTTTCTATGCTTAGAACATTCCTGCCGAGTAGATTCATCATTTGTTCGCAAAACTGGAGCCTTCTATCCGGATCATCCGGAGTTCATGGAGGATTGTCATTTTATAAGGATGAAAATGTTGCATTTCCAGAATTCTTGCATCTGAAAAGTGGCTAATTTCGAGTTCCCTACCTATCTGACTAGTGACGACATGAGGATCTTCTTGGGCAGAGAGCAGTATATTAATTTTCACGTCTTCATTGAGCGCATTCTGACGGGGATTACTGGCTTTTCCTAAATGCGCATTTTTCCGAAACTGTTTTTCAATCTTGCTTACGGTACTTTGCGATATGGGTGATAAATCTGGATACTTCTCTGTGAATAAACGAATTACTTCATTTTGTGTTCTTGTTCTATCTCCGTAGCCAATCATTATTGTTGCGCGTTATCGGTTCGAATGATTACACTTGTGAATTGTACCACTTTATTTCTAAATGGAACTCGAAATACAACAATTGTAAGTCACTAACACTGTTTAATTAACGTCTAACTAACTAAACTGATTAACTGAGTGACTGATTCGAGAGGAAGGCGACCGCCTTATATAGTTCTCGCTTCCGGGTTCTAGAAAAATCCAGCAGATAAGGCTTATCGTTTGCCGAAATATCTGGAACGCTTATCTCTCTAGAAAATTTTTTTACGTACTAAATTCTATAATTTACATTTCAATACATTATTAAAATTTGGGTTTCAGTTAAGTACGGCATTTTGGTCGATGTTGTTTCTCTCTAAACGACAAACTAATAGCCTCTTTGATCAATACGATACTACTCTTCTTATTTGTGTTTATTAACTTTTATTTATAAGATTGTGATAAGACGTCAACTTAAAAAATGTCAAACGAATACCTTCTGATTCGAGATTTTTAAACTCTATAAAAATTGTATTGAATTAAATCAGATTTCTTAATTTTTAGAATTAGTTACTAAATTTGTAAATATCTTTTAAATGACAAGGAATAAAAAATTGAAATTTGGCACGCATGTGAAATTTGATATACCCTTAAAGAATAGCTTGTATTTTATTTTTATATTATTGTTTCTTTGTTCCTGAAGAAGCCCTCTACGAGGGTGGGTGAAACGTCGAACACTTTTGACAAGGTCCAATTTGGGAAGAAGTATATCCTGTACTGACTCTGGACGTGGAAGCCTTCGTTATCATATTGAAGTGGAAGTGTTAAGCAATAAGAATAAATCAAAACTCAGAGTTAAAAGTTGAAGTTTTGAAAGTCTGACGAAGAATTACGTTAATGAGTGCACAAATAAGAGATATCTGTGTCGATAAAACCATTGTTTAACATGCTTAGCTTCTCAAAAGTAAACAAACTAGATCGCTCGAAGTAGTAACATTCGCTTTTATATTTTTACCGTTTGATCGTTGAAACAATAAAGAAGTAATATTAAGAATCACACAAATGCGGGAAGAAAAAAATAGTAAAATCAGTTTTATGATCGAAGCAAAAGAAAATTAGTTTCTGAAACTGCGACGTTTGTGTGTAGAAATTGGCGGATGCGCCGGGCGGTAAACCTATTCGCGTCGGCACGCTATGATATCCATCGGATAAACGTTCCCTCTCGTTTGAAAGGAAATCTACGTGTGCTACGTGAGATTCTCGAATACGTTGGTATTTTATCAAAGATTGGAAGATGGTATAAAAATCGCTCGCCAAATGAAGGTTTTGTGAAGCACACAAGCTGACGCTTTCATTCTCGGATGCTGCAACCCCTCTCGCGCCATTAGAAATACGCGTAGAGTCCGGGGGAAAGGGTAGAGACAGTGACGCGAAGTGACGGACGTGTCCCGAATAGAACACGTCGGAGGATTCCGGTGCAAATGGGCATAACTTGACAGGCAGCGGTTCGTCACAATCAAACCGCGCGCCATTGAAGTTCGGTCGAGTTTAATTAGCTCTTAGTTCCAAGACTGAATTTGCATATTATTTAAAACAACTTAGCCGAATTAACACAGACCTGAGGAAAGCTTAATTAAGTTATAAAGTGCTACCTCACACTCATGCTGACTCAAGAGCCTAATCTTTATCCGTCGTCGAGTTTACAATTAAAGTTGGTTGAAAATTTACAAGAGTTATTGTTTTGCATCATAACAGAATATTATTACAAGTTAACCTTAACTCGAGAAGTTTTCACAAAAACAAAAAAATAAAACTCAATCTTATAATTCCCGACAAAACGTGTCCCATTTCTACCTCAAACGAACTAAATCTTTTGTTTTATCCCCTAAAGTATATCTGATAAAAGCCAACGTCTTGCGTCATCACGAAAACATAGAATCTTTTTGGATTAGTCGACGGTATTTGGCTGCACCTCGGCTAGACTTTTAGAGCCGATTCTAGAAGTCTTACAGGATAAAGTTTGGGGCCAATATGAATTATAAATCACGCGTGGGGGAACTTAAAAGCATAAAAAGCAAGATCATCCTAACTTGCCAGAGTTGGCAAACAAAGCATGTCGCTTGTTCTCTTACACCATAGTTTTATCATCAAAGACAAGGTTCAGATTGGAATGCTTTGTATTAGAGTAAGTTTAATGGCATTTAAAACAAGACCAGACAAAGTATAAACTAATTAATAAATATAGTACTGAACTGAATAACATCTAATGTAAGTAACTCCTACGATTAATATCGTAGAAATTAGGCATGAATATAGTAGTCCAAGTTTCCAAGCAAGAATTTTGTTGAGCTAGTGAAGGAAGGAACATTTTTATATTTTAAATAATACACTTTGTACATTTTTATTGTATTTTTGGAAACGCCACAACTTTCTTAATACGATGAACATAAAATAAATAACTTTTAAAGTACTAGGACATTTTTTGGGGCTTCAATGGATTTTAATCACAAGACACTTGAAACTCACTTCCATTTGGCTTTGTTAGTCCGGATAAAATTCTCGGATGCAGAAAATCCAAAGTAACACATTTTAAAATGATAAAATTCAATCGATCTGTCTTTAGGATTACTTGGATCTAAGCATTAATATGCAATAAAATTGCAACAATCAATCTTATTAAAAAAAGCGGTTAACGATCGTTGTAATTTTGTTTAATGGAAAACAACATTTAAAATCAAATACGAGTATAACATTCTCGAATTTTGTCCTGCTCCTTTGATGCCATCCTAGCAAAAGGCGCCTTCTCCAGTCTCCTAAAAAAAAAACTCGGCGATCGCCTTTTTCAGTCCCTTAGAAACTCGGTGTTCGAACTTCTGCTTCCTGTAATTTAAATTTCTTCCCCTCTCATCCTTCAAATATTTCCATTAATGTTTCTTTTTTTTTCCACTTTTTGGGCCCCTTTAGTTTCCCGTATTGAATTTTTAGTTAGATTTTAAAGAAATTCAGCGTATTATATCCCCCTAACCATTTAGAGAATATACAGCGCTAGTCCTAACTTTAAATAAATTCAGTAAATCAAAGACAGCTTTTTTTGAGAATGTGTTTGGACATGTCGATTAATATTTTAATTTGCGTTCTTTCTGATGTAGGAAAATTTTATGGAACATGTCTTAAATTTAAGATTTAACGTCGTCGACAATTTTTTTAAATGGCAACCCTATTTTTTCTTCGACTATTCTTAAAGGGTATGTCAAAGTCACATGCGTATCAAATTTCAATTTTTTATTCCTTGTCATTGAAAAGATATTTACAATTTAGTAACTAATTCAAAAAATCAAGAAATCGAATTCAATTCAGTACAATTGTCATAAAGTTTAAAGATCGCGTATCAGAAGGTATTCGTTTAACATTTTTTGATCAAACTGGGTTGACGTCTTATCACAATATTTTAGAAAAGTTAATAAAAACAAATAAGAAGAGTAGTGTCCTATTGATCGAAGAGACTTTTTATCGTTTAGTCGCTTAGTGAGAATCACGATTTACTAAAAAATCGATCAAGATGCCGTACTTAACTGAGATCCATAAGATTGAAATTTTAATAATAATTGGTACGGAGATAGAACAAGAACCAGTGGCCACTCGCATATATGCACTGAGGAACTGCAGCACCCCCAATTCCGCTTTCAAGCTTTTTTTCAAAGTGTTGGGTCTTTTTTAAAGACTTTTCATTAAAAACTTTTTTATTAAAATTTTAAATTTTCTCTGATTTCTTTTATAGGAACCTTATCTTTCTTTCATGTTAGGATCTTCTAAAATCTATTTTATTTTTAATTTTGATGAAAAACGCATTTTCAAAAACTAATTTTTGTAAAACTTTTGAAAAAGAAATCAATATTTCGAGAAAGAATCGAAATTTTAAAAAAAAAAGGTTAAATTTCTCTAAGTGTCAAAATTTTGAGACAATAATGAAAATTTCAAGAAACAATATAAATCCAACTCTTTTCACATTTTGATATTTCTCTGAAAAAAAATAATACCAAATCTTCCAGTTTTTACCCGATTTCGCAATTTCCACTGTATTGTAGAAACATTTTTAATTTCTTCTAATATTTTGATTTTTTTGTTGGAAAAGTTTTTTGGAAACTTTCTATTTTCCTAAATATATTATATAAATAAATTTTCTCGAAATTTTCTACTTTTCCAGCAAATTTATTTTTAAAATTTTTCTGGAATTTCAACTTCTCCCGATTTTTTATGTTCCTCTAATTTGCTTTCAAAAGGTTCAAAGGTTTTTTCACGGCGTTTTGGCATTTCAAAGTTTATTTTATAATTTTGTGTAACAACTTTTGGAAAAAAAATTGACGTTTTTATAAAAATGTCAATATTTTGAAAAGAAACGTAAAAATGTTAGGAAAATTTTCCATTGCTTAAGCATTTTGATATGTTTCTGAAAAAAAGTAATAACCGATGGATTACTTTCCTAAAATTTCGACTTTTTTGTACAGATATTCCAAATTTTTTCTCGAAATTTCGATTTTCTTTCTACGAAAATTGGAATCTTTCAAAATTTTGACCTTTTTCAGGATTTTGAAAAATTTGATAATTTCCACTTTTTTTAAGAATTTCGTTCGGATGTTCCTAGAAATTTTGATTTTTTGTGAGAATTTTGGCTCTTCTCATATTTTTTTTTAATTTATTTGCAAACTCAACCTCAAAAATTTCCACATTTTACAATTTATCTTTTGAAATTCGACCGTTTTTCAATAATTTGATTTGTTCTCTCAATTTTAACTTTTTTTGAAAATTTTGAAATTTACCAAAAATTCTATTGTTTTGAAAACTTACGGTTTTATTAAAATATTTACTTTTTGTGAAAATTTAAACCTTTTTAAATGTTGAATATTTCAAAATTTTGCCTTTTTGAAAATTCGATTTTTATTTTAAATTTGATTTTTCTCGAATTTTGATTTTTTTTTTGTTAATTTCGACTATTCTGATGTGAAGTTTTTCCCAAAATTTGGAAAATTTTGATTTTTGATGATTTTCATTTTTTATTAAAAGCTCCAATTATTTTTTAAATTTTTGATCTTTTCTCGAAGTTTTGACCTTTGAAAGTTACGACTTATTTTCGAAATTTCGGCTTTTCTTTAAATTTCGACTTTTATTTGAAAAGTTTTTTTGAACGTTTCGGTTTGAGAGAGAGCCCTCGGACTTATGTAGTCAAACGAAAATATATTCAGTCCAAAAGTCTTTTTATTTCTCAAAATGTAAACCTTTACTTCACAATTTGCCCTCTTTTTTCGCAATTTCGACTTTTATTAAGTTTTTTTAAGCTCATCTTTTGTCGATTTTTTAATAAAACTTGATTCAATTGCAGATGTTAAATAAAATTGTTTTCCAAGATTTCGACCTTTTTTCCAGTTTTCCTTTTTCGAAATTTAGATGTATTCTCAAATTTCGCTTTTTTCCAAAATTACATTTTTTCGACTTTGTTCTAAATTGCGTTTTTGTCTAGAACTTTCTACATTTTTTTTAAAATTCGTCCTTTACCAAATTTCGGCATTTTCCCAAAATTGACTTTTATTAAATATTTAAACTTTTATTCATTTTCTACAAATTTAGGACTTGTTACGCAAAATTCGGACTTTTTTCGAAATGTCGACTTTTAAAATTCGACATTTTATTATTTCTGCAAGTCAATTTTCAAAATGTTTGACTTAATCTCATAATTTGATTTTTTTTTAAATTTTGATCTTTAAAGTTTAACATTTTTCTCGAAACTGGAAGTTGTTTCAACATTGTCTTTTCTTTCGTAATTATTTTACCAATTCTATTAAAACTCGAACTTAACTGAACATTTGGAGTTTTTTTTTTAATTCGTCTTGTTCTCGAAATTTCAAATTCTCAAAATTTAACTTTCTCTGGAAAAAGTGCAATTTTTTTATCTTCTTCTTCTATGAAAAACTTCGGCTTTTTAAAAGTTCGACGACGTTTTTAATTTTTTACAATTTCTCTTTTCGAAATGTTATGAGTTGTCACAAAATTAAATTTGTCTAAAACTTTCAGGTTTTTAGTTTGTTCTTTGTTTCTATATTGACAAAAAAAAAGTTTCCATGTTCCACAACAATTTGTAAAAGTCTTACTCAAAACTAGTGGATGTTTTAAATATTTCTGTATCACAAGCCAAACTAAAAGAAGAAGTTTTCGTTGAGCCTGATATTTGTGTTCAATTCCAACTTTGAAAAAAGAATGATTACAAAGGGGAAGGAGACTTGGTTATCATTTAAAGACGTTTTAATTAATTAGGTCAAAATCATCCAAATAAAAACTGAAGAGGACAAATATTTTTTTCGAAAACGTCTAAATTACAAAAAATTGGAAATTGCAGAAAAGGTCGAAATTTGAAGGTCAAGATTTTACAATTAAATAAAAAATTCAAAACAGATGAAATTCTCCCAGAAATTAAAATGTTTTAAGATAATACAAAATTCTGATTGAAATTTTAATAATGATAGGGTACGAAGATAGAGAAAGAGAGTTGTCTTTTTTAGTATCCATTTTGTTTTTAAAATAAGACTTTTACCCCAAATCTTCCTTTCTTCTCAAAACTCGACAATTTGTGGAAATGTTTACTTTTTTCTAATTCGACTTACTGGAAGATTCGATTTATTTCTCAAAAACTCATTTTTGTCGATTTTTTAATAAAAAATTAAAAATTTGATTCAATTGGAGATGTTAAATTAAATAGTTTTTGAAGGTTTCCACCTTTGTTTCAGTTTTCCTTTTTTCGAAATTTAGATGTATTCCCAAATTTCGCTTTTTTCCAAAATTACATTTTTTCGACTTTGTTCTAAATTGCGTTTCTGTCTAGAACTTTCTACATTTTTTTAAAATTCGTCCTTTACCAAATTTCGGCATTTTCCCAAAATTGACTTTTATTAAATATTTAAACTTTTATTCATTTTCTACAAATTTGGACTTGTTACGCAAAATTCGAAATGTCAACTTTTAAAATTCGACATTTTATTATTTCTGCAAGTCAATTTTCAAAATGTTTGACTTGATCTCAAAATTTGATTTTTTTCTTAAATTTTGATCTTTAAAGTTCAACAATTTTCTCGAAACTGTATCAACATTGTCTTTTCTTTCGTAATTATTTTACCAATTCTATTAAAACTCGAATTTAACTGAACATTTGGAGTTTTTTTTTAATTCGTCTTGTTCTCGAAATTTCAGATTCTCAAAATTTAACTTTCTCTGGAAAAATGTAAATATTTTATTTTCCTCTTCTCTGGAAAACTTCGGCTTTTTTAAAAGTTCGACGATTTTTTATAAGTTTTTCATTTTTTACAATTTCTCTTTTCGAAATTTTATAATTTGTCACAAAATTAAATTTGTCTCTAAATTTCAGGTTTTCAGTTTGTCCTGGGTTTCAATCTATTGACAAAAAAAAGTTTCCATGTTCCACAAAAATTTGTAAAGGTCAAAAATAGTGGATGTTTTAAATATTTCTGTATGACAAGCCAAACTTAAAGAAAAAGTTTTCGTTGAGTCTGATATTTGTGTTCAGTTTTTCTCAATTTATTTAACATTTCTTCGGCCCAGTTTGGAAATATTTAAATTTTTATTGAGAAAAACATAATATTTCCGGTCAATAAGGGTCTACCATGAAGAATAAATTTGTGTTTAATTCCAACTTTGAAAAAAGAATGATTACAAAGGGGAAGGAGACTTGGTTATCGTTTAAAGAAGTTGTAATTAATAAGGTCGAAAGTTTCCAAAATTATCCAAATAAAAACTGGAGAGGACAAATAAATTTTTCAAAAACGTCTACCATAAATTACAAAAAAGTGGAAATTACAGAAAAGATCGAAATTTTAAAAGTCAAGATTTTACAAAAATTGAAATACAGAACTTGCCCCCTGAAACCAAGAAAGATTAAAAAACACAACAAACGTTGCTCTAACGCGTTTCGACAGCCAAGCTGTCATCTTCAGAGAGATTGTGTTTTTTAATCTTTCTTGGTTTCAGGGGACAAGTTCTGTATTTCATTTTTTGAAGATAACCAAGGACCAGTCTGTTTCACCAAAGATTTTACAATTAAATAAAAAAATTCAAAACAGATGAAATTCTCCCAGAAGTTAACATGTTTTAAGCAAAAATCAAAAGAAGACAAAATCCCGAATAAAAGTCAAAAGTTTGAAGAATTTGAATTCTTAAAAAAGTCGAAATTTTTCAAAAAAAATACAGAATTTTCCAAAAAAAGTAGCATTTTTCAATAGAAGCCAAGTTTTTCAAGAAAAACAAAAACTAAGCGAAAAATTCAACATTTTGGAAAAAGGTGGAGATTTTCAAAGTCGATATTTCGAAGCAATAAAATTAATAGTTCAAAAATTTTGAATGGTTCAATTTTATTTTGAAAATAGGTCAAAAGTTTGAGGAAATATCAACATTTTTTAAAAATGTGGGAATTTTGTAAAAAACGAAAACCTTCAAATTTCAAATTTTCAAAAGAAGCGATAACTTTATCAAAAATCACAAAATTAAACAGAATAGTTTACAGAAACGAAATTATAAAAGGAATGTCGCATCTAAAAAAGTCAAAGTTTTCCAAAAACCATTATTTTGAGAAAAAATTGAAATCTTGGGCAAAGCCGATATTTTGGAAACATCGAAAATTTCAAATTTCAAAAAAGGTAAAGATTTAAAAAACGTATACGTTTTGAAGAAAGATTGAATTTTTTTCAAAAAAGTGAAAACTTTTAAAAAAGTCTTATTTGGTCGAAACTTTCAGAAAAGTCAATATTTTCGAAAATTGATATTTTCAAATTATTCCATATTCCATTTCACTTATAACCGCTTTGAAATGAATGATCGTTTTCAGTAGAAGAAAGAAGAAGAAACTTTCAGAAAAGTCAATATTTTCGAAAATTGATATTTTCAAAATATTCCATATTCCATTTCGCTTTGAAATAATGATCGTTCTCAGTAGAAGTGCGCAGTTGCGTCGAGTTGGTTAATGATTTCTCATTTCTCGGACACTGAAATGTGGAATAGGGAATATCACTCATTGTCAGTCGAAGTCGTAATAATCGCCCTCTCAGTCGTTCGAGAGAAAGTGCTATTGAATGGAATATTTGAAATAAGAAACATCATTCATTTCCCATTTGCAATCATCGAATGATCGATTATACGACCATAATCGAAATGTTTCGATTATATCCCTCATAGTCACCCAACGCTACTAGTTTAGAAATATAATCGTGATATAAAAAACTGATCCCGGGTTTCAGCACCAAAAAATACTGAAGATTTAGATGAATTGGTTTAAAAAGTTTCCACAAATACCTTTTATTTGACCTGTGCAATTATTGTACTGAATAATTATAACTGAAATTATATGAGGTAAATATACCATGGATTTTAATTAAAATTTTAACTATAACTTATTTGAAATTGATTCAGTCGTCTAGGTTACAATTATCCCAGGTTCGAAATTACTCATTTGAATTCAGTACATAATAATTTTCAGAATGTAAATTAATTATATGGTTCAATGCGTATTTATTAATGTGAAAATCGACACTGATTGATGATATCAAACCGTAGTTGTATCGGGTGGCCAACTAAGAAAGAACGCCGGCTATATCTCAGCAACGAATCACTTGACAGCTTTGGGGAAAAAATTTCAATAAGTGGCCCTGAAAAATCGCTGGAAAATATTTTTGTAGTTCTAAAATAACCGCTAGGTGGCGTAATAGGTAGGACTGAATAGATAATTAGGATTTTCTCGAAATTTTGCCTAATTGAGGTATATGGAAAATAAATGCATTGTAATCATAGAATATATTCGATTTGTTTTGCTTTACACTTTTTGTTCTGTCTTTAAAAATAAAGTGGTGGGCAGACGTCGAAAATTTTTTTTTTAAATACCATTTACTTCAGTTAGCCTTGAGGAAATTTAACAAATTTAGTCTTTATAGAAAGAGTGCTATTTAGTCTATCGACAGCACTTTCACGTGTTTTTATTTTAAAATTATTGTCGTTGCTACAGTGCGTTATATAAAATGGTAACAAATTTCGCCGTTTTTCTAAAAAAAATTAAATAGAATGATATGTCAATTTGGAGATCTTAAAATAGAGAATTAAAAGCCCTAAATATCAGTAAAAATAAAAGTTTATATTTCCGTAAAAATTCGAATTTTGAAAAAAAAAGAGATTTCGAAAAATATGAATTCGTCAAAAATTCTCAAAATTGCAAAATTGTAGAAAAACAAAGTCGAAATGGATTGATACCCAGAACATTTAAAAACCTGAAATTTTTAGACAAATTTCAATTTTGTGAAAAATTGTAAAATCTCGAAAAGAGAAATTGTAAAAAGTGACAGCTTTGAAAAATTGTCGAACTTTAGAAAGTCGAAGTTTTTCAGAGAAGAAGAAAATAAATAATTTGCAATTTTTTAGAGAAAGTTAAATTTTAAGAATAAATTTGAAATTTCGAAAACAGAACGAATAAAAAGAAAACTTAAAGTTTTCAGAACAATTCGAATGTAAAAAAATTGGTAAAATAATTTCTAAATAAAAAGAAATGTCGATAAAACTTCCAGTTTCGAGAAAAATGTTGAACTTTAAAAAAAGGTCAAAATTTCCCAGAGAAAGTCAAATTTAAAAAAAAACTTTCAAATTTTTAGATAAAGGTCAAAATTCTGAAAATGGATGAATTTTCTTTTTGAAATTTCCAGAAACACCTAATATTGCGAAACAGGTCGAAATTTCCAGAAAATAAATAAAAGTTTAAATGTTCAGTAAAAGTCAATATTTGGGGGAAATGGTGAAATTTCGAAAAGAAACATAATTTAAAAAAAAATAGAAATTTCGAAAAAGAAGTTGCAATTGAGAACAAAATCAAAAAAATATAATTTTGGAAAAAAAGTCAAATTTAAGAATGGATCTAAATTTCGAAAAAAGAAAACTTTGGGAAAAAGGTTGAAGTTTTCAAAAACTTATTTAACATCCCCAAATTATTTTAAAAAAAAAAACCGACAAAAGATGAATTTTTGAGAAACAAGTTGAATCTTCCATTGAGTCAAATTAGAAAAATGTAAACATTTCCACAGATTGTCGAGTTTTAAGAAGAAAGGAAGGTTAAGGGGAAAAAAGTCTATTTTTAGGAGCAAAATACATATTTAAAAAAAAGACGAATATAGAGAAGAGTTGAAAAAGTCGAATTTGCGAGAAAAAGGCAAATTTTGAAATAAAGCGCTAAATTTTGAGAAATAAAAGGTCTTTTGGGCTGAATATGTTTTTGTTTGACTACGAGAGTCAAAGGGGCCTGTCCCTATCCCATAATTTGTCTGGTTTATCTGATTTAATTCTGAAATAAAATGTAAAATCGGAAATAAAAATTAGTGGCTCTTTGAAATTCACGAAACCAATATTTTTATTGCGGTTGGCTCTTTTGGCTTAAAAGTTTGCCGATCCCTTTCCTAGGGTAACTGAAACTATGAAGTTTAATCTAGAAATTTTGATAAAATAAGAATTTTATATTTGCCCCAAAATATAAAATAATAAATATTATGCAAGTAGAATACAACCTAGACTGCAAATTCATGCACCCCACCAGACGTGTATAATGAATCATAGGTAGCTGAACTACCAACAGTTGAAACACTGCCACCTAGCGAAACGGTTGCTCTCTAGGAAAGTTCCCAGAAGACAAGGATTCTAATGCAGAGACCAATAGGTTTGAACATTTATTGGATTCGAAATTTGGAAACCAAAGACCGGTTTCGATCTTGTTAGATCTTAGATATTAAATGAATAATAAATAATTGTGAAAATTCAGTTTCTGTTTTTGAATTTTTGAATTAATACTCGAAAATTTTTTCTAAAGATTCTCATTTTTCTTTCAAAATTTGGGCTTCTTTCATAGATTTTCGAATAAAAATACCCAAACTATGAATTTTCTATCTGTTTTATATTGTTTGTATACCTGGGGCATATAAATTTAGCATCAATTTATTTAATCAATATTTATTCTATTCAACAGGTGGCACTAATTCTACCGCCATGCGATACATTGATTTTTCAAACATTGTTTATAAACTGAACGATGCATCGATATTTTTTATGTTTTACCATCGATGTTTACAAACAATACGCTGATGCTTTCAAAATGTCGAACTATCGTTTGCATTTTTATCACCAACCCCCTTAATTCCCATTAAATTATTACGAATTATAAGTTGGGTCAACATTCAAAGCTGCACCATACATTTCTCTATTCAGATTTCAAAGGATGATCCAAGTCATCCTGCAGCTAGTGTTGATAAATCTAGAGGGGTTGAAATATCCCTCTGGACATATTTCGTCAAAAGCCGAGAACGGTGGTCTATATGCGGCTGTAACTTGCAAATATGTCATGAATATATCGTATACTAGCAGTGAAGAGATATACACTGACCGGCAAGGGATCAGGCTAGATTACATCTTGTCTCCTTTATTACGGTCAAGGGACAATCCCTATATTCTTATTACCCAGCACATTGAAACTTTACGACTTGGTCTTGCCTAATATGGATTTAAGACAGATCCATTTGCCTTTGATGCTCCGAGTTTAAGTTTAAGTTCGGATGCAATGCTGCAATTAATTTGACGGGATTATGAGTAGATTTATGATGAGACGTAAAATCTAGATTGCTCGCTATGAAGTGTGATTGATGGTTTTGATAATTGAGATAATTGAGAAGCTGGGAATCTTATTTATTTTGCAGCTTTGTCTGCAAACGAATTTTTCATCCGCAGCTGTACCATTTGTACGTGTTTGCTCACCTTTACGACATTGGGGATTTGATTGTTTGTAATCCGAGGGGGAAGCAACACCACACTGAAATTAGAAAAGATCAACATTGAACTGAAAATTGGAGACTAGATATTAAAAAATATGACGCGGTACAATACGTAATATGTCATCGTATTTATTCAAGATCAGAGAAGGTACAAAGTTATATGACCATCGCAGAATCAAATCGTTGGTAAAACCAAAAGGTCATAGTCCGTGACTTGGTTTTATAGCCCACAAATTTAGAACTTGTTATCAACATTCTAAACTTCTTAAACTTTTTTTTTATGTTCAATCCACTCGCAAAGGATAACCCTATTATGCCTTCAAAGCACCGCGAGTAGCATGCGGAGGATGGATGGCGATGAACCGCCCTCTTAAACAAGGGTAGGTGGTAATTTTTGGGGAAAATTCCTTTCGGTAACTAGTTTCATAGCTTGGAAGTTCTATAGAAGAAAGAGCCTCCGTAGACAGAGTCCTCACTGTGTCAAGCTGGACCGCACAGGAATTTGCTGCCTCCACTGTCTTGTATGCCTCAAAAATCTTGCTCTTGGGGAGATCAATCCTATTAAACTTGGAAGTTGTTAAGAAAAGCGCGACGCTCCATGTAATATTTCATATAACATATTCTCCTTCAATTTAGAGCGGAAACCGGTATTGACACTTCCAAATTCGTGCTCCAAATTGAACCACAATTCAATTAACTGCTCACAATGAAACATAAACCGGCCAAATGCCTACGTAAATAGGGTTAGTCGCTGGGACTTTATATGTATTAATTTGGCGACATTTAGCCCTGCAACGGGAGTTTCAAGGTTGATGACACGACTTCCATGACACGTGCTCCTGAAATCCTGAACATCAGCGACGTTCAGCCAGCCAGATGAGGGTTTTCAGCAAGGGTGCATAAAAATTTGAACCTGTACGTGCATCGAATGAGTTATTAGATTGCGACTGCAATTCTAACTTCGTCAATATCTGAGAGCAACAGCCGGCATGTAGTAAACACTTGAGAACGATGCGAAAATTCATTTCGTATTGTTCGATGTTTGATGAGATTTTGATATGGCTAATAAAAATCGACCGTCTCGACAGGATATACAGTCTGGATTCGTTAAATTCGTACAAGTGAAGAGTACTAGTGCTTTGCACATTAAATTTAATTGAAACGACGTTTTAGAGAGTATCTATGGATTTAATTGTCATAAATTTTGACTCTTTTTAATACAACAGTATCACGTAGAAGAACATCTATTTATCCATGCATGAACCTGCACATTAATAAATGTCGAACTCTTTAAATAATCTATATTTAATATTTGATGATCTATTCGTTCTTGTATTATGGGTTGCATAGCAAAGAAGCACCCTCGGCTTGACATGCGTTTAGGTATGTTAAACTTGACAAATATTGTCAAATGTTTAGTAATTACAGTCGAACGTGCTGCAGTTGAAAATATTTACCGTCAACAACCACAAGGCCGTAACAACCTCAAGGCCGTAACAACCACAAGGCCGTTTTTGGCCTCATCATTATAGTACGGTCGCTGTAAATATTTCTAACAGACATGAATTCCATTAGTAACTTTTGTTCTCGAAAATTCGCGTTTATTTATTTATTCGGTTTCGACGAGGATTCTGATTATAAGTTTGTTAAATTAAAGGTGGGTTTTGCTGATTTAATCCGACGGCTAATGTAATGTCGATGTTTCTAAATATTTCGCTGGAAGTCTGTAGCTCAGTTCCGCCGAGTTAAGTTTTACATTATTCACAAGTGTCAAAATGAAGCGACTTCATCCTGATGCATTTTTCATCTTTTCTAGTTTTTCAGCGAAATCCGAAGCGACTGGGCCAAGAATAAAACAAAACAGAACTCATTCGAGGGGTATGAGCCCAGAGATGAAGACAGGCAGCTAGCAATATAAATGACGTAGACCTACGCTAGACACAAGTTATGAGACGCATTTATATGGAAATGACAATTGTGGTGTGTTTCGCACCCTCGGAGTGCTGCATTCTTTAAATTGCGACGACTTTGTGGCAGGCTTCTTTAAAATCATTCTCTCGTTACATGTCATTGGGGTATCCATTCAAATGTCAGTGGTATACGTTAATTGAAAAGCGAGTGGTTACTCCTATTTTAAAATGAAAATTGGGGAGGACGTGGTAATCGTATGTCATTACTTTTGTTATAAAACTATCCCAAATGCTAAAAATAGTTGCGGGGTTCTCTAGAATCTAAGAGAACTCTGCAACTTGATTAATACTGTGCCAAAATTGCAATTGCGTCTCGAATTTGTAGTAATATCACTATCCAAGTGAATTAATAATTACTTGTTTATTACAAAAGATGGATTAAATTGCAGAATGCCTTCTGTTTTTATTGATATTTTAATGAAGTTTTTTTTTTGGTGGAACGGACTGGTCCTTGGTTATCTTCCAAAATTGAAATACGAGTCTTGTCCTCTGAAACCAAGAAAGATTAAAAAACACAACAGAGGTTGCTCTAACGCGTTAGAGGAACCTTTGTTGTGTTTTTTAATCTTTCTTGGTCTCAGGGGACAAGATTTGTATTTCAAGTATTCAGCTAGGTTCATTTACTTTAAATACTTAGTTGAAGGTTCAAATTTCGACGAGATACTAAAATTAATATTCATAGGGAGGTTTTGGTGCCAAAATTTCAGTGCAAAACCAGAGTTCATCGGTAATATTTTCTTTTTCCACCATAATTTTGTCTTCCTTTGGTACTATTTCCTAAGCTGTACTGCATCAACTGGTGTTAGAGATTCTAGGAATTGAGCAAGCGTTCCATCTGAAACTGAACAGCAAATTACTGTTATAATTTTATAGATTCAGATATAATAGCTCCATTTTAATACTCACAGATGCTTTTGGTGGTCAAAATTTCAATGAGAAATGAAAGTTCATCAGTAATATTTTCTTTTTCCACTGTAATTTTATCTTCATGTGGTACTGTTCCCTAAACTGTACTTTATCGATCCTTCTTAGTAATCATTTGGTGGTCAAAATTTCAAAGAAAAACGAAAGTTCATCAGTAATATTTTCTTTTTCCACTATAATTTTACCTTCATGTGATACTGTTCCCTAAACTATACTTTGTCGATCCTTCTTAGGAATCATTTGGTGGTCAACATTTCAAAGAAAAACGAAAGTTCATCAGTAATGTTTTCTTTTTCCACTATAATTTTATCTTCATGTGGTACTGTTCCCTAAACTGTACTTTATCGATCCTTCTTAGTAATCATTTGGTGGTCAAAATTTCAAAGAAAAACGGAAGTTCATCAGTAATATTTTCTTTTTTCCTATATAATTTTATCTTCATGTGGTACTGTTCCCTAAGCTGTACTTTATCGATCCTTCCTAGTAATCATTTGGTGGTCAAAATTTCAAAGAAAAACGAAAGTTGATCAGTAATATTTTCTTTTTTCCTATATAATTTTATCTTCATGTGGTACTATTCCCTAAGCTGTACTTTATCGATCCTTCTTAGTAATCATTTGGTGGTCAAAATTTCAAAGAAAAACGAAAGTTCATCATAAATATTTTCTTTTTCCACTATAATTTTATCTTCATGTGGTACTGTTCCCTAAACTGTACTTTATCGATCCTTCTTAGTAATCATTTGGTGGTCAAAATTTCAAAGAAAAACGAAAGTTCATCAGTAATATTTTCTTTTTCCACTATAATATTGTCTTCACGTGGTACATTTATCTATGCTGTACTTTGTCGATTCATCTTAATAATCATTTGGTGGTCAAAATTTCAATGCAAAATGGAAATTTATCAGTAATATTTTCTTTTTCCACTATAATATTGTCTTCACGTGGTACATTTATCTATGCTGTACTTTGTCGATTCATCTTAATAATCATTTGGTGGTCAAAATTTCAATGCAAAATGGAAATTTATCAGTAATATTTTCTTTTTCCACTATAATATTGTCTTCACGTGGTACATTTATCTATGCTGTACTTTGTCGATTCATCTTAATAATCATTTGGTGGTCAAAATTTCAATGCAAAATGGAAATTTATCAGTAATATTTTCTTTTTCCACTATAATATTGTCTTCATGTGGTACATTTATCTATGCTGTACTTTGTCGATTCATCTTAATAATCATTTGGGGGTCAAAATTTCAATGCAAAAGGGAAATTCATCAGTAATATTTTCTTTTTCTACTATAATATTGTCTTCATGTGGTACATTTATCTATGCTGTTCTTTGTCGATTCATCTTAATAATCATTTGGGGGTCAAAATTTCAATGCAAAAGGGAAATTCTTTAGGCGGCCCTGTTTTCTAAGCTGCCATTCATCGATATCATCTTTAAAGAGATACTGGGAGTATCTTTCTGAAGATGATAGTTTGGCTATCAAAACGCGTTAGAGCAACCTCTGTTGTGTTTTTTAATCTTTCTTGGTTTCAGTGGACAAGATTTGTGTTTCAATTTAAATGATGAATTAATTAGAGCATACAATGAGTAGTGGACGTTTGTCTGGAATTGGCGGTTAGACTAATTTGATCAGCGTAGTATAATTTGAATTTAACAAATATCGGAGGAAAGCTGTTAGTTACGTTTGGCATCTGTTGTCATTTCCTATGGAACTAAATGATAAAAATATGATTTATAATAAATTAAGGATATTCTACTTCATCTAGATGAAGAAAATTTGTCGTATAAAATCAAACGACAAATTTTTTCTCGAAGATACGATACATATTCACCAGAAAAAGTAGTACAAATATAAATGCAATTTCAAATCATCGGAAATAAAGTCAACAAACGCTTCTTGTAGTGGCACACAACTTCCCTTAGCGAATTATATTCGAGTCAACGATTCTGTAAAAAAGGCGAAGCTTCAATTGCTCGCTTGTTAACGTAGCAACAGATGTAATTGAGAAATTCTCAAAATTGAATTAAACTTGAGTTGATTCGGACCAAAACAAATTCCTGGATTGGTTACAGTCCATGAAAGATTAATGCCAGAAGCTAAGGGTCCGTGCCGGACTCGATTCGATCATTGCAAAATCAATACGAGTGTCAGAGGGTATTAAACTTGAGCAACACACGTCAGGAAAAAAGGGTAGAGCTATAAATCAGCAAGATGATATATTAAAAGGTTGTTCGGTTTTATTGACATGTTATAGGTTTTTCAACTAATATCTTTTTATCGTTAGGGCATTATACAGGGTGAGCACTTTGGGACTCATAATCAACAGTTTTCATTTTTATTCATTTTACTAGCTGATCCCATTCACTATTTTACGGCCACTGTAATTTATTTTAAGTAAATCGATTTTTTAAGTATCGTTTTTTTTTTAATTTCTGCCTTTTTAAATTTCGTCTTTTTCTAACATTTCGACTTTTTCCAGAGTTTCGACTTTTTTCAGAGTTTCGACTTTTTCCAAAGTTTGGACTTTTAAAATTTTAATACTTTTCAAAGTTTCGACTTTTCCGAAGATCCAAACTTTTTTAAAAATTTTGCCTATTTTGAAAACTTCCACTTTACTGAAAATTTCGATATTTTTTAATCTTATTTGAATTATGGGACAGTTTCCTTTTTGAAATATTTGAGTTTTTAAAAATTTCAATTATTTCCATTTAAAATTTCTAAAATTTTAACTGTTCTGATAAAATCAAAATGTCTAGTTTTTTTTTAGTGAATTTTTGTATAATACCCATCAAATTTTGAATTTTTTATTAAAATTTAGACTTTCTAAAAACTTTGACTTCAACATCTTTTTCACGCAATTTTCAACGGGCCAAAATTTCGACAATTTTTAAAATTTTACTGTTTTGAAAATTTCGACTTTTTGAAAATTTCGACTTTTTGAAAATTTTGAACTTTTTGGAAATTTCGACTTTTCTGATGATTTTATTTTTTTTAAATCTTTCTCTTTCGAAAATTCTAGGTTTTTTAGGAAGCCTGACACCAAAGAATTTTTAAAATATCCATTAAAAAATTGTATTTTTTCAAAATTTCAATTTTATTTCAAAATTTAGTCTTTATTTTCAGGAAATTTCGACTGTTTATCAAAATTTCGGTTAAGATTTTCGACTTTCAAAATTTGAACTTTCAAATTTATGGCCTTTAACAAAAATTGCCTTTTTTCCAGTTTTTGCTTTTAAAATGTAGATTTAATTTTCCAAATTTCAAAAATTAGTTTTTAAAAAGTATTAAACTTTTTTGAAACGTCGACTTTTGGAAATTCCGACATTTTTCCAAATTTAAACTTAAAAAATTCTTACTTTTTTAAAACTGAATTTTGTCTCAATTTCGACCTTTCCAAAAATGTCTACCTTTTCTGAAGACCCTGGAATTGTTTTAATTTTTTAAAAATTTCGACTTTGTTCGATATTTTCGAGTTGTTTAAATCGAGACATTTTCTGAAGATGTCGACTTTTTTTGACATTTTAAACTATTTTGATAATTTTAAATTTGTGACACTTTCGTTGCTTTTTAAAATTTTCGATTTTTTTTTTTAAATTTCAATCTTTTTTAAAAGTATTTAATCAAAACTATTTTGCATAATTTCGAATTTATTTGACACTTTCCCTGCTTTTTAAAATTTTCAATTTTTTTTTAATTTCCAATACTTTAACAAAAATTGCTTTTTTTCTAGTTTTTACTATTGAAAATGTAGATTTTATTTTCCAAATTTCCAAAATTAGCTTCTAAAAAGTGTTAAACCTTTTGGAAACGTCGACTTTTTGAAAATTTCGACGGTTTTCCAAATTTAAACTTCAAAAATTCTTACTTTTTCAAAATTGAATTTTTTTTCAATTTCGACCTTTCCAAAAATTTCTACCTTTTCTGAAAACACTGGATTTTTTTTAATTTCTTAAAAATTTCGACTATTCGATATTTTCGAGTTGTTTAAATCGCGACATTTTCTTAAAATGTCGACTCTTTTTTGACATTTTAAACTATTTTGATAATTTCAAATTTGACACTTTCGCTGCTTTTTAAAATTTTTGATTTTTTTTTAAATTCCAATCTTTTTTAAAAGTATTCAATCAAAACTATTTTGCATAATTTCGAATTTATTTGACACTTTCCCTGCTTTTTAAAATTTTCAATTTTTTTTTAATTTCCAATACTTTAACAAAAATTGCTTTTTTTCTATTTTTTACTATTGAAAATGTAGATTTTATTTTCCAAATTTCCAAAATTAGCTTCTAAAAAGTGTTAAACCTTTTGGAAACGTCGACTTTTTGAAAATTCCGACGTTTTTCCAAATTTAAACTTCAAAAATTCTTACTTTTTTAAAATTGTTTTTTTTTTTCAATTTCGACCTTTCCAAAAACTTCTACCTTTTCTGAAAACACTGGATTTTTTTTAATTTCTTAAAAATTTCGACTTTATTTTCGAGTTGTTTAAATCGCGACATTTTCTTAAAATGTCGACTCTTTTTTGACATTTTGAACTATTTTGATAATCTCGAATTCGACACTTTCGCTGCTTTTTAAAATTTTCGACTTTATTTTAAATTCCAGGCTTTTTAAAAATTGAAATACAGAACTTGTCCCCTGAAACCAAGAAAGATTAAAAAACACAACAAAGGTTGCTCTAACGCGTCTCTCTGAAGATGATAGCTTGGCTATCGAAACGCAACTTTTGTTGTGGTTTTTAATCTTTTTAATCTTTCTTGGTTTTAGGGGACAAGGTTTGAATTTTAATTTTTTGTAAATGAAAAAGTCAGATTTTTTATAAATTGTCATTTCCAGTCAAAATTTTTACGATATTTTTTGTCATCTTCAGAGAGAAACTGATAACCAAGAACCAGTCCGTTCCACCAATCTTTTTTAAAATATTCAATCAAAAACTTTAAATTTTTAAAAAAATAACATTTATTTTCTTTTTAAGTTTTAACTAACCAAAGTTTTCTGTTTTTCAACATTTTTGCTTTTCTACTTTTTATGAAAGCTTAGAGTTTTTTGATAATTTTCAGTTTCCTTTAATATCTGGGCTTTTCGAAAATTTCAGCTTTTTTTGAAAATTTAACTAATGCTCCATTTCTTTTAAATCTCCATATTTCTTTAACATTTTCATTATTTTTGAAATTCAAATTATTTTTCAAAATTTCAACTTTTGTAAACGTTTTTTGAAATTTTCTTCATTTTATCAAACCGTTCAAATCTTTTCATCATTTTCAATTCTTCATGGTAGATCCTTATTGACCGGAAATATTATGGCTTCAAGTATTTAAATTTTTTTAAATTTTTAACAAAGTAAATTGATAATGAAACGTCTGTTCATGTTAAAATTTCTTTATTTTTCTTTTTTTATATTTTAAAGAATTTTTATTTTTAAGTATTTCTTCCTCATTGTTTCCTTTCCATGTTATGCACTGCTGACGAGCTCAAATGAGAGCGAAACATCGATGTCCAGTGCTACAACCTTTTTTATTTATTTTTTGTATTTTCCTAATTTATCAAAAAAACAAAAGTTTTATTTTTTTCATATCTAAATTTGGGTCTCCTATTTTTCATTATTCCTATTCTATGTGAAATAAACTAACCTCTTAATTTGTGAACTGTCATGAAGTGACGTTTTCAATAAATTTAAATATCACGTAATCGCATTTCAAAAACTGTTTAGAAAATTGTCAACAAACCATAAAAATTTAAATATTTCCAAACTGGGCCGAAGAAATGTTAAATAAGTTGAAAAAAATATCATTTTTGATCTTCTTTAAATCTTATTTTTCTGTGAAAATTTAGATGTTTCGAAATTTCGTCGTTTTTCAAAATATTAAGTTTTAATTTCGCCTTTATCTAAAAATATCGATGTTTTTTAATCGATTAAAATTTCGGATTATTTTGCAAAAATTTCGTTGCCTTTTAAATTTTTTGATTTATTTCGAAAATTTTAACTTTTTACAAAATGTAAATTTTTTCAATATTTTGGTTTTTTTTGATAATCTTAACTTTTTATTTTGAAAATTTCGACATTTTTTAATGGCATTTCTTTTTAATATTTGTGATTTTCTTAATTTTTTTTTAAAGTCTTAACTAACAAACATTTTGACATTTTTGGTAATTGTGACTATTCGAAATTTGGGTTTTTAGAAAATTGGGGTTTTTGGGAGATTTTACTGAAAATCCTTTTTTTTTTTAAATCTCGACATTTCTTCAGAATTTCGAATGTTTCAAACTTTTTCTCGAAAATTTGGCCAGTTTTTAAAATGTAGGTTTTTTTGTGGAGGTTTTCAACTTTTTATGAAAGCTTCGAAATTTTTTAAAATTTTATCTCTTTTTGGAAATTTTGACTGCTCGGAGAATTTACACTTTCCATACAATTTCGATTTTTTTTTTTAAATACTGGATCTTTTTTAAAAATTCAACATTTCAACTAATTTTTAATAATTCGACATTTTTTGAGGATTTTGAATTTTTTTAAATGGATACTTATTTCAGTTTTTTCAATAAAAGTCGAAAATTCGATTCTAAACTGACAATTAAAGAGTCCAAATTTTAAAAAATATCGAAATTTTAACAAATAGTCGAAACTTTTAATTGGGAAATTTAAAAAATGATGCGAGTTGTTCAAAAAATTTCAAATTTTAGAAACTCAAAATTTTAGAGCCAAAAGTTTCAAATAGCGTTAAAATGTTGAATAAATTCGAAAATGTCAAAAAATGAAGATTTTCATAAAAAGTAACAATTTGCAAAAAGTTCACAATTTTCAGAAATATTGAAGTTTTCTAAAAATTTGGTACTTAATTGTAAAAAAGTCTAACTATTGAGTCTTTAAAAAACGACACAATTTGAAAAATCTTAATTTTTGAAAATAAAAATATAGAAAAAGTTTTAACAATTTGGAAAATAGATGAAATTTAAAAGATGTGGCAATTTTTAAAAAAGCAACATTTTTCAAAAAAGGCAAAGTTTGAAAAAAAGTGGAAATTGTAAAGCAAATTATTTAGAAATGTCAACGTTTTTATAAAAAGTTAAAATTTTTAAGAAATCACTCGAAATTCAGAAAAAAATTCGGATAAGTTTAAAAAATCAAAATATGGCTAAATGGCCAAAGAGGTCTAAAAAAGCTGTTTTTAATGTAAGTCGAAATTTAAAAAAAAATTGGTACATTGAATAAATATATGGGGGAATTTTCAAAAATATTTGAAATTAAAATGTATTAAAAAACTATTTTGAAAAAAGCTTCAAATTTTCGAAAAAGTCAAAATTTGGTGAAATAGATAAATTAAAAAAAGGTCGAAATGGCGTTTTCAAAAAAAGTTAAAATTTTGAGAAAAAATGCACTTGAAAATTTGGAAAAATTTCGAAATTTTATAAATACATTTACAATTTTTAAAAGGATGAAGGTTTTCAAAAAAAGTAGCAAGTTTCAAAAAAAGTTGAAAAAAAGTTTGAAAAATCTAAATTTTCTAAAGAAGTCGACACTTAAAGTTGAATTAAAAATGTCATTTAAAAAAAATTAAACGTTTTAAAAAAATTCCAAATTTTGAAAATAGTCCAGAATTGAAAATTTGAAAAAGCGTTTAGATTATGAATGAATACGGTGGTAAGCCACATAAGGAAGCAAATTTATTCTCTTTTAGCTACACTTTTGATAAAACGCCATGACGCGTTACTTCCAACCGAATGAAACAACCAACGTGATAAATTCAAATAGTGTTTTTTGAAATTACAATTTATATGTGCAGCCAGCTAGATAACCGAATATGCTGCAAATGTAAATATGTATGGCAAAATGGATCCATATTGCGTCCAATTTCCAATTCATTATCTGTTTTGGTCTGTCAACACCGACGTAGAATTCGTTGAACCATTTATAGAAGAATTTGTCGAGCAATAATATTCGCTACAATTACAGAACGTAATGGAACAATACAGGTTTATTCAAAAGCTTAAGCTCAAATTCTGCCTGCACAAGCAGTTTGGCAAACATAATGAGAACCCAAATATAGAATGCAGAACACTGCTGGCAAAGAGCTTATTAAATTGAGAAAAATGAAAAGGAAATGTTATTTACTCAACAAATTTCACGTTTTAAGCTAATAAGAAATAAAAAAGCTCTGGATTAATATCCTTAAACATAAATGATTATGTTTTATGCTTATTTTTATTATACGCTAAGATTGTAGGTACTGTTTATTGTCTTTTTAAAATAAGTTGTTATTTCAAAATTTCAGTAAGTCTTGTTTATAATGTGGAGCTTTTAAAACTTGGATTGTGGCACATTCTCAGTAGATATTTCATTAAACTGAGTAACTGTTATTCTGATAATGGAAAATACCAACTACACAAAAAAATAAATAAACTGTGCCCTGGTTCTTGATGTATTATTAGTTGTTTGTCGCGCCTTCTTGCCATCATTACTAGTGATCCAGAAAATGTTGTACGTTTTACTCATATTCAGATAAGGCAATATCGCAAGCGATAATATCATGTAACTAACAGGAGTAAGTTTTTACAGATTATTTCGCAGCATCCACAAAATTATTGTTCAATGCTCAAACCGCCGGAATTATTCGGTTTTGTAGTAGGGATGTGCTGTCTTGTTTGCTTTAATAATGTTGCTCTTACAAGAATCAAAGCTTAAAGCCACTAACTCTTAATTGAAATACAAATCTTGTCTTCCTGAAACCAAGAAAGATTAAAAAACACAACAAAGGTTGCTCTAACGCGTTTCAATAGTTATCATCTTCAGAGAGATACGTTGTGCTTTTTAAACTTTCTTGGTTTCAAGGGACAATATTTGTTTTTCAATTTTTGAAGATAACCAAGGACCAGTCCACCCAAAATTATAATAAAATTTTTCATGAAGGTCGCCAACCATCTGCCCATGCTCCAGAGAGATTCTACTAGCATCAACCTAATTGAAATCAAAGCAAATAATTTTCTCCACTTCGGTATTAATTTTTATAATATATTAGCATCATTGTCCAGTATATTCGTGCACAACGCAAGGCATCATTGTTCAGTATTATTCGTGCACAACTCAATTCTCGCACGTTAACTGTACATTAACAGGCGAATCGAAAAAATACATAATTTTCTAAGCACATACTTCTCTTAAACGTTTTCAACCCCCAGCCTTCATTAGCAGAAGCAGTGTTTTCAACACGCAACGCATTGTTTACGACCTCCTGTATTTCTCGGCGTGTTTACAAGCTGGGCGGTATTTTATCAAGTCATCTTGGTCCAATATCTTAAAGCAATTTGGGATGCATTCAGATCTTGATTTCAATTTGCACCCCAAGGCTTTCGAATGGCTTAATTACATCGAGTTTGACAGATAAGGTCTTCTTGCTAATGAGTGATTATTCTAGGGCGGTTGGAATACGATTATTCTCTGGAATACGATCAATAAACACTAAAATCTGATTTTCCAAATTATACCAAATTTGGAGTTTATTTTATTGTATTTAATCCACAGTTGAGGCATTTAAATTTCGCGCATTATTTATAGTTTAATCAAGCAGGAAGCTGGCGCAGCGCTGCAACAAATGTACATATTTGTTAATGTTCAGAAACAATCAACTGAAATTAAACTCGAGAATTACTATTTGCTTAGGTTAATTTGGTATTACCTTCATTAAGACTACCAAGTTTGCTTTGTCGCTTCTCTGTAATTTTATTTGGAAACATTAGATAATGTGTATTCTAATTATAAGGTTTCAGGCTGAGTCAGGCAACGAAATTAGAACATTATTAGTTACTTCATGTCTAAAGACATGTGGACCCTTCGTATTAGAGGTCATTGTAAAATAAAAGAAACCTATAATTAAGAAATTGATCTGGTGGTGGTGGTAGATTAACTTTAATTAATATTGTAACGCAATGTAAATAGATTAAATAGAATTTAGTGCGTAAGAAAAGTTTCTAGAAAGATCTGATAAGGGGAAAGCGGCCGCGATAACGAAACAAACGGCAGATAAGCGTTCCAGAAATTTCGGCAAACGATAAGCCTTATCTGTCGAAAAGTTCTAGAATCCGGGAGCCAAAACTATATCAGGCGGTCAGCTTTCCCTCGAGTAAGTTAGTTAGAGTCAGTGTAGTTAGTGAGTTGGTAGTTAGAAGTTCATAAGTGAGTTATTGTTCAGTTGTAGTGATCCGAGTTTAGTTTGGTAATAAAGTGGGTATTATTCAATGTGTTAATCAATTCGAACCGATAAGCGCGTAACATCTGGTGTCAGAAGTGGGATTATTCGTGGATTGTGCTTTATTACTTAAAAAAATTCCTGCCAGGTGCCTTAGTTGACGTCATCTCGGACGTTATAAACTGTTAGGTAGTTATACGGGGGCTGTGAAGTAAAATCTTGAACATTCTTAAACGCTTTATGGAAACGAGATTAAAATCGGCCCAAATGGAACAACAAATGCAAGCCATAATAGATTTTATGAAAGAACTGGAAGAAGAACAAAGACGACAAAGAAAAGAACAAGATGAGGAACGAAGACGACAAGATGAAGAACAAAGACGACAAAAAAAGAACAAGATGAAGAACGAAGACGACAAGATGAAGAACGAAGACGACAAAGAAAAGAATAAGAAGAGGAACGAAGACGACAAGATGAAGAACGAAGACGACAAGAAAAAGAACGAGATGAAGAAAGAAAACGACAAGAAAAAGTACAAGATGAGGAACGAAGACAACAAGATGAAGAACGAAGACGACAAGAAAAAGAACAAGATGAAAAACGAAAACGACAAGAATTGCGTAGTCCATTAGCAAATATAACAAAAAACATGGGAGTAGACGTTGCTAAAATGAAAGTAGAAATTACAAGAATGAAAGGAGAGATGGAAAGTCAAAGAAGCTTGTTGTTGAGTTCAAGCAACAAGCTTCTTGATTTGGACAAGGCAACACAGAAGAAGTTCAACGACATCGAAAATGCCATAAAAAAGTTGCTAAGTGGACAAGGACAAGCTATTTCTTCCCAAAAGGTGAAATGTCCGACTTATGATGGGAAAACATCGTTCCAGGCCTACAAAATACATTTCCAAGCTGCTGCTAGAGCCAATCATTGGATGGAAGACGAAAAAGCCACCTCATTGGTGGTTTTCCTGCGCGGAGAAGCTCTGGAGCTACTCCGAGCTCTATCTGACCACGAACTAGCTAACTATAAAGATTTAGTTAGGGCTTTAGAGCTGAGATTTGGAGACCATCATTTGCCACAAGTTGTCCAGTCACAACTACTAGTAAGGAAGCAGAAAAGTAATGAAACGCTGCAAGAATACGAGGCTGACGTAAAAAGACTGGCTCACGCCGCATATCCAACAACACCAACTAAATTTCTGGAACTTTACACAGCTAGAATTTTCATAGAAGGAATAAGAGACCCAGAAGTTCAGGGAGTGATGCGCTTGTCAAATTTTCGAACATTGAGAGAGGCACGGATTAGAGCTTTAGAGGTTGAAGCTGCTGACAGGGTTTCGGAACCAGAGGCGTCACGGAAAGTAAGAAAGGCCGACATCCAAGAGGTCGCGAATGGCCCTGATTTTAGAAACATAAACGCTAACATGGAGGAAATGAACGTGAACATTAGAACTAACATGAAGGAAATGAACGCGAACATGAATGCTAACATTAAGAAAATTGACGCGAGCATCGGAGAACTGCTGGGAGCTCTTAAAGGTAGATCCAACAGAAGAAGCGACATGCTACAGCTGTGGCAAGCCGGGGCACGTCAAGAAAGACTGCAAGTCAACCTCCAAGAAGTCGACAAGCCCCACAGTAAGAAAACAACATGGCGAGAAAGAAAACTCACTAGCTAATGTCAAGAAACCAATTCCCAAAACTCTTCCCATTAAACAGTTAAAAAGGACAAGGAGTTTGATGGTGGAAGCCAGGGTAGATGGAAGGAATGTACAGGCAACAGTAGACACAGGAGTTAAGTTAATGTGGCACACAGAGACTAAATAGACTGAACGTTTCAATGTTGTCTCATGCGTACAGTTGAAGCTAAAATTCGGGGAAGTGGGGAGGTGCATTCCACTACTCTTTGATATGGTCGGATTAAGTAAAATTTATAAATACGAATCTTGCCGCGTAACGGTTCTAACGATTTAGATGAAACTTTAGAATTAGGGGCTTTTGGACCAATAGGATAATTTTTATAAGTGCTTTTTGGTAAAAGTTCAGGAGAACTATTTTCAAAGACATCTTGGTTTAATAGTAAAATAATTTTCTTTCAATACGCGACGCCTGTGTACAATATTGTTAAGCCGGTGCTGTAAACACGTCATGATTGCAGTGAAATGGCGACGCGCGCACGCCGAAAATTGAATATTTTATTTTTACCTACCCAAAGAATGAAACTCTTCATTTTCCTTCACTAATGTGTTCACTGAGGTTTCAACAATGATCCACAATACACTTCCCCATATTTACAGCCCATTTTCTTTAAAAAAAACCGATGTTATCTTCGCAAAGGTCTGTCAGATAATAAGAGGGCATTGCGAGCTAGATGGAGCTAGGCTTTCGCCAGGCTTCCAACTGGCTTCACTGCTTACCGTGTTAGGTTCAGTCTATTTAGTCTCTGGTGGCACATGATATCCACGGCCGAGACCAAAAGATAAACAGGAATTGAGGAGATACCTGCGGTTATGCACCTATTACAGAAGATTTGTGAAAGGTTACGCCGTCATCGCTGCGCTATTACACCGACTGACCGAAGGGAGAAAGCCTTATGTCTGTACTCCCGATTGTGATACCGCTTTCCGAAAACTGAAGTCCTTCTGCAGTAACCCGATCTTGGCTTATCCTCAGCAGAATGGAAAGTTTGTGTTGGACACTGATGCCATTGGGGCTGCGCTGTCCCAAGTTCAAGGTGAAGAAAGAGTTATCGAATATTACGGCAAGATCCTGACGAAGCCGTTGCACCACCAGGCAGGAACTTCTTGCGATAGTGAAGGCCGTGGAACACTTCCACAAGTACTTGTATGGAGATGAATTCCTCATCAGGACAGATCATTCGGCTCTTTCTTGGTTACTCCGAATGAGAAACGCAGAGGGGCAAACGGCTAGATGGTTAGAAAGGTTCCAACAGTATAACTTTAAGGTGCATCATCGACCGGAACGACAGCATAACAACGCTGATGCTTTATCCAGAAGACCTTGTGGGGATTGCAAATACTGCAGACGAGTTGAGGATCATGAGGACATGGTGGATGTAAGGGTCACGTTCTGTCCAGCCAGAAGACGGATGGTTGAAGGTCTTCGGAAGCTACAGAAGAGCGACGCTGATATCAGACCCATATTGGAATGGAAAGAAACTGGAGACCGGAATGGCAAGAGGTTTCCGACAGAAGTCCAGCTCTTAAGAATTTGTGGGCTCAATGGAAATCCCTCCAGGTAGAGGACGGGGTGCTGAAGAGGGCATGGGAAAGCGCGGATGACCCCCAGACCCCCAGAGAGACGGTGGGTTTCGTAGACGACTTGAGGAAAGCGATATTGCAAACGCATGTCCTGGTGCGGACGAAAATCAACTTGGCGACGGACCGGATGAAAGACCAGGTATGACGTGAATGCCAACCATGATGGTTTCAGTGAGGGCGAATTGGTATAGCTGTACAACCCTCAGCGAAAGAAAGGAGTTTCGCCGAAGTTTACGCCATCTTGGGAAGGGCCGTACAAAGTGCTGAAGAGGATCAACGACTTGGCTGTACAGGATTCAGCGTAGCCCCAGGATTAAAATGAAAGTGGTACACCTGAACAGACTGTGCTAATATAGTGGCGAAGTGACTGATTGGAACTGATCGGGACAATCATTCTTAAGGGAGAGGCAGGGTAACTCAATGTAAATAGATACAATAGAATTTAATATAGAATTTAGTGCACAAGAAAAGTTTCTAGAAAGATCCGATAAGGGGAAAGCGGCCGCGATAACGAAACAAACGGCAGATAAGCGTTCCAGAAATTTCAGAAAATATCACTCGATTTGTTGAAAATGTTTGAAATAACTATTGTCAGAAATGTACAAAAAATTTAAATTTTAGGTTTGCGGGTAATGTGGATCTCGCGCAATATATTGAAACGAACTGATGTGATAGAAATCGCAAAGTATTTGGACTGACTTATGTACGCGAAGTATATATGAACTGACTTATGTACCCGAGTGTTATTGCGATGACTCGTGTACAGGTGTGTAGACTCAGGCAGATAACTAGACTTTTTCCCGAATGGGAACTTCCAGAACCAGGTGTCTGATATAAATATACGTTCACACATATTGTGATTCATTCAGTATGGGATTCAGTATTCGGACGTTCAGTATTCAGTAATGTTATTCGTTGTATGGTGGACTCTTATTGATCGGAAACATGTTTATTAATTTTATTTAACATTTCTACGACCCAGTTTGGAAATATTTAAATTTTTATTGTTTGGTCGACAATAGTCTAAAACAGTATTTCAAAAACTGTTTTAAAATATTATCAACAAACAATAAAAATTTAAATATTTCCAAACTGGGTCGTAGAAATGTTAAATAAAATTAATAAACGGTATTCGTTGTATTACGTTCTGTGTCTTTGTCGAAATAAAGTGTTTTAAATTCACGGCACTTTTATAAAGGTAACACGTAACAATTATCAATTTTTAAATCATTACATTTGACCTAAATAGCAATAATTTTAATGTGCATTTAAACGCATATTGTTCAATCAAACTTCCACTCGACGACGTATTTAATTTAAAGGACTCAACTTGATTGTTTAAAGGCTCACTTAGTCACAGAGCTTTATAATACCTTCAGGCCTTTCTGTGTGACCAGCAGAACTTCGAATTTATCAAACTAGGGCAATTAACTCTATATCAGCGAGATTATTTGAACAGAATCAGGATTCCCGCGTTTCCGTGTTCCTTTGATATCTTTGATGATTAAGCTGAAACCATGGGCTTTGCTATAAACTTAACAGGGTTGTTTTCGACGAAGCAATCGATGTGTTATGCTTGGGGGAGAGTCTGATGTTATTAGAATCACTTGTCACGAACCCAGTCTCTATCTATTAGCTTCAACAAAAGACGGGTTTTGGTGTGTCCTGTATCCACTTGATTATATAGAATGTGGCGCCTGATTAATTTAGATAATATTAAATTAAACATATTCCTCTCTTTCTATTATTTACTCAACATCATGTGGCCCTTTAAATTTTTTTCATTATTTGTTATTGAGTTTTTTAGTATTAAAATACATATCTTGTCCCCTGAAACCAAGAAAGATTAAAAAACACAACAGAGGTTAGTCTAACGCGTTTCGATAGCCAAGCTACCATCTTGAGAGAGATACGGATCTAAGAGGGATACAGTATTTCTCTGAAGATCTTACTCTAATGAATTTCGATAGATATCATCTTCAGAGAGATACTGTATCTCTCTTAGATCCGTATCTCTCTCAAGATGGTAGCTTGGCTATCGAAACGCGTTAGAGTAACCTCTGTTGTGTTTTCTAATCTTTCTTGGTTTCAGGGGAGAAGAATTGTAATTCAATTTTTGAAGATAACCAAGGACCAGACCCTTCCATAGCTTCGATAGCTATCGAAATGCGTTACAGCAACCTCTGTTGTGTTCTTTAATCTTTCTTGGTTTCAGGGGACAAGATTTGTAATTTAATTTTTGGACCAGTCCCTTCCACCAAAAGAAAAGATCTTCAAGTAGTTCAGTGCTCGCACAACTTTAATTATTTGCGGGTTACGCTATGTAACAACATAACGTAACAAAAAATTTTCATATATTTTAATAAAAACATCAGCACCCACTTATATGTTTAGCTAGACTAACCCCTGTCCCATGTGGTCTTTTTAACAACTCCGCGCAAAATTTGGTAGCAATACGCCGCCCTTATTGTACTTCATCGCGTAGTCCTCATACTAAAGTTATTCCCCACATATCTGAAACGTAACAGCTCACTAAAATAACAATTGGAGCCACAGGGGTCGCATTTCAAGGTGGCATTCGCAGTTGCAGTCTCTAACTGGCCATAAGGGCACTGTTAGCCAACCGTCTCCACAATATGACCCTCAGGGCATGAGGTACACTTAAGTGGCGGTCGGCAGTAGCACACGTTGTATAATGCTAACGGCGCTGTTATTAACAATGTGATGGGTCTTAATTGAACCTCTTACGCTTTCATCAACACTGGCGAACTATTTTGAGCCTTTCATGTTTAACTAAATCCCTGATTATAATAGTTTCTGCGCACTATTGTAAGGTTAGAAAAATCAGCCAAGAGCGAGCAGGGCTCGAACAATTAATGGTTCCATACCAATCACTACAGTGAACAATCAATGGACCAAAATAAATCAGTTTTGCTTATGTACGAATTTGAAATTTTCTTGTGTTGTACTTGAGAAATGAAAGAAGCGTCTATTTCTAAATACATACTTTTTTCAAAATCAGTCGTATTATTTATGGAACTGATAATATCTCATATAAAAATCATTCATTCGCACTGAGTTGATAACTAACGTTTATGGAATCGCCTCGGAGAGCGCTAAAATGTTTCCAACCGCAATGACTGTGTTGTGTGCAATTTAATAAACCTGTACTAACCCCGAAAATATTCATCTTCATGAAATAATGTAAGAGACAAATTTGGTCTTCATTATGGAAATTAAAAGTGTTTGTTCAAATTCAATTTTTTTTATTAATCTTCTCGAAATTTCGAAAAAGGAGAGTAGCAGGGGCGATGGGGCGGAGACAGTTCCTTAACCCTTTCGCGCCGAAGACCGTATATTCCCGTGTTAAAAAAATGTGACAAATAGTCGAAGACTATTATATTTTTAATTTAGTACAATATTCTTGTAGAGACGCCGATTATTGTACTGTAACGCAATGTAAATAGATGAAATAGGATTTAGAATAGAATTGTAGAATTTAGTAAATAAAAAAAAGTTTCTAGAAGGATCTGATAAGGGGAAAGCGGTCGCGATAACGAAACAAATGGCAGATAAGCGTTCCAGAAATTTCGGCAAACGATAAGCCTTATCTGCCGAAAAGTTCTAGGAGCCGGGGGCCAAAACTATAAAAAGGCGGTCAGCTTTCCCTCGAGTCAGTCAGTTAGAATCAGTGTAATTAGTGAGTTAGTAGAAGTCAATAATAAGTGAGTTGGTTGTCAATTGTGGTGATCCAAGTTGAGTTCAGTAATAAAGTGGGTTTTATTCGATAAGTGTAATCAATTCGAACCGACCGTAACAGTACTTTTCCTGCAAAAATAGGAAAATAGCACGTCGCGAAAGGGTTAATAGCCATCAGGCGACAAACTTCCACTAAATGTTCGCACACATGCACACAATAAAATCTTATATATACAAACCCCTTGTGTTTGACAACCCTTTTTTATTACGACTGGTATTGCCGGTATCAAGGGCTGTGCTCTCCTACATGAAAACGGTACCTGTCACGTTTTTGTAAGGCTTCCCCTTAAGCGACAAACTTCCACCTTCGCACGTATGCGCACAAACGAAAGCCCTATTTATACAAACCCTTTGCTGGTAAAAGCCCTTTCTTATTTGAACTGGTATTACAACTAGGGAATGCGATTCCAGTCCTTTTTTTTTCTAACCCCAGGATTTCGGGATTGTGTTTAGTGTATCATGGGATTCCGGGATTATTTCGGTATTGAGGGTTACGAATAAAAGAGAAGAAAATTTCTAGAAGTCAATCAAAATGTAGACAAAATCAATGCATGTTCCTCCTTAATAACTAATCAGCCTAAAATTGTCGGATTAACCAGACTTTTAAAATCATTCAATCTTTATGTTAAAGTTGTTCTTTTTAAACAAATTTATAAATTGAAAAAAAAAGCTTTATGTAACTAACTTAACATAAACCGATGACTTTCATGTAACACCCTAGTCACTAGCTAACAAAAGGCAAAATTTAAAAATAATATTAACTACTCACAATTCAACTAAATATAAATAAAGCTAAGTTATAATAGGAACATTTTGATTTGAATAACGAAAATATAATCTGAGGAATAAAAGCACGTCCGTCATTAAACTATAGTTCAAAATAAAAAAAAAGTTTTATTTGAAACATGCATAGCATCCTCGTTAGGTTAATGTACGGTACTTGTCTGGAATAAAACAGTATTTTATATTTAAAAAATACGCAAGCAATTTTATTGAGAGTACTGGCACTAAGCGTTTCGCTATGTGCAGTCTATTTTACATTTTTTTTTAAATGATGTCAATCTCGAAAATCCCGTGATTAAAAAATTTTAATTCCGAAAATTTTGGGACTGAAAAGCGGTCGGGGTCAGGGATCAAATCCTCTTAATTACAACGATACGATAAATTTTCACGTTCGCACGGATCCTCACAAACGAAAGCTCTATCTATACAAACCCTTGCTAGTAACAACCCTCATTAGAACTGGTATTACCGACACCAAGGGCTGTACTCTCCCCTACGAAAGCGGTACCCGACACAAATTCCATAATTTCCTTCGGCTTATCAAGTGTTTCATTTGTAAAGAATTAATATTATATTGGCCAAAAGTCTTGGAATGCAAGCATCTATTTTTCCATAAAATATTTTTTTCTTCAGCTCTATTACGATATCGAAAAAAACCTGCAGTTTTCCGATAATTTATGATTCAATACCTATTCTAGATTTCTGAATTCGAGGTCGGTTCCCTAGAGTTTAGGCTAGCGCTTAGGCCACCTTTTCCGGGCCCATTGTGCTATCTCCGTGATTGAGGTTTCCTTGGTCATTCTTTCAATCACCCAACCTTGTTGAGAAACTGAAGAACGTCCTCTGGATGCGTCTCTCTCAAACTGGCCACACTAGGCCAGAAGTCTCCCAGCGTGGATCCTCTGGCTGATGCTACTGCCGAGCAGTGACACATCACGTGCTCGATCGACACTCTCATCTTCTTCTAAACACCCCCTAGAACTCGGGTCGTTTATAATTCCCCTTCTGTGAAGGTGTTTGTTTAATGGACAGCGACCTCTCCAAATCCCTATAAGTTTTCTGAGGTTATTTCTAAAAAGTTGTACAGTTTTGTCCTTTCAACCTATTCAGCCACCCAACATTGTTGAGAAACTGGAGCACGTCGTTTGGACGCGCCTCTCCCAAATTGGCCACATTAAACCAGAAATCCCCCAGCGTTGGATCCTCTGATTGATGCTAGTGTCGGGCAGTGATACATCACGTGCTCAAAACTCTCATATTCTTCTAAGCAACTCCTTGGATGCGCCTCTCTCAAACGGATCACACTAGGCGAGAAGTCCCCTAGCGTGGATCCTCTGATGCTAGTGCAGTGACACTCTCATCATCTTCTTCTAAAACACCCCCTACAACTCGGATCGTTCATAATTCCCATTCTGTGGAGGTGTTTGTTTAATCGACAGCGACCTGTCCAAATCCCTACCAGTTTCCTGAGGTTATTTTTTAAAGTTGTAGGCATAATTTTGTCCTTTTCCTGTATGACATTCTAATGCATGCGTGACTCTGTCCGCATGTTGTTATTGATGCCATGGTTTTGCCCTTTCCTTGCATGGTATTCTAATGAATGCGTGAGTCTGTCAGCATGTTGTTAATGATGCCCATTGGGCTAATCCTATTAAAATCTAAATTTTATCTTTAAAACCTATCCTTGTTTAAGAAGGCGGTTCATCGCCATCTATTCTTGTTTCCGCATCCTACTCGCAGTGCTTTGAAAGCATAATGGGTTTACCCTTTGCGAGAGGATTAAACCTAAAAAAAAAAAGATCACTTGAGCTCTATCTTTGGTACCATTGAATAGAAAATAAAATAAAAATTAGGATCCTTAGAGGTAGCTCTTTTAAATGATACCTCATACGATAGATCAGCTAAAACTTGATTTTTTGGTGACCACAATAACCCCCCATTTTATTGTAAAATTTTTCTAATAGTTGGATGGCGGTATATGCGTGGTCCTGTGAAAATTAACGCTCTGCAACATTTCAAATTTCTACGTTTCATAATTTTTGAGGAAAACCTCTTTGTAACGGATGGGTGGACATGAGAGTGGGATTATAAGTGTTCCGTTTTTACCTTTTAAGGTGCGGAACCCTAAAAAGAGAAGCTACTCCTACTCCTGATAAGACTTTCAAATATTGTGAAACTGTCATTATTAAAGGCAAAGATACTGTATTTCAAAATTGAAGTATTTGAAGCATCTGTCTAAGAGCGGAGGTTTTGCCAAAAACTATATCTACCAAAGGGGCTGTTATTTTTTTTATCACCGATTGACGGACATTGATTTTTATTACCCAGTTTTTCATTAAGCCAACCTTTGATACCCTGTTTTCTTTTATCAGCAAATATTTAGTTAATTTGTTCTATCAACAAAAATTTTATGACAATTTGACCGTCGCATAGAGTGCGATAGTGAGTGGATTTGGCTAATAAACCGCGTCCGTAGTAAGTAATAAAGATTCCCCGTCGTTGGACCGTTAAAGGGCAATGTCCGGATAGAAGACGCAAACTGCACCCTGCGTCTGTCGAAAGCCGACATGCGTTTTCCAAGTTTCCCTTCATTTCCAAGAGATACTCTGGGGGCGAACGGAAACTTAGTTAGGAAACGCACAACGCCACTGAATCGAAACGGACAGAACCATCTTCCCTCAACCAATCAACTCGATTCAAACTAAATAACAAGGAACACACTTTTATTATATTTGGACGTACCCCTGGGTTGGTGATATTAAATCAGACATTATACAAACTTGGCTACCTAAAGTAAAGTTGAGATAGTTATATTGAACTTATTTGAAACTGCTAAAATTCACTTATATACCATTATTCTGTCAAATACTTTCATAAATTTCAAAAAAGTCGAAGTTTTTTATAACATCAACTTTTCAAAAAGGTGATCATTTTCCAAAAAGGTCAAATTTTTTAAATAAAAGTCTAATTACTGGTTGAAACCAGAAAAAGTCAAAATTTAAAAAAAAGGTCAGAATTTATTAGGAAACTGGTAATAAAATTTAGGGAAATCGAGAATGTAAAGAGTGGCCAACGTAGATTAGAAATTTCCCCGTGTTTCCACTCATAACAAATGGCGCGGTCGGATTAACGATGAATCCAATAAAATGACGGATTATGGATTTAGGCAAATCGCACTCTGGCAATGATCCATTGCTTCCCCCAACATCCCTTACATTAATAACCATGCTTCATTTATGATTTTAAAAATGTTGTAGGAGCAAGTTTTTTTTATCAATTTCCCCCAATCCCGCAGCACTATTATCGTCCCATTTATTGGATAAGTTCGCTGTGTAAGTAGCGGCTTGAGTACACAAAATTTCAAGACGTGCTTGGAGATAATCTTGAAAGCTTGAGATGCCGTTCAAGTGCATATTGTTGAATGCAATCGTAAAATATAATTTAAAATTCTGCAGCTTTTCACATTTTATCGGGTAATCTAAAGCAATGGCCGAGCTAGATAAGGCCACTCGTAGTCTAAAGGTAATTGCTCGACGAATTGTAACAAAAGACTATTGAATTATGCACGAGGCGACTCACTCACACTCTTTCATTATTATGGACAGTGGAAAATAGTAAGAGGTTGCAGAGGATTGTCTAGTACGCTGGAAACATGGTCAATTCGGACGGAAATGCTTCTTTGAAAATGTTATGTGATCTGATTAAAGTTTATAGTGTATTTATATTAATAAAATTAAAGCGTCTAAGTGTCCCTCTGTCTGTCGACTGGTCTTTTGTCCGAGCTAATCTCAGAAGCTACCAAATCTCTTCTAATGTAACTTTTACTGAAATGGTGAATGTTTTCAGGGGTACCTTTTAGGCTATTTTTATTCCAGTAAAACTCAACCTTTCTAAGAACTCCACTGTGTTAGTAATTTTATTTGAGGTTATATCACAGAACATATAAAAGGGAAGCCAGTCTGCAATATTCTATAGCAGTGAACTAGTATTAGTACTAAAAAAAATACGAACAAAATGTGACCCACGTCTCAAAAAGGTTCGCCATCCCTGTTCTATAGCTTGCGCACTATCTATAATTCTAGCGGGTACCAGAATAAAGAGCGCAAAACTTTGAATCTATTATTCTGTTAAAACAATTAAAAATTTATTTTATTTGAAAAAAATGACGTTATTGGACCTTACGCAAAGTCGAGGGGAGCTATTAACAAAATGAAAAGCCAAAATTTCCTTATGGGCCACGAATTCTTCTTCAGCGAATGACATTTACCTAAAACCTTAAATTTGATAACGGCGGAACAATGTAAATTAAATATCCTCAAGATAGGACGAACTCGAAACTCGGGCTACAAACTTTCTTAATCTAATACAAGTTTAATTTGATTTCGGTTATTTATTTGAGTACACTCCTGTATCTTTCATCAGCTTCGTGATCGATAACAAGGGCGAGCAGACTCAAGAATTGGGAAAACAAGTCTAATTAGAATAAATTATCGGCCTGTCCAATTAATATTAGATTACCGGGGAGAGATAAGTCCCTGTTGCATTTGGCCTAGCGCGATTCACTTCCTGCAGATTGCAATTTGGATGCATAGTGACATTATGCTAGTCTCTGCACTATGCAGATGCATCACGTTTAAATTTTGGTATAATATTCTGCAGTATTATTTAAAATTCAGAATAATTGTCCAATTCAGTGGTTCCCAACATTTTTCTGTTGGTGACGCACTTGCACATTGGTTAAAATTTTGCGACATATAAAAATTTTTGTGTTTTGGTTAGACAATTTCAACCATTCAAATCTAACAATAAAGCCCCGCAGTTTGCATTTTTTTTAAATATTTGTTGCGGCTCGGAGCTAGATGTATCTTTACATCAACATGGCGCTTTCTATCATTTTTTGTTAAAAAACTACCCTAGTCACGTTATATTTTTTTCAACATTCTTCGAAATTCTTTTAAAAAATTGGAACTTTTTTCTTGAAATTATTTTTAATGTCTATCGGTTTGGGATCAGGTTCGAATTTTCGAAAAATACTCGAAATAGTAGCTGTTATCAAAATTTTGAATTCCAACTAGCCGAAAAATAAACTTGGTCCATTAACAAAAACGTTAAAAAGATTTCAACTTTTTAATCGTAAAGATGCACGTGAAACGAGAAAAACGATATTCGATTTCGTCAAAATTTAGATCTTGAGCCTTGATAAAGACAACTTTGACGTATGGAGACAAAATTTTATCGAAAAAGAATTAAAAAAGGAAAATTTCGAGAATCAATTTTTACCTCATTTTCTAGTTTTATTTCGAAAATTCGATATTTTTTCAAATTTGTAGTTTTCATTTTTTTTTGAAAGTTTATCGAATATTCCAGATTTTACCAAATATAATATTCTTATTTAATTCTACTAAAAATTCCGCAAGTGTCAATTTTTTTCTCTTCACTTTTCTTCTTATACCGAAATTTAGGAAAGACTCTCTGAGTAAAATTAAAATTATAAATGGAAATGGAAGTTTTCACCTTTTGAGGAGGTTACACAAATTTTGATTTGGGGATTTTTTAAAACTTACATTTGTATTTCTTTTTTTTAGAACTTTTGAAGGTTCAAGAATGAAGTTGAATATTCGAGTTTCTGTCAAAATGGCTTACGGTGCGTTTACACTAGACCAGGGATCGGCAAACTTTTAAGTCAAAAGCCAACTGCAATAAAAAAATCGGTTTCGTGAATTTCAAAGAGTCATAAATTTTTATTTCTGATTTTACATTTTATTTCAAAATTAAATTAGCTAAATCAGACAAAATATGGGACAGGGAGAGACCCCTTTGACTCATGTAGTCAAACGAAAACATATTCAGCCCAAAAGATCGTTTACTTCTCAAAATTTAGAGCTTTATTCCAAAATTCGCCTTTTTCTCGCAAATTCCACTTTTTTAACTTTTCTCTGTATTTGTCTTTTTTTAACTATGTATTTTACTTTTAAAATTAGACTTTTTTCCTAAATCTTCCTTTTTTCTGAAAACTTGACAATCTGTGAAAATGTTTACTATTTTCTAATTCGACTGACTGGAAGATTCCACTTATTTCTCAAAAATTCATCTTTTGTCGATTTCTTAATAAAAAAAATTGAGGTAATAATTTGAATATGTTAAATAAAATAGTTTTTGAAGATTTCGATCTTTTTCTCAAAGTTTTCTTTTTTCGAAATTTAGATCTATTCTTAAATCTGACTTTTTTCCAAAATTCCATTTTTTTTTTTGACTTTGTTCTAAATTGCGACTTTTTCATTCTATTCTTTTTAAATAAAGTTCCTTTTCCAAATTTCACCATTTCCCCGAAATATTGACCTTTACTGAACATTTAAACTTTTATTTATTTTCTGAAATTTCGACCTATTTCGCCAAATTAGGTGTTTTTCGAAATTCCAACTGTTATCGACGTCATTCGGCTATTTGGAGAATGTTTGATCTTATCTAAAAATTTGATTTTGTTCTCAAAATTTGACTTTCTCAACACTTTTCTCGAAACTGGAAGTTTTATCGACATTCCTTTTTATTTAGAAATTATTTTACCAATTTTCTCAACATTCGAATTTATCTAAAAATTTCGAATTTGTCCAGAAATATCAACTTTTATTTCGAACGAAATTCATCTATTTTCAAATCTCAAAATGATTTTTGTTCTTAAAATTTGATTTTCAGTGGGAAATTTTGATCTTTTTTTTAAAGTTTAACACTTTTCGAAATTGGAGGTTTTGCAGACATTCTTTTACCTTTCGAAATTATTTTACCAATTTTTTAAAATTCTAAGTTTTTTTTGGAGTTTTTTTAATTCGTCTTGTTTTTGAAATTCCAAATTTATTCTCAAAATTTAATTTTATCTGGAAAATTGCAAATTTTTATCGAAATTTAGAATTTTTTTTAAAATTTTGACTTTTTCCTTGAAATTTTTCCTAGAATTGGACTTTTTTCTACTTCTCTGAAAAACCTCCAGTTTTTTAAAGACCGACACTTTTAAGCTTCCAGTTTATTTGTACAATTTCTCTTTTATAAAAAAATTTCGAATTTGTTTTGATCTATTGTCGAAATTTGACGTTTTTTTTTCTGAAATTGTGCCCTTATTTGAGAACTTTAGACAAATTCATTTTCTTAAATCTCTTCATTTTTTCCAATTTTTTTTCGAAACCTCTTCCTTTTTCTCAAAATTCGGTCCTTTCTGGGAAATTTTGACCTTTTTCTAAAGTTAAACACTTCACGAATTTTTTTTGGAATTTTCTTTCGAAATTATTTTACAAATTTTCTCAATATTCGATTTTATCTGAAAATGTGAATTTTTTAAATCCTCTTATTTTCGAAATTTCAAATTTACTCTCAAAATTTAACTTTCTCTGGAAAATTGTAATTTTTTGTCGAAGTTTCGAGCTTTTCTTAAAGTTTAGACTTTGTGCTTGAAATTTTTTCTAAAATTTAAGGTTTTTCTTTTTCTCTGAAAGACTTCGACTTTTTTGAAGTTCAACGTTTTTTTCAATGCTTTCCGTTTATTCCTATAATTTCCCTTTGCGAAATTTTGCAATTTTTCAAAAAATTCAAAATTGTCTACAAATTTCAGGTTTTAAAATTTTTTTTTATCTCTATTTTTTTTCCCAATTTTTTTCGAAATCTCTTCCTTTTTTTTCAAAGTTCGGCTTTTTCTGGGAAATTTTGACCTTTTTTTAAGGTTCAAAACTTCTCGAAATATTGTTGGAATTTTCTTTCGAAAGTATTCTACAAATTTACTCAATATTCGATTTTATCTGAAAATGTGAATTTTTTAAATCCTCTTATTTTCGAAATTTCAAATTTACTATCAAAATTTAACTTTCTCTGGAAAATTGTAAATTTTTTGTCGAAGTTTCGAGCTTTTCTTAAAGTTTAGACTTTTTGCTTGAAATTTTTTCTAAAATTTGAGGTTTTTCTTTTTCTCTGAAAGACTTCGACTTTTTTAAAGTTCAACATTTTTTTCAATGCTTTCAGTTTATTCCTATAATTTCCCTTTGCGAAATTTAGCAATTTTTCAAAAAATTCAAAATTGTCTACAAATTTCAGGTTTTAAAATTTTTTTTTATATCTTTATTTTTTTTCCCAATTTTTTTCGAAATCTCTTCCTTTTTTTCAAAGTTCGGCTTTTTCTGGGAAATTTTGACCTTTTTTTAAGGTTCAAAACTTCTCGAAATATTGTTGGAATTTTCTTTCGAAAGTATTCTACAAATTTACTCAATATTCGATTTTATCTGAAAATGTGAATTTTTTAAATCCTCTTATTTTCGAAATTTCAAATTTACTCTCAAAATTTAACTTTCTCTGGAAAATTGTAAATTTTTTGTCGAAGTTTCGAGCTTTTCTTAAAGTTTAGACTTTTTGCTTGAAATTTTTTCTAAAATTTGAGGTTTTTCTTTTTCTCTGAAAGACTTCGACTTTTTTAAAGTTCAACATTTTTTTCAATGCTTTCAGTTTATTCCTATAATTTCCCTTTGCGAAATTTTGCAATTTTTCAAAAAATTCAAAATTGTCTACAAATTTCAGGTTTTAAAATTTTTTTTTATCTCTTTATTTTTTTTTCCCAATTTTTTTCGAAATCTCTTCCTTTTTTTCAAAGTTCGGCTTTTTCTGGGAAATTTTGACCTTTTTTTAAGGTTCAAAACTTCTCGAAATATTGTTGGAATTTTCTTTCGAAAGTATTCTACAAATTTACTCAATATTCGATTTTATCTGAAAATGTGAATTTTTTAAATCCTCTTATTTTCGAAATTTCAAATTTACTCTCAAAATTTAACTTTTCTCTGGAAAATTGTAAATTTTTTGTCGAAGTTTCGAGCTTTTCTTAAAGTTTAGACTTTTTGCTTGAAATTTTTTCTAAAATTTGAGGTTTTTCTTTTTCTCTGAAAGACTTCGACTTTTTTAAAGTTCAACATTTTTTTCAATGCTTTCAGTTTATTCCTATAATTTCCCTTTGCGAAATTTTGCAATTTTTCAAAAAATTCAAAATTGTCTACAAATTTCAGGTTTTTAATTTTTTTTTATCTTTATTTTTTTCCCAATTTTTTTCGAAATCGCTTCCTTTTTCTCAAAGTTCGGCTTTTTCTGGGAAATTTTGACCTTTTTTTAAGGTTCAAAACTTCTCGGAATATTGTTGGAATTTTCTTTCGAAAGTATTTTACAAATTTACTCAAAATTCGAATTTATCTGAAAATTTGGACTTTTTTTTAAATTCGTCTTGTTCTCGAAATTGAAAATTTATTCTAAAACTTTAGCTTTCTCTGTGAAATTGCAATTTGGAGCTGTTCTAAACTTTTTTCATTAAATTCTTCCTAAAATTAGACCTTTTTCTTCTTTACTGAAAAACTTCCACTTTTTTAAAGATCGACAATTTTTTTTAAGGTTTCAATTAATTCTTACAATTTCTCCTGTGAAATTTTACTATATATCAAAAAATTTAAATTTGTCTAAAAAATTCAGCTTTTTAATTGGTTCTGGGTTTCAACCTATTGTTGAACTTTTTTGGCACAGTTGGGGAGGTGGGGGGAGCGGGTCAGTTTTGGTAAATTTTTCCCCAAAATTTATTTTAGACATTTCAAAATTTGCTCTAAAGCACGATCTTCGGAAAATTTCCGAATCTTCATAACATTTTTTTTGTTCTTTAAAATTCGACTTTAAATTTTCTAGATTTTCTTATTCTTCTTTTATATCGAGTGTAACAGGATCATGGTACACTCCTTATGTTTTCTTTGTTGATGAAACCCGCGCCTTCGCCCGCGTTAAAGAAGAGCAAGAATTCTTGGATCACCTTTTTGGAAATTTCAATTTTTTTTTGAAGAATTCGAGTTTTATTGGGAAAGAATTATGTATTTAATTTAGATATTTTAAACTGCCAACTTTTTTCAGAAGATCAATTCCTCATTCGACTTCCAAAATGTTAACTTTTTTCTAAAATGTTGACTTAATTTGGAAATTTTTGACTCTTTGAAGTTTTTGCGTTTTTTTTTAAATTCCAGCTTTAAAGTAATGATTTTTGGCTATAATTTGATTTTCGTTTTTGAAAACTTTTTATGATAATTGTAGAGTGGAAATACCAAAGGGGTTTGCATTTAATTTCTTGCAAGTGGACCCACTGATCGTTGATGGGAGATATTGAAGGAAAACGTTCTGTTACGATGTAATTTTCAGTGAGTTAATTAATTAATTAATTAAAGTTAGTAGCCAAACAAGAAGGATTTAGTCTTTGGAGCTTTTGTTGGGATATTGGCAATGACAATTAGTGCCCATTTAAAGTAAAAACTGAAAAACGAATATTTTGGCACCTACCCCCTTTGGTATTTCCACTTTACAATTTCTGTTTTGGTTAAAAAAATTCTTTTTTGAAAATTTGCTTCAGTAGTTAAACTTTTTCATATTTTGCCTTTATTTCGCAATTTGGAATTTTTTGACTTTATTTTTGAAGTTTTGACCCTTTTCTAAAATTCCCATCTTGTTACTGAAAGCTTTTGCAACGTTTTTAAAAATTTTGACTCGAAATTGGAACTTTATTTGTAAATCTGATTGTTTTTAAATTTGATTGTTATAAAACATTTCCATTCCAAATTCGACTTTTTTTCCCAAAATTTCTGCTTTTCCTCGTTTCGATTTCTCTAAAAACAAGGCTATAAAAGTGACGATTTTTTAAAAATCTGATTTCGATTTTTATTGACAATCTTTAAACATTTCGACTTTATATTTGAAAATATCGAATTTCCAATTTCCCATTTTTTTTTTAATTTCCACGTTTTCCAAATTTTAATTTAATATTTGTAAATAGTTAAGACGTATTCGTAAAAGTGAAATTGATTAATAATTCAATATCGATCGAAATTTTATCGACTTTTTTTAACTAGCCAAACCACGGCAGCAGTTTTTTCAGAGGCTGACAATGATTTCGGAAATATAAAGCAACATATTTCACATATGACGTGGTAGTTAATTAAGCCAATTTTCGAATTCTGAAAATCTGCCTCACTCGGTTTAATGCCAGGATACAAGACCTACGCAAATGTGGAAGGAATAAAATATTTCAACTTTAATTAACATCCGGATGAATGTGGAATGGAATAGTGTTGGATAGTGGTCAGCGTACGTGGATGGCGTTGCAGTCAGGAAATAAGCTCGGGTTTATCTGAAACTCTTTCTGCTGTCAGACCCACGTTAAAGCATTTACTATTAAGATATTCCAAGCTGCAGATTAAAGTGGATTTTGAAAGATTTTTTCTTTGTGGTAAGAGATATTGTTACGTTACCGTTCCATACAGTTAAACACTGTGGATTTTTAACACTTTTGATTAACAGAAAACTGAAGACTTACAATATACAGTAATTTACAGCTGATTGATCTAGGGTGTGATTGCTGGCTTGGTATTTCGGGCGAATTAGAACTATTTGGAGACGTCGTGAATCTATGAGTAATTTCTTCAACCGAGTATCTCTCTAAAGACTTCTAGCAAACTTTGCTAAAGCTGCATGTACACTTTTAAATCCGCAGTGCTTTAAAATATGATTTTCAACATCATTGTTGCCTGTGGGTTTCTGATTGTAATAATAATTGCCATTCGGGTCAAATAAGTCCATCAATTAGAACTTTTCTCTTTATTATAATTGCCACCATTTATGAAATGTTACATTTTATCTAAGCATATTCTACCGATGGCTTTTCTGATTTTAAGTTAGGGTTTATTATACCAGAAGCTTGGGCACATTCTTGCTCGCAACTTTAAAGGAAAATGTATTCTTACGAGCTGCATTCAAAACCTTGTTAAGGCCTATATTGATAGTGGATCTCCAGGGAACTATAACAGTTTATCATCCATAAAAAGTAACGTGCTGACAGTTTTACAGTGAATTTATTTGGACGGATGGATTTATCGTAAACTATACGCTGCAATAAGCAATTGCTTTCAGCTTCTTAAGCTTAATATAAATATTAATGGGACTCTTGTCAGAAGCGATCGGTATTTAACGACGCCATAATGAGCGACCTGATTTATGTTTATCATCAGATTGATTGAAATGTTTATAACCTTGCACTATGTGGCTTTTAATTACGGCCTAATTAGATGACGATCTAATGCCAATATTTTAATTGGAAAACGCGCCTAACTTGCATGAGAAAATGTCGCATGTTTAGATCTTGTTGTTCGATGTTGTCGCATTTGATGAAGTAGAATGAATTTCTGTACATATTGATTCATATTCACATTGATTCAAGGGATAATGCAACAAACATACTAATGGACGGTAAAATCCTTCCGATGGGATCTAATCTATCTATCCTATCGAGCACTAACTTCTCTTGGGACGATCATGTGGCCAAGTCTGCCTCTCAGAATCTAGGCTTTCTTTTTAGAGCTAAACAGTACTTCACATCTCATCATCTACTCGCACTATACAAAGCTCAAGTTAGGCCAACATTAAAATACTGTTCTCATGGGTAGAGTTCAGCCCCAAAGCACACTTTAGCTCTTTTGCATTTAGTTCAAAAAAGAGCGATTCGCCTAATTGATGACGAGAGTTTGATTTCTCTCGAAATCCAGAGCACATTCAGATGGTTGGTGACTTGTCTCTTTTCTACAAGTACTATCATGGAAGATGCTCGCAGAAACTAATAGGATTGATCCCCCCAAGGGTAAGGTTCTTAAGGCATACAAGATAGTAGGAGACAGCAAATTCCTGTGCGGTTCAGCTTGACACAGTGAGGACTTCTGTCTATGAAGACTCTTCTATAGAACTTCCACGCCATGGAATTCGTTATCGAAAAAAATTTTCCCAAAAATTACAACCTAACCTTGTTTAAGAAGGCGGTTCATCGCCATCTGTTCTTGTTTCCTCATCCCACTCGCATTGCTTTGAAGGCATAATGGAGGTTACTTTTTGCGAGTGGATTAAACTTAAATAAAAATAATAACTGGTATCGCTTGTGGTCGAATTTATACCAACTGTTGGTGTTTGAAAGATTGCTCTTCTCTCGATTGATATTTATTTGTATGAAAATTCTTATTTGTCACCTTGACGACATAAGTGGAAATACGAAAACATCGACTATTTTCTTTTTAAATTTTGATTTATCGAAAGTTTCACCCTCTTTACTACTTTTCTAAAAAATCTCTATGTTATCAAAATGTCTTAATTTTTCTCGACATTTCGACTTTCTTAAATAATGAAGTTTTTGACGAATTCGACTCTTTTTTGGAAGATTTTGACTTCAAAAACCGATTTTTTTTTAATGTCGACTGTATTTAAAATGTAGATATTGCTGAGGATTTTTGTTTACAAATTTTGCGGTTTCAGCTGCGTAGTTCCATACTTTTTACTTACTTTGTATACTTAAATGATTCGGGGCTTTTAGCGGAAATTCCGTGGGCTGCCTTGTTGTTCTTCTAGCGATTTAGAATACAAGCAGTGGTCGGTTTTAGGAGGTACACATCTAACCACACCATCGGATACTGTCAGCGCTAAAACTCAAGGGACACAAGATAGGAGCTGGGGCGAGACGAATAGTTCTCAGGCGTCTGTTTCCCTTTCGAGAAGAGTAATTGCATTTTAAACCACCGATGAGCAATGTACTGGATCGGGTAGTTGCTTTCGAGAGTGTTTATGGACACACTGGGGTTAATACTTTACTTCCATTAAACTATCCCTTCTAATATTTCATATATCATGAGATGGATATTTCGAATTTCCTCTCGTTTTTTTTGTTCAGGTTATTTTCGTTAATTAAAACTTTAATTAATATATGAGATCGAAAGCTGGGTGTGTATTACTTTAAAAATGGAATAAAAAGGGCTTTCAATTTTTCAAAGTTCATTTGCAATTAAAATCGACTTGGGGAAAATCAGATTTTTTCCCAACATATTCTAAACATCGATTCTTCCAGGTTTCGCGTATGCTAATGTTTCCAATTAAAAACGGATCTACCCCTGAATTTGATCAAAGCCGACGCGCCATAACGTTTTGCTTAGCGTAGAATCTGGACCACATTACCCCATCACGGGTGTTTGGATTTCCCACAGGCTCCTCTGAATTGACATCGTACCAGTGTCATGCATATCAACGCGTCGCTGAACTTCCTCCCTGAATTATAATTAGTCAGTAAGCGCCAACATGACCGAGCAGAAATAAACAGGTCGTATTATCTACAATAATGCTGTTTCGTTGAGATTTCTCAAGCTTATTCACCAGATTGATGCAGAATAAGTAGAATTGTCTCAGTCGTCCAGATCAGCTTCATAAGAATGATCGCTGATGGTATTCTATAGACAATTTTTCAATATAAACTCTGCCACTTTACCCGTATTCGTTGAAAGACCTATTGACTTGCAATTTTGGGAATAAATCTCTAACGCACCTAGGTTTTGGAATGAAGATCAACTGTGTCTTGGATCTGGCTGAAAAATATCGATTTTACCAAAGCTTTGGTCTGAGGCAGGGGTCGGCAAACCGCTGCTCGTGAGTCGCATGTGGGTCTTTTAAAAGAAAATTGCGGACTCTTTAAATTCCCCTAAATAAATCAATAAATAAACAAATGCTAGAGTGGACAGACACGCAGACACTCATTAAACAAGTGACCTACAGAAGTCGAAATTTCAAAAAATACTTTTCTAGGAATTTTTACGTTTTATTTAAATTTTGACAAAAAGTTATAATTTCTAGAAGTATTTTTCCGAAAATTTTTAATTGATTTGTATTAACATTTAAAAAAAAACACATGAAATTTGAAATTTCTAGAAAAAGACCAACTTGGGGAGTCGAAATTTCTAAAAAATATTTTTCTCTTGATTTTACATTTATATTTGTAAATTTTCTACAACCTTCAGATTTCGTGAAAAAAAGTTGAATTACTTTTTGTGAGAAAAAAAAATTTAATGTCAACTTTCGTGCCGAATAAACGCAATTTGCGGGAAGCTTTATTGTTCTGCTTCCATTTGAAGAAAACTGCTGCTGCGAGTCGTTTGGTGCTCGAGGAAGCTTACAGGGGTTATACTCCATCGATTTCGACATGTGAATACTGGTTTCGATGCTTCAAAAGTGGTTATTTTGACACCGATGACAAGGAACGTCCCGGTCAGCCGAAAAAGTTTGAAGACGAAGAATTGGAGGCGTTACTCGACGAAGATCCGTGTCAAACGCTCCAAGAATTGTCCGTATCATTGGAAGTTGACTTGTCAACAGTCGGCAAACGTCTCAAAGCCATGGGTATGATTCAGAAGCAAGGAAATTGGGTGCCATACGAGCTGAAGCCGAGAGACGTGGAGAGGCGGCTTATGACGTGCGCTGCTCGCACGTCAAAAAAGGAAAGGTTTTTTGCATCGCATCGTCACTGGCGATGAAAGGTGGATCCATTACGATAACCTCAAACGTAAAAAATCGTATGGATACCCCGGCCACACATCGTCATCAACGCCAAGACCGAATATCCATGGATCCAAGCTCATGCTCTGTATTTGGTGGGATCAGCTGGGCGTCATTTATTATGAGGTGCTCAAACCGAACGAAACCATCACCGGGGACCTCTACCGAACACAATTGATGCGTTTGAGCCGGGCATTGAAGGAAAACGGCCGCAATTCGAGCAGCGGCACGACAAAGTCATTTTGCAACATGACAACGCTCGTCCTTATGTCGCAAAACCCGTCAAAAAGTACTTGGAAACGTTCTACCGCACCCGCCAGTATTCCCCAGATGTTGCCCCGTCCGATTACTACTTGTTCCGATCGATGGACATATGGCTTGGCTGAGCAGCACTTAACCTCTTACGAGGAAACGAAAAAATGGATCGATACATGGATCGCATCAAAAGACGAACTGTTCTTCCGAGCTGGTATCCGAAAATTGACAGAAAGATAGGAAAAAAGTAGTGGCTAGCGATGGACAATACTTTGAATAATCGATTTGTAACCATTTTTGCTCAATAAAGCCACAAATTTCGCAAAAGAAACCTTTCAAACTAATTCCAACTGAATTTCGACAATAGATTGAAACCTAGGACAAATTAAAAACCTGAAATTTTTAGACAATTTTGAATTTTTTGAAATATAGAAAAATTTCGAAAAGAGAAATTGTAAAAATTAAATGGAAGCGTAGAAAAAATTGTCGACCTCTAAAAAAGTTAAAGTTTTTCAGTGAAGAAGAAACGAATCTAATTTCAGAAAAAGTTTCATGGAAAAAGTTTAAAACAGCTCGAAATTTCGATACAAAAATGCAATTTTCCAGAGAAAGCTAAATTTTCAGAATAAATTTGCAATTTCGAGAACAAGATTAAGTAAAAAAAACTTAAAATTTTCAAATAAATTTGAATTTTGAGAAAATTTGTAAAATATTTTCGAAAGAAAATTACAACAATATTTCGAGAAGTGTTGAACCTTAAAAAAAGGTCAAAATTTCCCAGAAAAAGCCGAATTTTGAGAAACAGAAAGAGATTTCTAAAAAAAATTGGGAAGAATGAAGTGATTTACCTAATTGGAAAAAGGGAGAAATATCGAAAAAAAGCATTTATCGAAAGTTCTCAAAAAAGTTTTTGAAAAAAAAAAACGTAGAATTTCGACAATAGACTTGAAACCCAAAACAAATTTAAAAACCTGAAATTAGTAGACAATTTTGAATTAGTTGAAAAATTACAAAATTTTGAAAATAGAAATTTTAAGAATAAACTGAAATGTTTATTAATTTTATTTAACATTTCTTCGGCCCAGTTTGGATATATTTAAATTTTTATTGTTTGTTGACAATATTCTAAACAGTTTTTGAAATATGACTACGTGATATTTAAAAATATTTCAAAAACTGTTTAGAATATTGTCAACAAACAATAAAAATTTAAATATATCCAAACTGCTCCGAAGAAATGTTAAATAAAATTAATAAACATAATATTTCCGGTCAATAAGAGTTCACCATGAAGAATAATAAACGAAAGTTGAGAAAAAATTTAAAACAGTCGAAGTCTTTCAGAGAAGAAGAAAAAACTCAAATTTAGAAAAAATTTCAAGGAAAAAGTCTACATTTTAAGAAATAGAATAAATTTGAAACTTCGAAAACAAGAGGATTTAAAAAAAAAATCCAAATTTTCAGATAAATACGAATTTTGAGAAAATTGGTAAAATTCTTTCGAAAGAAAATTTCGAGAATAAGTGTTTAACTTTAAAAAAAGGTCAACATTTCCCAGAACGAATTTCAAGAAAAAGGAAGAGATTTCGAAAAAAATTGGGAAAACTGAAGAGATTAAAAAACTGAATTTGTCTAAACTACAAAATTTCGAAAAGAGAAATTATAAGAATAAACTGAAAGTTCAGAAAAAAATGTTGAAATTTAAAAAAGTCGACGTCTTTCAGAGAAGAAGAAAAAACCCAAATTTTAGGAAAAAATTCAAGGAAAAAGTCTACATTTTAAGAAATAGAATAAATTTGAAATTTGGAAAACAAGAGGATTTAAAAAAAAACAAATTTTCAGCTAAATACGAATTTTGAGAAAATTGGTAAAATAATTTCGAAGGAAAATTTTGAGAAAAAGTATTTAACTTTAAAAAAAGGTCAAAATTACCCAGAACGAATTTCGAGAAAAAGGAGGAAATTTCGAAAAAAATTCAAAACTTCGCCTTTGTCTAAATTTTAATTCCCTAAAATTTTGTTGTTTTTTGAAAATTTGGAGAAAATGAAGAGATTAAAAAAATGAATTTGTCTAAAGTTCTCAAATAAGGGCCAAATTTCAGAAAAAAAAACGTCGAATTTCGACAATAGATTGAAACCTAAAACAAATTTAAAAACTTGAAATTTTTTATACAAAAGAGAAATTGTAAAAATAAACTGGAAGCTTAAAAATGTGTCGGTCTTTAAAAAAGTCGAAGTTTTTCAGAGAAGTATAAAAAAGTTAAGTTTTAGGAAAAATTTCAAGGAAAAAGTCAACATTTTAAGAAAAGTTCCAAATTTCGATAAAAATATGCAATTTTCTAGGGAAAATCAAATTTTGAGAACCTATTTGAAATTTCGAAAACAACACGAATTAAAAAAAACTCCACATTTTCAGATAAATCAAATTTTAAGAAAATTAGGTAAAATAATTTCTAAAGAAAGGAAAGACTTTGTTGATAAAATTACCAATTTCGAAGAAGTGTTAAACTATATAAAAAAAAGGCCAAAATTTCCTAGCGAAGGCTCAAATTTTAAGAAAAAAATCAAATTTTGCGATTTGAAAATAAATGAATTAAGTTCGAAATAAAAGTTGATATTTCCGGAAAAATCCGAAATTTGAAAAAAAAAGAGATTCGAAAAATATGAATTTGTCAAAAATTCTCAAAAATGCAAAATTCTAGAAAAAAAACGTCGAATTTTGACAATGTATTGATATCCAGAACAAATTTAAAAACCTGAAATTTTTAGACAAATTTGAATTTTGTGAAAAATTGTAAAATCTCGAATAGAGAAATTGTAAAAAAGTGACAGCTTTGAAAAAATTGTCGAACTTTAAAAAGTCGATGTTTTTCGGAGAAGAAGAAAATAATTTGCATTTTTCAGAGAAAGTTAAATTTTGAGAATAAATTTGAAATTTCGAGAGCAAGACGAATAAAAAGAAAACTTCAAGTTTTCTGAATCATTCGAATTTTATGAAAATTGGTAAAATAATTTCTTAATAAAGAGAAATGTCAATACAACTTCAAGTTTCGAGAAAAATGTTTAACTTTAAAAAAGGTCAAAATTTCCCAGAGAAAGCCAAATTTTAAAAAACTTTCAAATTTTTGGATAAAGTCGAGCATTCTGAAAATGGATGAATTTTCTAGATAAAATCGCACATGGCACAAACATCATAAAATCGTCGAACTTTAAAAAGTCGAAGTTTTTCAGAGAAGAGAAAATAATTTGCAGTTCTTCAGAGAAAGTTAAATTTTAAGAATAAATTTAAAATTTCGAGAACAAGACGAATAAAAAGAAAACTTCAAATTTTCAGAACAATTCAAATTTTAAGAAAATTGGTAAAATAATTTCTATTTAAAAAGAAATATCAATAAAACTTCAAGTTTCGAGAAAAATGTTGAACTTTAAAAAAGGTCAAAATTTCCCAGAGAAAGCCAAATTTTAAAAAAACTTTCAAATTTTTGGATAAAGTCGAACATTCCGAAAATGGATGAATTTTCTAGATAAAATCGCAGCTGGCACAAACATAATAAAATCGTCGAACTTTAAAAAGTCGAAGTTTTTCAGAGAAGAGAAAATAATTTGCAGTTTTTCAGAGAAAGTTGAATTTTGAGAATAAATTTAAAATTTAGAGAACAAGACGAATCAAAAGAAAACTTCAAATTTTCAGAACAATTCGAATTTTAAGAAAATTGATAAAATAATTTCTATATAAAAAGAAATGTCGATAAAACTTCCAGTTTCGAGAGGAATGTTGAACTTTAAAAAAGGGCAAAATTTCCCAGAGAAAGCTAAATTTTAAAAAACTTTCAAATTTTTGGATAAAGTCGAACATTCTGAAAATGGATGAATTTTTTAGATAAAATCGCAGCTGGCGCAAACATAATAAAATGTCGAATTTTCGGTTAAAATTTGAAATTTCGAGAAGCACCTAATTTTGCGAAACAGGTCGAAATTTCCAAAAAATAAATAAAAATTTAAATGTTCAGTAAAAGTCAATATTTGGGGGAAATGGTGAAATTCGGAAAAGAAACGTAATTAAAAAAAAATAGAAATTTCGAGGAATAAGTCGCAATTTATAAAGTCAAAAAAATATATTTTTGAAAAAAAGTCAAATTTAAGAATAAATCTAAATTTCGAAAATTTCGAAAAAAGAAAACTTTGAGAAAAAGATCGAAATCTTCAAAAACTATCTTATTTAACATCCCCAAATTATCACTTCAAGTTGTTACCTTTTTTATTAAAAAAATCGACAAAAGAAGGAATTTTTGAGAAACAAGTCGAATCTTCCATCGAGTCAAATTAGAAAAAAGTAACAATTTTCGCAGATTGTCGAGTTTTAAGAAGAAAGGAAGATTTACGGGAAAAAAGTATATTTTTAGGAACAAAATGCTTATTAAAAAAAAGATGAATATAGAAAACAGTCGACAAAAGATGAATTTTTGAGAAATAAGTCGAATCTTTCAGTCAGTCGACTTAGAAAAAAGTAAACATTTTTGCAGATTGTCAACTTTGAGAAGAAAGGAAGATTTAGGGAAATAAATCTAATTTTAGGAGTAAACTACATAGTTAGGGAAAGATGAATATAGAGAAGAGTTAAAAAAGTCGAATTTACGAGAAAAAGACAAATTTTGAAATAAAGCGCTAAATTTTGAGAAATAAAAGGTCTTTTGGGCTGAATATGTTTTCGTTTGACTACATGAGTCAAGGGGGTCTGTCCCTGGCCCATATTTTGTTCGCTTTATCCGATTTAATTTTGAAATAAAATGTAAAATCAGAAATAAAAATTCGTGGCTTTTTGAAATTCAAGAAACCAATATTTTTGTTGCGGTTGTTGCGGTTGGCTCTTTTGGCTTAAAATTTGCTGACCCCTGAGCTAGACGAAAATTTATATTCAACTGAGAAGACTTCTTAAAAAAAGCTTTATTTCTTTTTTAAAATTCGTCCTTTGGTATATTAATATTTTCTCGAAATTTCGACATCAAAATTCGTCTTTTTTTTTTAATTTGTCGTTTTCTTTCGAAATTTCAAATTTATTCTTAAAATTCGATTTCTTATATCAAAATCCGACATACTCAAAATTTCGAATTTTTATCTCAAAACTTCATCCATTCTTTTCGAAATTTTACCGTTTTTCTGGATTCGTTTTTTCCGAAAATCTTGACTTTCCTTACATTTTGATTTTCTGCAAATCTCAACTTCTTTATGAAGATATATCTTTTTCTCGAAGTCGCCCTTTTGATCAAATATTTATTTGGAAATTTTAATAATGATTTTTTGGAGATTTTGTAAATTTTGTAAGAAGACAAATTTTGAAAAAGGAATTTCGCTAGAATTGTAATTGTTACAATTGAAATATAACTTTATGGAAATTTCAACTTATTTCTCAAAATTTTGACGTTTATCTCAATATTGGACATTGGTCTTCGAAATTTACGAAACCAATATTTCTGTTGCGGTTGGCTCTTTTGGCTTAAAAGTTTGCCGATCCCTGAGCTAGACGAAAATTTATATTCAACTGAGAAGACTTTTTAAAAAAAGCTTTATTTCTTTTTTAAAATTCGTCCTTTGATATATTAATATTTTCTCGAAATTTCGAATTATTCATCAAAATTCGTCTTTTTTTTTAATTTGTCGTTTTCGAAATTTCAAATTTATTCTTAAAATTCGATTTCTTATATCAGAATCCGACATACTCAAAATTTAGAATTTTTATCTTAATCTTCATCTATTCTTTTCGAAATTTTACCGTTTTTCTAGATTCGTTTTTTCCGAAAATCTTGACTTTCCTTACATTTTGATTTTTTGCAAATATCAACTTATTTATGAAGATATATCTTTTTCTCGAAGTCGCCCTTTTGATCAAATATTTATTTGGAAATTTTAATAATGATTTTTTGGAGATTTTGTAAATTTTGTAAGAAGACAAATTTTGAAAAAGGAATTTCGCTAGAATTGTAATTGTTACAATTGAAATATAACTTTATGGAAATTTCAACTTATTTCTCAAAATTTGGACGTTTATCTCAATATTGGACATTGGTCTTCGAAACCAATATTTTTATTGCGGTTGGCTCTTTTGGCTTAAAAGTTTGCTGACCCCTGGCCTGGGGGATTCTTCTTAGTTCTGAAAAATCAGAGTTTTGTTTGGCATTGCGTCTGGTTCTGGAACGTCCTTCACGTTTAGCATTTGCAGACAACCCCTGATTTGCTGCTGTTGGTGGTACACATCGTAGTTCTTCGAGAAGATCCTGGATCTCTTGTTTAACTTTCTTCACGAAGACTTAAACTTCATAAAGGAAGTGGAACAGTTCTTCAGGTGCAGCCGACAGGCTCTTTCTAAGCTTTCAGAGAATGCCTGATTCGTGTAATGGGGAAATGGGTTTTGTATTCCATTTTAGAGCTTTGGCTGTTAGCCAGAGTCTGAGGTCTTTGGTGTTTCTCAAGTTTTGAGAATTTGTGCTGCTTTTTAAATTCACTCTGAAGCTTCTGTATCTGTTGACTTCTATATCTGCTTGCCTGCTGGTACGGTTCTTTCTCCTGATTCACCACAGCAAGTGGTTACGCTCAGTTTTCGTTCTCAGATCTGGAATGTTTTGGTCGCTGTCTGAAATGATGTTTTCGAGTCTTTCCGCTTCTGTGTTGATCTCGACGTTGATGCTGATCTGTTTTAGCTTTTTCATGTTTGTTACTAAACACTTCCTGAACTTGGCCTGGATTGCTCTTTTGCAGCTTGAAGGTTTGGGTCCACGATTGTCTCCGATGGTCATTATCACAGGGATGTGATTTTTGCTGAGCTTATAATGTACTGCAGCTGCCAATTCGTAATTCACAAACACAAGTCTATAACATTAAATCATGGAACAACAATTAGGGAGCAAAATTGTTCGTCATAATAAAGAAAGTATCCATCGTAAGTTCCAGATTTTAGGTTAGTTATGTATTTATTCTTTAGTGTTCGATAAAAATATAATTTTTCTGAAATTCAAGGCCTACTTTCTCGGTGCAATTTTAGACCTTAAATTACGACATTCCAGCACTTTAGTCCTTAGCTGAGAAGCCATTAGTTCGAGAAAAATTTGTCCGTCCTAGGCTGAGAAAATAGGTAATTTTCCCTTACTGGATAACAAGAAACAGAGATGGTCAACGAAACGATTTCATAGAAAATTAAATAACAGTGAAAAATATCATGAATTTATAAAAATTTCTTAATTTAAGTAATATTGATTGCAATTTCAGAAAAAAATAGTATGTGTACCTCGTAGTAAAGGCGCATTCCCGTACTTCAATGTTTGTTAGCTTCGGCCACAATTTACATCGTCGTCTGGTAATGTATTGCTTTTGCTACTAGATACACAATACTTCCTTGTATGCTATAATAGATTCTAGTTTATTTAGATGACTGTTTTAATTAGTCAACAAGACGATCTTTCCTCTTATTTCTTATAAATGCCCGACGTACTTAGCGTCTGTAATATTTATTTAAAAATGATTTTGGGGAGGTCTCATTTTGTGCAATATTTCCCATAATAATGTCGACGATGAGACGATTCTCCATATCATTAAGCAGCAATACATCATAATTTACGCAAATAATCTACACATCTATCGGTGGTTTTCAATAAAGGATTAAAATCCAAAGAATAGAGCCAATACGTGAGCAGTCAATCGTGATATTTGAATATTCACTTATCATCAATCATGCGGCGACAGGTTGTGTAAGGGAGGCGAAACATTCACCCTCTAAGCGAAATAACAAAAACACTATACTCGACTTACGCCAAATGACATGTCAAAAAAACATGTCGCGGCGAAGGTTTTGTACTGAAAATTGCATTTCACGGTCGCCAGTCCCCACAAAAGAACCTCACATAAAACACATGGAGCTTCCTGAATTTGATTGACTATAGGAATCTCTGTGGAGCGCCCGAATGCCGAATGCCCCATGTACTATGATTTACGGGGACATATTCAACAGAAAGCAATTGGTACTTTACAATTTGAAGTGAAAATTTATCCCAGCGCGAAAGAAACTGTCATGTTTATTAATTTTATTTAACATTTCTACTAGTTTGGTAGAAATGTAGTAGAAATGTTAAATAAAATTAATAAACGTAATGTTTCCGACCAATAACTCATCAAGTTGGTACCAAATTTGACACGGTAATTAATTTTTTTTTTTCAGAAAGTAGTTCGAGCTGAAGTATAGATGTTGTTTCTATACTTCTACAAAGCTCAAAATTACCACACTGGGACATCGATAATCTTTAATTTTTATTACTTTGTTTTTTACTTTAAATTATATATTCAAGTGTTGCTTATTGGTGCCTCTACCTCATAACAAAAGTTCAGAAGAGTCAGCGAGTGTTGCAATTGTCTTGGGCAAGTAAAATTGCTCACGAATGAGTGGTAATATCGCACCTAATGAAGAAGAAACCGTCCAATTATGTACGTATGTATTTATTTTTTGGTGAAACGGACTGGTCCTTGGTTATCTTCAAAAATTGAAATACAAATCTTGTCCCCTGAAACCAAGAAAGAGGTTGCCCTAACGCGTTTCGATAGCCAAACTATCATTTTCAGAGAGATCTTCACCTTCAGAGTATCTCTCTGAAGATGATAGGCTATTGAAACGGGTTAGAGCAACCACTTTTGTGTTTCTTAATCTTTCTTGGTTTCAGGGGACAACATTTGTATTTCAATTTTATGTATGTCTTAATTTCAAGAATTCTGCTCTCACAGTTGCTGGAACAGTTCAGTTCGGAAACTGGCACTGTAGCGAGCCTCAATTATTTTGAGTAGGCCAGTTTCTTCCAAGTTTGTATTTTTTTATATTTTCGTCAGCACGTTACTGGAACATTAATTTAAGGAAACGTTTTTTAAATAAACTATGAGCTTTTTCGAAATTTTGGGTCGTAGTTCATAATTCCATATTTGTTTTATCCATTTTCCCCTTTTTGCTTTTTGATTGTAAAGAAAATACATGATATACTGGTGGAACGGAAGCTACCATTTCAGTTGAAATTTCGTACTCTCCTGTTCTGTTCGTGGTAAAATGATTGGAATTTGGTCTGCCGGGTACAAATTCCTGTTTTTACATGACGATGAGCAGAATATAAGGAAGATCCCTAATGATACTTTTCCACGAGGCTTTGTGTCGATTTTTTCTTTTTTGGAAGTGACTTAAGTTCTTTTTTTGTACAAGCATTTTTTGTAGTGACTGACTTTATCGTAAATTTAAAAATATTGTGCAGGTTATTAGCATTGTGACCTCATTGCGGGAAATTAATGTTGTTTTGTTGTTTTTTGAGACTGTCAGACCGATTACATTCTTAAATACTGTCTGAAAATTAATGTTGTTACTGTTATTATTTATTATTAATGCTTACATAAGTCCAGAATATCGAAAATCAGTAATCAGTAAGTCACGAATATTTACTCATTTAAATAGTCTTTCGAATCAACTAATTACTCCAGGAAGTCGAGAGTAAGAAATATGAAATCAAGAAGTGAACATTTTGCTTTACAATACTTCCAAGAGCATTTGGACAACCTGCTTAGAAAAAGTGTTATTCTTTCGAAAGTTCACTCACCTAAAATGAAATCTTAACGAAATCAGCGCAACCAACTAAACGTAAATATAGTAATTTTGTCAGAAATAATACGCAAAGTTGGCAAGAAAGTTCTGTTCTGCGTTTTATAATGTTCACCTAGCGTAAAATGAAGTCAGTTGGGGAAATTAACGACACTTTAAGATAGGGGCATTCCAACAATTCTGCATTTCACTTCGAGATTGATTAAAGCAATTTGCCTAGTTAATTGCTAGTCGCATATTTTATAGGCGCGAATTAACTATCAATCCAGATATACGTTTGTTCAGATTACCCCTATGTTCATTAAAGGATGTGATTGCTTTGTCAGATTTAAAATCTGGTAGCATTTAGTTAATTTAGTGAAGTATATAAATCTTGAGTGGAAAACGTTTTATATGTCCAGTGGTGATGTTGACCGTGTTGATAAATATAAAAATGACTTATTACATTAACGACTTCCTCTGCTGTTAATAAAAAAATTCACATTTAATTAAAAATCTTGATCTGTTGCAATTCTTACTAAAAAATTGGCCAATTAAGTTTCAATTACTCTGTTAGGATAAAATGTACTTAATTATTATTGTAATTAACGTCTAGTATACTAATTAGATTGATGAAAAGTGTGGCTAAGTTTGTGAAGAATTACTGATAAATCTTGTCCCCTGAAACTAAGAAAGATCTTTCTTGGTTTCAAGGGACAAGATTTTTAGTTCAATTTTTAAAGATAACTAAGGACCAGTCCGTTCCACCAAAAAAAAAAGATAAAAGAATTACTCGTTTAACAAAGTATCGAAAAAAAAACAATAAATAAACAATCAAAACAACGAAAATTGCACTGTTAGTTGCCACATTATAGAAAAAAAAAGGGCAAAATGACTAACTACAGAGGCTAGAGATGCTTCCCCTAGCGACTGCACTAATAAAATAAAATTATCAGTAGAGAAAGGATGCGCTAGTTTAACCAGAATAAAAAGTTGCTCCTTATTTTTTATATACAAACAACTCATCTCGATTTTTGTTTACAAAAAGAAAGAGGTTTTTCCTTGAAATTTAATAAAAATTTTTGATTTGTTTTTATCGAAGTTGCGAATATTTTCCAAAAATTCGACTTTTTTCTCAAAAACAATCCATTATAGTTTTGTTTCAAAAACTCTTCCAGGAAATAGGGTTGATTGTGCACATAGGCAGTGGCAGAATTTTCTTCAAGGGTGGACAACAAGTAGTCTACAACAATTATGAGCAAAAAAAACCTTCCGACTGAGAAATGTGTATTTTTCATTAGAAGCTAAAGGAACTGGGGAGATCAAATTTACAAATTAAAGTCGAAGTTTCTAAAAAGAGTCACACTTAAACAAAACCTTTCGGAGAACTTCAACAAATGTAGAAATTTCGAATGTCGAAATGTGAAAAAAGGTTGAAATTTAGAAGTCAGTTTTTCAAAAAAAAAGTGGCAATCTTCAGAACAAGTCGAATGTAGATACAAAAATTGCAACTTTCAAAAATTTCTCTCTCAGAATTTTTGACTTCATTTAAATTTTGTCATATTCTTAAAATTTACAAGAAATCAAATTTCCAAATTAAAACCGAAATTTCGAAAAAGAGCCACACTTAAAAAAACTTTCGGAGAACTTCAACAAATGTAGAAATTTCGAAAATCTAAATTTGAAAAAAGGACGAAATTTCCAAGTCAGTTTTTATGAAAAAAAGTGGCAATCTTCAGAACAAGTCGAATGTAGATACAAAAATTGCAACTTTCAAAAATTTCTCTCTCAGAATTTTTACTTCATTTAAATTTTGTCATATTCTTAGAATTTACAAGAAATCAAATTTCCAAATTAAAACCGAAATTTCGAAAAAGAGCCACACTAAAAAACCTTTGGGAGAACTTCAACAAATGTAGAAATTTCGAAAATCTAAATTTGAAAAAAGGACGAAATTTCCAAGTCAGTTTTTATGAAAAAAAGTGGCAATCTTCAGAACAAGTCGAATGTAGATACAAAAATTGCAACTTTCAAAAATTTCTCTCTCAGAATTTTTACTTCATTTAAATTTTGTCATATTCTTAGAATTTACAAGAAATCAAATTTCCAAATTAAAACCGAAATTTCGAAAAAGAGCCACACTTGAAAAAACTTTCGGAGAACTTCAACAAATGTAGAAATTTCGAAAATCTAAATTTGAAAAAAGGACGAAATTTCCAAGTCAGTTTTTATAAAAAAAAGTGGCAATCTTCAGAACAAGTCGAATGTAGATACAAAAATTGCAACTTTCAAAAATTTCTCTCTCAGAATTTTTACTTCATTTAAATTTTGTCATATTCTTAGAATTTACAAGAAATCAAATTTCCAAATTAAAACCGAAATTTCGAAAAAGAGCCACACTTGAAAAAACTTTCGGAGAACTTCAACAAATGTAGAAATTTCGAAAATCTAAATTTGAAAAAAGGACCAAATTTTCAAGTCAGTTTTTATGAAAAAAAATGGCGATCTTCAGAACAAGTCGAATTTAGGTACAAAAATTGCAAATTTCAAAAATTTTTCTCTCAGAATTATTACTTCATTTAAATTTTGTCATATTCTTAAAATTTACAAGAAATCAAATTTCCAAATTAAAACCGAAATTTCGAAAAAGAGCCACACTTAAAAAAACTTTCGGAGAACTTCAACAAATGTAAAAATTTCGAAAGTCGAAATTTGAAAAAAGGACGAAATTTCCAAGTCAGTTTTTATGAAAAAAAATGGCAATCTTCAGAACAAGTCGAATGTAGATACAAAAATTGCAACTTTCAAAAATTTCTCTCTCAGAATTTTTACTTCATTTAAATTTTGTCATATTCTTAGAATTTACAAGAAATCAAATTTCCAAATTAAAACCGAAATTCCGGAAAGGAGCCACACTTAAAAAAACTTTCGTTTACTAATTTAAATGATGGAATGAAATACAATAAGAAGATTGCAGTAAACGTTAAGGGAATAGTAGATATGTTAAGTCAACAAATGTAGAAACTTCGAAAATCTAAATTAGAAAAAAGGACGAAATTTCCAAGTCAATTTTTATGAAAAAAAGTGGCAATCTTCAGAACAAGTCGAATGTAGATACAGAAATTGCAACTTTCAAAAATTTCTCTCTCAGAATTTTTGACTTCATTTAAATTTTGTCATATTCTTAGAATTTACAAGAAATCAAATTTCCAAATTAAAACCGAAATTTTGAAAAAGAGCCACACTTAAAAAAACTTTCGGAGAACTTCAACAAATACAGAAATTTCGAAAATCTAAATTTGAAAAAAGGACGAAATTTCCAAGTCATTTTTTATGAAAAAAGTGGCAATCTTCAGAACAAGTCGAATGTAGATACAAAAATTGCAACTTTCAAAAATTTCTCTCTCAGAATTTTTACTTCATTTAAATTTTGTCATATTCTTAGAATTTACAAGAAATCAAATTTCCAAATTAGAACCGAAATTTCGAAAAAGAGCCACACTTAAAAAAACTTTCGGAGAACTTCAACAAATGTAGAAATTTCGAAAGTCTAAATTTGAAAAAAGGACGAAATTTTCAAGTCAGTTTTTATGAAAAAAAGTGGCAATCTTCAGAACAAGTCGAATGTAGATACAAAAATTGTAACTTTCAAAAATTTCTCTCTCAGAATTTTTGACTTCATTTAAATTTTGTCATATTCTTAGAATTTACAAGAAATCAAATTTCCAAATTAAAACCGAAATTTCGAAAAAGAGCCACACTTAAAAAACTTTCGGAGAATTTCAACAAATGTAGAAATTTCGAATGTCGAAATGTGAAAAAAGGTCGAAATTTAGAAGTCAGTTTTTCAAAAAAAAAGTGGCAATCTTCAGAACAAGTCGAATGTAGATACAAAAATTGCAACTTTCAAAAATTTCTCTCTCAGAATTTTTGACTTCATTTAAATTTTGTCATATTCTTAGAATTTAAGACAAATCTTCGTCTCAAAATTTTCTAAAAATATCCTCGGAGTTTTACTAAAATTTTGATCCAATTTTACAACAACAAAAAAATGAATTTTGTGAAAAAGTCGAAATTTTCTATTTCAATTTAAATGGAAATATGCAGAAACTGAAAATATCGAATATTTAGATAAAAGTCATAATTTGGAGAATAAGACGAATTTCGAACAATAACTTGAAATTATTGGGCATCTTTAAAAAATAAACTCATAAAAGAAGAGATAATTAACAAAAGGGACGACGATCTAACAAGATCGAAACCGGTCTTTGGTTTCCAAACTTCGAATCTGTGCATTGGAACAAAAGGGACTTCGAAAAAAATAAAGATTTTTGAAAATACGTTGCAATTTCGATGAAAAAGTTCCCACTTTCTAAAAAATATCCCAAATTTCCAAGATAAAGTCCAATTTTAAGAGGAACATTGGAAATTTGAGAATATACTAGCAGCTAATTTCGAAAAGGACGAATTTTGGGAAAAAATTGTTGGATGAGTCGAAATTTTCAATAAACTATATTAAAAATAAAAACTTAACCTACTTCGAAAACTCTAAAAATGTCCAAAATTCGAAAAAGATGGAAATTTTTAATGGTTTAAGAGTATCTCGCCGAAGATGATAGCTTGGCTATCGAAACGCGTTAGAGCAACCTCTGTTGGGTTTTTAAATCTTTCTTGGTTTCAGGGGGCAAGATTTCTATTTCAATTTTTGAAGATAACCAAGGATTAATCGGTTCCACCAAAAAAAAAGGAAGACGAATTTCAAGAAAAATACTATTTCAAAAGAAAAGAGACGAATTCACCAGGAAAATTACTAAATTTCTAGAAATATTAAATATCGAATGTTAGATAAAAATCAAAATTTCGCTAAAAAGGCAAATTTTAAGAAACCAGTCGAAATTTCTAAAAAATCTGATTTTAAAAGAACGAAATTTTAAGAAAAAAGTAAATGTTTATAAAAATATCGGACTTTGGAAGAATAAAATTTGAGAAAACTTTAAAATGGACAAAAATTCAAAATTTTCCACGAGTCAAATTCTAAGAAAAAAATCGAAATTTTGAAAAAAATATTTAAAACATAAAAAGATGAAGTTATGAAAAAATGCTCGATATTTTGCGAAAAATTTCTAAATTTTGAGAAAAAGCGTTTAATCATAGTTCGAAGTTTTCTATAAAGTTAGGTGTTATCAAAATTTCGAAAAAAAAGCGAATTTTAAGAACAAAATTGAGATTTCAAGAAAAACATTGGGATTTCAAGAAAAAAATTGGGATTTCAAGAAGAAAACTGGGATTTCAAGCAAGAATTGGGATTTCAAGAAAAAAATTAGGATTTTAAGAAAAAATCCATATTTCTTGAGTGAACATTTATTTTCTCTTGATTGCTAGACTCGGAGGAAAACAGGACTTAACGTGGAGTCAGAAAATGTCTAATATTGAGATACATGTCGAAATTTTGACAAACAAGTTGAAACTCGCAATTTTTATCCCTTTGGAAACATTAAATTTCCAAAAAAAAATGCTTTGTTGTCAGAAGATCGAACAAATTTCGAGGAAAATGCAAATTTTAATAAACTGAAAATTGCAGAATTCAAAGAGTCGAAATTTTCAGAATTTCAAAGAGTCGAACTTTTCAGGAAAAGTCGAATTTCGAAAAATGGCGAAATTTTAGAAAAAAAAGATGAACTTTTCTGCTGCTTTTCTTCTGCTGATTCGCTGGAAGAAGTTCAGTTTTATAAATAAATGCCAAATTTAAAAAAAGTACAAATTTTGTACGAAAAATGCGAAAATTGAGAAAACTGTCGAAATTTGAAAAACAGTTTTTAAGAAAAGGATGAATTTTGAAGAAAAGAAAAATTTTTTAGAAAAAGTTCCCCAATTGAATAAATATAAATGTTCGATTTTCTGTATGAATCGAAAGCCTCTCACCCTTTCCTCTTCTAGCTACGTCTCATCGTACAATTGTTTCAATGGAAGAGAGCATGAAGGAAGAAGTGAGTAAATATCTACTAAGAAACCTAAATGAATGACTGACTGCTCTTCCTTATGATGTTCTTTTCGGAGCAGCGAATTTAAAATCAAAATAACCGTTGGTAATCAAACTTCGATACCGATATTGTATTTGATAATGTAAACCAACGTCAGGCTTCCATTTTCAGTTTGGTTTTAACATGCTTTCGTAGTGATAGAACCAGAACTCTTCAATCCGGTATTCTGGAACTTGTGTTGAAATTCATACCTCGCAAGCATCGGAAGATGTTGTATTCTGAACAGTATGAACCATTTCACATTAATTTTTTTAAATTCTAAATAATTACGAGGTATCCACGTAACAGCGTCACGTAACATCTTGCTCTTATTCTATTATTAACTTATTTTAGATTGACAGTAATGGTTAAGGTAAATTTAAGTTAAAGATGTAATCATCCATTTTTTCGTGATAGTAGCTCCTACATCAAAGAACACAGAAAGGTACAACTTCCCATGTCGCAAAATTCAGCGAAAACAAAGGGCCATCAAACATCGGGACAAACAAAAGACTGCACGTTATATCGCATTACGCCCCGATGCCTCCTTTGATATATAGATCATTTATACAAACCGAAAAACGAACATTTCTCCTTTTTTACCACGAGAAATCTGTTTTCCTTCTAGAGATGCGTCTCCTGCAACCAAGGCAACGAAGGACAAATGAAAAACACGCAGAACTGTTTGTGTTTCAAGAGGCGCCTCATCGTCGAGACGGCGGCGGCTGCTGTGCGTCTGTACGGCCCCTATCTGATGCACTTCGCAAAATGTATAGGAGATGCGGATGAGGTTAAATGATTCATGGATCAATTTGCAAAATAAAACGCCAGTTTAAAAGCCGACAGAAAGATGATTTGATATTAATTGGTTTCCGAATCGTGAGTCCAGATGCGGAAAATCTAACATTTAGATGAGTGGTTTCTTTGTTTTGTGCAAATTGAAAATTTGTTCTGATAATGACTTTTTGAGGCGTAAATTATTACTGGGTTGATAAAAAAGATTTGTGGGAAATTAATAAAACCAATTGGAGTGCATTAATGGCTTTCAGGAATACTATACATAACACGTTATTGTTTTGACAGTGATCGAGTATTATTAAATTCACTCCCATGTGAACATGTTCAAAATTATATGGAGTGGCCTGAGGGATTTGTTAAGGAAATTTTATATTTATTTACAGTTTGGCATGGTCTACCAGTAGGTTTTTACCACATCTACCAACACCTATGAATTGCAATATTTTGTGCAGCAGAAAAAAGTGTAGAATTACCTACCTTTCGCTCTATGCTCAATACATAACTAACTACAATTGAGTTCAGTCATATTTTTGAAGAGAGATTGGGTGGACGTTCAGTATAGCACGTCTTCATGGTTTCAACTGTTTTGAAATTGAAGTATTGGTTTGTTGAAATCTTATGAACATTCCAAAAAGACACCAAAAGAAAAAGCAAATGCTGTATCTGATTACTTCTTAGAAGAAGAAGACGAGTGGAGGATATAGGATGGGCGAATAGTCTGTTACGCAGACGACGCTGAACTGCTCGCGCAAAGCGAAGAAGAACTGCAGAGACTACTGTTTAGATTCCAACAAATAGCAAAAAGGTATAATATGACCATATCCACCCAGAAAACCCAATCGATGGTCATTGCAAAAGAACCCAGAGATGCAAACTCGCAGTCTACGACAAAAGCATTAAACAAGTCATGAACTTAAAGTACTTGGGTGTCAACATCACGAGCGAAAGAAACCTCAAAAAAGAAACCCGAAATCAACCAAATAAAGCAGCCGCCATGTGAATCTAAGGGACATAATCTGGAGAAATAAGCATTTGAGTACCCAAAGTAATGTAAGCATATACAAAACATATGTCAGGCCAGTCATGACTTACGCAATCGAAACAAGAGCATGCATGCACCAAACGCATACTGCGATCAGTTGAAAAGAGAACACTAAGAACAATAACAGGAAATATGCTACGAGATCATAGAAGGAGCAAGGATATAAGTAATACCTGTGACATTCAAGACGTAATAAGATGGTCAAGATAAAGAGGAAGAGAATGGAGAGACCACGTAAACCACATGGCAAGCGACCCCCTAGCGAAGATAGACCTAATTGAAAAATCCAACATCAAACGACCACCAGGAAGACCACCGAAACGTTGGCACGAGAGCTGGATATCCAGCTCGCAGGAGCTTCCAACTTGAAGACAAACAGGATAGTGTCCTATTATAAAGAAGAAGAAGATAAATATGAAGATGAACATGAAGATGTAGATGAAGATAATGAAGATGAACATGAAGATGTAGATGAAGATAATGAAGATGAAGATGATGATGATGATGATGGAGATGATGATAATGATGATGATGGAGATGATGATGATGGAGATGATGATGATGATGGAGATGATGATGATGATGATGATGATGGAGATGATGATGATGATGGAGATGATGATGATGGAGATGATGATGATGATGATGGAGATGATGATGATGATGATGGAGATGATGATGATGATGATGATGATGATGATGGATGATGATGATGATGATGATGATGATGATGATGGAGATGATGATGATGATGATGGAGATGATGATCATGATGATGGAGATGATGATGATGGAGATGATGATGATGATGATGGAGATGATAATGATGATGATGGAGATGATGATGATGATGATGATGGAGATGATGATGATGATGATGGAGATGATGATGATGATGATGATGGAGATGATGATGATGATGATGGAGATGATGATGATGATGATGATGATGGAGATGATGATGATGATGATGATGGAGATGATGATGATGATGATGGTGATGGAGATGATGATGATGATGACGATGGAGATGATGATGATGATGGAGATGATGATGATGATGATGATGATGATGGAGATGATGATGATGATGGAGATGATGATGATGATGGAGAATGATGATGATGATGATGAGAGATGGATGATGATGATGATGATGGAGATGATGATGGAATGGAGATGGAGATGATGATGGATGATGGAGATGATGATGATGGAGATGATGGAGATGGAGATGATGATGATAGATGGATGATGATGATGATGGAGATGATGATGAGATGGAGATGATGATGATGATGATGGAGATGATGATGATGGAGATGATGATGATGGAGATGATGATGATGGAGATGATGATGATGGAGATGATGATGATGGAGATGATGATGATGGAGATGATGATGATGGAGATGGAGAAGAAGAAGATGAAGAAGAAGAAGAAGATGAAAAAGAAGAAGAAGATGAAGAAGAAGAAGAAGGTGAAGATGAAGAAGAAGAAGAAGAAGAAGAAGAAGAAGAAGATGAAGAAGAAGAAGATGAAGAAGAAGAAGATGAAGATGAAGAAGAAGAAGAATGAAGATGAAGAAGAAGATGAAGGTGATGAAGATGAAGGTGATGAAGATGAAGATCAAGAAGATAAAAAAGATGAAACAGATGAAACAGATGAAAAAGATGAAAAAGATGAAAAAATGAAAAAGATGAAAAAGATGAAGAAGATAAAATAGGAAAAATATGAAGAAGCTGAAGATTGAGATCGAGATGGAGATGGAAATGGAGATGATGGAGATGATGGAGATGATGGAGATGATGGAGATGATGGAGATGGTGGAGATGATGGAGATGATGGAGATGATGGAGATGATGAAGATGATGAAGATGATGAAGATGATAAAGATGACGAAGATGTTGAAGATGAAGATGAAGAAGAAAATGAAGATAAAGATAAAGAAGAAGAAGAAGAAGAAGGTAAAGAAGAAGATGAAGGTGATTAAGATGAAGGTGATGAAGATGAAGGTGATGAAGATGAAGGTGATGAAGATGAAGGTAATGAAGGTGATGAAGGATGAAGATGAAGATGAAGAAGATGAAGAAGACGAAGAAGATGAAGAAGATGAAGAAGATGTAGAAGATGTAGAAGATGAAGAAGATGAAGAAGATGAAGAAGATGAAGAAGATGAAGAAGATGAAGAAGATGAAGAAGATGAAGAAGATGAGAAGATGGAGAAGATGAAGAAGATGAAGAAGATGGAGAAGATGGAGAAGATGGAGAAGATGGAGAAGATGGAGAAGGTGAAGAAGGAGAAGATGAAGAAGGTGAAGAAGGAGAAGATAAAGATGAAGAAGATGATGAAGATGATGAAGATGAGGACGACGAAGACGAAGATGAAGATGAAGAGAAAGAGAAAAAAGAGGAAGAAGAAGAACAACAACAACAGAAGAACAGACATTTCAATTAAGCAAACTATGCATCGCACACCATAAAAACTCTGCCCGAAGGAGAAGATAAAATAAAACTAATTATGAACGCCACTATGAAACAAGAGCACTATGCAGGCAAGTTCGCACAGGTCTCAATGATTACAAAATCGGGAGAGCATGTTTTGGGGTTCAACTCCAAAAATGAGAACAGTACTCCAGTGTTAGTTCATATGCTTTCTATAAAATAAGTAGTTGATGCGCCGTGAAGTATTTTTAGCTCAAAAAAGAAAGCCCAACGTTTGAGATGCAGATATGGCAATGACGCGCACATGGTTATTATTATGCCTGACTATTGGATTTTGAAACTTATTTCTTTGGTCATAGGCGTAGAAATACAAATTTTGTCCCCTGAAACTAAGAAAGATTAAAAAATACAACAAAGGTTGCTCTAACGCGTTTCAATAGCAAACTGTTATCTTCAGAGCGTTTCGATAGCAAGCTATCATCATCATCAGAGAGTAGCTAGAATAGAGCAGGGTAGGGCACTTGCCCCCCCCCCCACCCTCTCCCATAGCTCATGCAGCTAAACAAAAATTTATATTCAACTGAGAAGACTTTTTTTCTTAAATTTCTATTCGTCAAAATTCGCCCTTCTGTAAAATATCGGCATTTTCTCGAAATTTCGATTTATTTCTGGAAAATAGTCGTTTTCCACAAATTTCTTTTAAAATACCAAATTTCATTCCTAAATATCGATTTCTTTCATCAGAATCCACCTTTTTCAAAATTTCGTATTTTAATCTCAAATTTCATCGTTGTTTTTTTGAAATTTTACCATTTCTCAAAATTTATTTTCGAAAATTTCACCTTTAGTTTAAATTTTGATTTTCTGCAAATTTCGACTTGTTTATCAAGATTTACCTTTTTTTTTCAAAACTTGATCGAACTTGGAAATTTTTTTTTGAAATACAGCTTTCTAGAAATTTCAACTTGTTTCTCAAAATTTGGACGTTTATCTCAATATTGAAATTTTCTAGCTTGTGTAGGGGCATGTCTGTGTGTGATTTAACCACTCAAGAGAAAATTCGACAAATTAATTTTTTCTCGAAATTCGTCCTTTTTCCAAAATTGCGATAAAATTAGACATTCTCTAAATAATTTCGAGTGTTTACTAAATGTCGAACCTTTTAAAAAACCGAAATTTCGAGATTTTTCTCAAAATCCGTCTTTTTTCCAAATATTTGAAATTTATCCTAAAATCCAATCCTGTATGTTCCCGAATTCCCGAATTCCGTATGTTCCCGAATTCCCGAATTCCGTATGTTCCTGAATATTTTTCCTCGAAATTCGTCCTTTTCTTAAAATTTTAACTTTTTTTCAAGAAGCGTTTTCATAAACGACTATTTTCTAAATTGACTTTCTCCAGAATATTTTGATCTTTTGCTTCACTTAGTAGCGACTAGAAATTGCGATTGTTTTTCCGAGATTTCGGTTTTTTTTTAATTCCGGTATTTTCATCAACATGGGGTTTTTCTGAAGATTTTGATCTTTTATATATAATTTAATGTTTTAGAAATTTTGACTGGTTTCTTAAAGTCTGCTTCTTTCTCGATAATTTTATTTTCATCTCAAAATTTTAATTCCGTTATATTTGGATAAAATCCAAATGGGGGTTTTCTGAAGATTTTGATCTTTTAAAATTTGGTGTTTTGGAAATTTTGACTGGTTTCTTAAAGTCTGCCTCTTTCTCGATATTTTTATTTTCATCTCAAAATTCGATATCTAACTTTTTTGGAAATTTCCCAATTTTTCTCTTAAAATTAGTTTACACTCGTCTTTTTCAAAATTTCGACATTTATTCTCTAAATTTTACTTTTTGGATTCCTCGTTCCAAAAATCATTTTTTTTTTGACAAAATTCAACCACTTTTCTTAACATTTATCTTTTTTTTAATTTCCACTTTTTTTAAATTTGACTCCAGAAATTTTAATTCCGTTATATTTGGATAAAATCCAAATGGGGGATTTCTGAAGATTTTGATCTTTTAAAATTTGGTGTTTTAGAAATTTTGACTGGTTTCTTAAGGTCTGCCTCTTTCTCGATATTTTTATTTTCATCTCAAAATTCGATATCTAACTTTTTTAGAAATTTCCAATTTTTCTCTTAAAATTAGTTTAAACTCGTCTTTTTCAAAATTTTGACATTTATTCTCTAAATTTTACTTTTTGGATTCCTCGTTCCAAAAATCATTTTGTTTTGACAAAATTTAACCACTTTTCTTAATATTTATCTTTTTTTTAATTTCCACTTTTTTTAAATTTGACTCCAGAAATTTCAACTTCATATTTCGCCTTATTTTCGAAATTTCGACATTTATTTCAAAATGCGATGTTTTAATTTCTGGAACTATCAATTTCGTTTATTTTCTCCTAGATAGGCATGTTATCAAAAATTAAAAATGTTAAGAAAACTATTTTTGGGTAATTTCGAGAAACAGATTTCTCATACATTCAATTTCATTATTAAAATTCAAATATTATGTCAAAATTAGAATAAAGAAGTAAAAATGTTGAGAAAAATATTCTTGAAAATTGCGAATTTTTTCACAATATTCGGCCTTTGAAAATATTTTGGCATTTTTAGAATTTTTAACCTTTTTCGAATTTTTTTGAAAGGTTGGGTTTTTATTCTAAATTTGATTTTCTAAAAAATCCGACTGCCTCAAAATTGGTTTTTTTTCTCGAAATTCATCGCTTTCATAATCAAGACTCTATTCCTTAACAATAACTACTTTTTCTTTCAAAATTGAACTGGCAATGACAATGACTTTTTCGGGGCCATCACTGACTTGTACGTTTTCATTTTCAAGTATAACCAAAGCAGTGTTTTGTTTCTCCCGATTCCCAATTACACGGAATCAGTGGTAGCCAGAAAAGGGGTTTAAATTATAATTTGAAAGTATTTCAACGCATAAAAGTAAACCTGAATTATTGCTTTCGAATCTTTACATTTTTGCAAGTACCCATTCATGTAGAATAAAATATGGTAAATAAAAATCATAGTCACGGTCAAAACAAATGAGCCAATAAATAAAACAGCGTGATTCAGAACAAGTTTAGTTTGTGTGGCGATATCGTGCCGATTTATCAAATGTTATGGAAAAGCCGTCATTTCCAAATGTTTCATAACTTTCCGACTCTTCGGCAAAAGTATCAGTTTTCATATTATTGCTCATCCACGGTTTTCCAACGCGACGCTGCTTTATTAAAAGGCACGCCAACTATAGAAACAAGGTCAGAAAAAAGTTTAAATTCCCTGCAATCGCCAAACGGGAATGCGCTATCGATTGCATTCCAGAAAAGGCTTTGCTGAATAAGTTGGCTTCATTGTACGTGATAATATGGAAATTCTGGAAAGGAGGTTACATTAGTATACGAGGGTATTCTGGCCTTTGCCCAAATGCGGAATATTTATAAAAAGATTAGAAGAATTTAAAACATTCTTTTCTGTTGAATGCTGCAGGCGCTCTAAAAAATTTTTTAACAAAATTTATTAAATAGATTTCAGTAATTTTCCTGATGCTTTTATTTCAACTTTTTCCTGAAACTGGAGAATTCGAACACTTTTTAAATAAATTATATAACCGAAGTCTTAAAGAGTGGAGTTAAAATTTATAAAAAAAATATAATAATTTACCAGCTGCCCTCGCGACTGCAGAAGCTCCAATAATGTCATATTTCAAAATAAAACAGTTTCTCATTTGATGTTAATAGAATAGCAGATTCAAAACTTCGCCGCTCCTTATTCTAGTACCCGCTTGAATTGCAGATGGTGCGCAATATTGTATAAGCCACAAATATTGCCGCCTGATTCCTCTTTTATATGTTCTGCTATATAAAATACACATTTGATCTTATTGAAGTGAAAGCTTATTTTTACTGTAATTAAAATCACCTAAGACGTGCTCCTAAAAACATTTTACATGTTAGTAAAAGTTTTATTAAAATCGTTTTAGAATTTTCCGTGATTAACCCGGACAAAACATCAGCCGACAGACAGACAGACCCTTCAATTTTATAAATGTAGATTCAAAAAGAACAATGATTGAATATAAAGCGTTGCAAAAAGATTAGCAAAGTAACTAAATTATATATTAACTTGAAATTGTCCTTAATTTAATAAATTCCAGTTGCTAATACATTAACACTCTTTTCTCTTGGGGATGTAACACGGGTGCAAATTTCGTCGCGTCCAAAAACACTTTGTTCACCGTCAAGGAACTTCTAAATTATTCAGGCCTACACTTTCTTATACGCATTCAAAGTTTAAAATATTCCAAATTCGATGATACCCAGTTGTTGAGCACGGGGGCGTTCCAGCCTGCTATAAAACGAGGAAGGCCCCTTTTGTACTTTATCGACCGTAGTAAAATTCGGTAATTCAGTTATATATCTAAATAATTGCAACAAAACCGGGGTCTTTTTATTGTTATGTCTCTTGAACTTACTGGAAGGGATGAAGCCAGTATTTAGCACCCTCTAGAACAAATAATGTGTATTATAAATTGCTGGAAGTTTAAGTAAAACAGAAATAAATGTAGCAGGTTTTTACCTTTCAGTAAAAAACTTGTTTCGCTCTCAAAAGGACCAAATGCTGGTTCTGGTGTCCAACATCGTTTTACTATTGAACTGGAACTCGTCCTATGCAAGTAGAATCCAACCTAAACTGCAAATTCATGCAGCTCTCCAGGCATGTATAGAGAATCATAGGTAGCTGAACTATCAACAGTTAAAACACTGCCACTTAGCGAAGCGGTTGCTCTTTAGGAAAGTTCCCAGAAGACAAGAGGATTCTAATGCACAGACCAATAGGTTTGAATCTAATAAATGTTCAAACCTATTGGTCTGTGCATTGGAACTCGTTAGTATACTAATAAAATTGAAGCGTCTAGGTGTCTGTCGACTGGATTTTGTCCGGATTAATCTATGAAATTGCCAAATTGATTTTAATGAAACTTAATTACAATGTAAAGTATTTTTAGGGGTATCTTTTAGGCTATTTTTTCAGTAAAAACACTTTCACTTCTAGGCGCTAACCATTTAATTTGAGATTATAAATTTCTTCTTATTTTTAAATAATAATGTAGTGTACGACTATTTTACTGCGGCGTGTGTGCTTTATATTCTCCGCGCAACTGAATAATGATTAAATTTCTAGTTCAAGGAGTTAGAAATTGGAATTCCATCCAGAAAAAAAGTGTGTTACTTTTTCTGATTTGCCCCTCATTGACTGCATGATTAATGGTCAAATGTCGCAATGAGTAGGTGCGGAACCCCGCAGGATATTTATGGAACCTATAAAATTATTTTTCATAAAAAATTATTTTTTGTAAAGTCTCAGGATAAACGAATACAGACAATATACTTGATGTTTGCCGCAAGGAAGGCGCGAAATGTCTGGAATGCGAGGGTTGATATTGTCTGAACCGTTGAATGAATTTTCTCCCTCGTCTTTGAGCGAGTGCGTATTGTCGTATTGTGTCGCAACAGCTTATGCAGCAAATGGGTGTTTTCCTACCTTATCAAATATTCAGCATTCGGCTTACATTCAACACCTTCCGCGACATGAATTATTTACCAAAATTTCATTTGTGCCATTAACTTTAAGTGGCTCATTCTATTATTTAACCAGACCGGTAAATTATCACCACTTAATAATGCCACAATTGTGTTATTCACTTCTGAATGCCAAAGTTAGTCTGAAGGAGGTTTATATTAACTGCTTATGAAATTTGATAGCATATGCGTTAATAATGAGATATTTTTCACAATCATACCACAGGATATTTCTCTAGTTTAGTAACTTAAGTACAGGATATTTCTCTAGTTTAGTAACTTTGGTGGATAGTTGCTTTATGAACTATTCATTCACTGAAATGAACTTTAAAATGAACCCATTTCGACCGTTAGTTTTCAAGCTTTGTACACTCACGGAACTCTTGCAAAATCGAGAATTTTTCAAGAGAGTCTTAAGTAAATCTTTTTTACGCTCATGGAGTAATAAAAATTGATTGAAAATCGTTTTGACAATCACAAAAAACCTACCCTAAATGTTAAATGTTAAATAGTACGACATGATTTTCGACTATTAAAAAAACGTGTTTTACAGTAAAAAATGCCAGTGGTATAAAAAATTCTCACAACACCTGCTATCGGATTTTTAACAACAACAACAAACAAGCCATAACGAACAAAGTAAGAAGTAAGCGTTATCATTTTTCCCAATTATTATTTTGGTTCGCAGCACCTCGGAATACAGTTTCAAGACCAATGGGTTTAGACTATTTCTAACGATTCGGTTTTTAAATCCTTGGCTTTTTATAGGAATGTGAACAATATTCGAGTTAAAATCGAAATTTGTTGATGAAAGCAATATTTTTGGAATAAAAAAAATGTCTTCTTTTACTTCCTCTTCTTTTTCTTTTTCTTTTCCCTTTTTTTCTCTTTTTCTTTCTCTTCTTTCTCTTTTTGCCCTTCTTCCTCTTCCTCTTCTTCTTCCTCTTATTTCTCTTCTTCTTTCTGTTCTGTTCTGTTTCCATTCCTCCATATTCTTCTTCCTTCTCTTCTTCCCCCTTCTCTTCCTCTTCTTCTTCTTACTTTTCTCTTTTTTCTCTAATTTTCTCTCTTTCTCATCTTTCTCTTCCTCTTGCTCCTCAGCTTTCTATTCCTCGTCTTCCTCTCCCTCGTCTTCCTCGTCTTCCTCGTGCTCCTCTTCCTCTTTTTCCTTTTTATTTCTTTTTCCTCTTCCTCTTCCTCATCATCTTCCTCTTCCTATTCCTCTTCTTCATCCTCATCTCCCTCTTTCTATTTCTCTTCTTCCTCCTCATCTTCCTCTTCCTATCCCTCCTCTTCCTCTTCTTCCTCTTCTTTTTCCTTTTCTTTTACTCCTCCTCATCTTCCTCTTCCCATTCCTCTTCCTATCCCTCCTCTTCTTCTTCCTCTTCTTTTTTATCTTTCTTTTACTCCTCCTTCTCATCTTCCTCTTCCCATTCCTCTTCTTCTTCCTTCTCTTCCTCTTATTCTTCCTCCTCTTTCTTTTCTCCCTCTTCCTCTTCATCTTCCTATTATTTTTCTTCTTCCTCCTCCACCTCAACTTCCTCTTCCTATTTCACTTCTTCCTCTTCCTCCTCATCTTCCTCTACCTATTTCTCCTCTTCCTTTTCTTTTTCTTCTTCTTCCTCTTCCTCCTCTTCTTCCTCTTCCTCTTTCTCCTCTTTCTCTTCCCATTTCTCCTCTTCCTCTTCTTCCTTCTCTTCCTATTCTTTTTCCTTCTCTTCCTTTTCCTCCTCCTCATTTTCCTCTCCCTCCTCATTTTCCTCTTCCTCCTCATCTTCCTATTCCGCCTCTTCCTCTTTCTCGTCTTCCTCTTGCTCATCTTCCTCTTTTTCCTTTTTATTTCTTCTTCCTCTTCTTTTTCCTCTTCCTCTTCCTTATCATCTTCTTCCTATTCCTCTTCTTCCTCCTCATCTTCCTCTTTCTATTCCTCTTCTCCCTCCCCATCTTCCTCTTCCTATCCCTCCTCTTCCTCTTCTTCTTCCTCTTCTTTTTTCTATTTCTTTTACTCCTCCTTCTCATCTTCCTCTTCTCATTCCTCTTCCTCTTCTTTTTCCTCTTCTTTTTTGTCTTTGTTTTACTCCTCCTCCTCATCTTCCTCTTCCCATTCCTCTTCTTCTTCCTTCTCTTCCTCTTATTCTTCCTCATCTTTCTTTTCTCCCTCTTCCTCTTCTTCCTCTTCCTATTATTTTTCCTCTTCCTCCTCCACCTCAACTTCCTCTTCCTATTTCTCCTCTTCCTCTTCGTCCTCACCTTTCTCTTCCTATTTCTCCTCTTCCTATTTCTCCTCTTCCTATTTCTCCTCTTCCTTTTCTTCTTCTTCCTCTTCTTCTTTCTCTTCCTCTTCCTCCTCTTCTTCTTCCTCTTCTTCCTCCCCTTCCTCTTCCCATTTCTCCTCTTTCTTTTCTTCCTTCTCTTCCTCTTTTTCTTCCTTCTCTTCCTCTTCATCTCCTCATCTTCCTCTCCCTCCTCATTTTCCTCTTCCTCCTCATCTTCCTATTCCTCCTCTTCCTCGTCTTCCTCTTGATCCTCTTCCCCTTTTTTTTTATTTCTTCCTCTTTTTTCCTCTTCCACATCATCTTCCTATTCCTCTTCGCCCTCTTCATCTTCCTCTTCTTATCCCTCCTCTTCCTCTTCTTCTTCCTCTTCTTCTTCCTCTTCTTTTTCTTTTTCATTTCCTTCTTCTCCTCATCTCCCTCTTCTCATTCCTCTTCTTCCTCTTCCTTCTCTTCCTCTTATTCTTCCTCCTCTTTCTCTTCTCCCTCTTCCTCTTCCTCTTCTTCCTCTTCCTATTATTTTTCCCCTTCATCCCCCACCTCATTTTTTCTTCTTATTTCTCTTCTTCCTCTGCCTCCTCACCTTCCTCTTCCTATTTCTCCTCTTCCTCTTCTTCTCCCTACTCTTCCTCTTTCTATTTCTCCTTACGAAACATTGCATGGTAAAATTAGAAATAATGAAAAAAATTGGCCTACACCAAAATTAAAAAAAAAACATAAATTTCACTTTCCAGATCCAATGAAAATTAAAAATTATTGAAAAGGATGAAGTTTCGGAAAAAATTCTTAAATGTATAAAAAGTCAAGTTCAAATTTTAAATTCCAAAAAGACAGGATTCCCAAGCAAAGTAGATTTGAGAATAAAATTAAAATTCGGTTCGTTTCCAAAAAAAAAAACAAAGTTTCGAGTTATATCGAAGTTAAAAAAATACAAATTTCTACAAAGAAATCATAACTATTAAACTTTGTTAACGAGTTCCACAAGGTTTCGATAAATATTTGCTAATACCAGGACCTGGTTTCGCATTACTACATCATCCGGGGTCATACCAGCCATTCCACGAAGTACGGGATGGAAATGTCAATTATACAAAGAAGTCATCTTAATTTTCGAATTTGCTATTGAACTTTTACGAAAACGTAAAAATTGGAACTAAACTGGAAATTATGAAATAATTAAGAAAGAACAAGATAAAATACGTGGACTAAAAGTTAAGTTTAGGCATGTCTCTTTAAGTCGAAATTGCGTTCCCAAAAAATTGGCTCTTTAAGGAGCATACTTAACCAAACTTACCTAAAAATGTATTAAATATTGCTTCTGGAGTCGTTCGCATATAATGAATTCCTTTTTTGTTTTAGGTAATGAACATCCCGTTATCGGTGGCTGCATGAAATCCCTAAACACCGAATCGCAGAAGCCGTAAGTTCCGCTTTCTTTTCAATTTATAGGATTGCGAATCTGGGTAATTTGGCCTTATTTAATTTCCTCCTTTCCCGACCATTATAAAGGCGAGAAAGTCCAACAGCTCGGAGGCCATTTTTCAATTAAGTCGCTGGTAAAACAATCGCCGGTATTTCTATTTATCTCGACATGGCGGAGAATATGGGGCCCATTCGTGAGCCTGACAGCCGCATTTGTCTATTTCATGGCGCAGTAAGCTGTTGATTTACTCGGCAAATTACAAAAAGACAGATATATTTCAAAGAAATATAGTTCTGCCAAGGACTCCACTTGTTGGAACAATAATGCGGACAACGGAGAAAAAGGGTTGAAATACGCTGAAGTTCTTGGAGGAAAGCGGCATAATTTCTTAAGCTGCGTTTTATAAATGACGTTATATGCACGTCTGACCTACATCTGTTTTCTTGAGAAATTAAGGAAAGTTCGGTCATAAATGCAGAAATTGCTTTGTTCCTGGTGAATTGGATTAGCAACAAAAGCAGTGGCAATTTCAGTTTGGCTATTTTCAGTTCGGCGAAGAAATTAGTTATAAATGAGAGTGCATAATGGTTTCACACAGTGAATAATAAACTACGTGATTTCTAACAGATTTTTTTTTTGCGACAGAAGATAAAATTGAAGATACAGAAAAGTGGATGATTTATTTCCTGGAATACTCTACTTTGTATTTGCCTTGGAAATTCATTAATAAAGCTTTAACAGAATCTTCATCTCAGGGAGCATTTGCTAATATGAAAGAAAATATTAATATGAAACTAAAAATTAGTAAATAGAAAGTAAAGTTAAAAAAATAAAATAAATAAAAGTCGACTGCGGAACAGATGCTGAAAAGCATAAAACTACGTCTAAAAAATATGTTGGTGGGTCACGAAGGCGAAGCATAAAAATAACCGGGCCACAACAAACTTTGGGAAACGTTGAAATATTGCAAAGAAATATATGCCAATATTAAGCTGGATTCACATCAATAAAAATTGGTGCGTTTTATCTATCACAAAGATTGGGTCATTTTCAAGATTTTTGCACTTGTATTTGAAGAATTTAGCACGTGCACACACGACAATACAACACAAAAAACCGTACAACACAAAATAATAATCTTGGGCGAAAAATATGTTTTTTAAATTTCAAAATAAATTGATGTGGATCCAGTTGATAAACACCAAAGCAAAATTTATTATAAAGAAAGAATTAAAGTTGTGTAAAATTGGATAAATTTTATTTCCTGCTGTACTATTATTCTCGTCATATATGCATTTCAAAAATGAAAACCTTTCGCAGATTGTGTATTTACGCTACACCGATTTCCCTTTTCAGTGGGCACAAAGCTTCGAGTTTAAGATGCCATTCTTAAAGATTTTATTTTTTCGCTCTTATTTTTCCGTTAAATATTATATTCCGATGATTTTTACAAATAAAACGTTAAAACCCAAGTTTCCCCATCGAATGTTTTTTAAATCCTGTTGAACTTGGGGTGAGACTTCAAGACGCCCATTCGTCTGCATTTCCATTAAAAATTGATGTGCATACGCAAAATTAAGCTTTCAGAATTCAGCGGCTGTTCACGGGATGATATAAGCGGCTTAAAAAAGTCTGGAATTGTAGTCATTCTTTGCTTTTGCTATGTATGAGGCAAAAAAAGTTGAGCGAATGGTGAGTGCATTACTGTACCAGTTTTGGAGTGATAGTACAACCAACATACTTATACAGAATGGTACAAATGAAAGAAATAAATCATTGGTAAAGTGCACATCCCACGACTGGTTTGCATAGGGTTAATTTTTTTTATATTCGTTTCACAATCATTGTATTGTGCTTCCTATAGGGCCAATTTCAGTGGTTGGTAATAAAAAGGTTTTGCAAGTTTAAACTGTTAAGTGTTCTGGTTTAAAATATCAAGAAACAAATGTAGTAGTTCTGTAACTGTCGGTAAAAATTTTGTTTCGTTTTCAAAAGGATCAAATGAGGGTTCTGATGTCCAGCATCATCCCAATATTGGATTGGAAGTTTACCAATCTATTAATAAAATTTAGGCCTCCAAGTGTCTATCTGTCAACTGGTCATTTGTCTTCGCTATTTTTGGAAACTACTAAACCGATCGTAATTAAATTTTTTCTAAAATATACAGTACTTTTAGAGATATCTTTTAGGCTATTTTTTCCAGTAAAAATCTTTCACTTTCAAGAACTCAGCAATTTAATTTGCAAACTTTAAAGAATTCAACTTTTTTGAAAATTTAGATTTTTTATTTCCACTTATTTAAAGATTTTGGTTTTTTAAAAATATTGCATTTTTTAATTTTTAATATTTCTTGAATATTTACACTTTTTTCACAATTTCAAATTCTTTCGTGTTCGATTTTTGTGAAGAATTCAAATTATTTTAAACATTTTAACCTAAAGAAACCATTGTTTGATTGAAAATTTTGACTTAATAAAAATAGGCTTCTGACTATAGAAAATTTTGACTTTTTTTCAAAACTCCGATCGTATTTTCAAATTTTTAACTTCTTTTACAATTGTAACCTTTTTAAAGATTTTTTTCTAAAGTTTGACCCTTAAAAAATCGATCTTTAGGAAAATTTACACTTTTCTAAAAATTAGATTTTGTACTTTTACCTTTTTTAAAAATTTAAACTTTTTTCAATATTTTCCCTTTGTTAAAATGTTGACCTTTGTGTGACTTTGTCTCGAATATGATTGAAGGTTTTGATCCCTTTTGAATTATTCCATCTTTTTTAATTTCCACTTTTTTTAGATATTTCGTATTTTTCCAAATTTAGACTCTTTAAGTTTTGACTTTTTAAAGAAATTCAGTTTTTTCAAAGTTTCAAATGTTTTTGAAAAATTCGTCCATTTTAAAAATTTAGGGTTTTTTTCGAAATTTATGACGTTTTGAAATTTCTACATTTTCAAAATTTACACTTTTTTAAAATACACTTTTTTAAAAACACTTTTTTAAAAATTGTGGTTTTTCCTCGAAATTTAGCTTACGTATTTTAAAACCTCGGACCTTTGAAAAATTTCGAATTTTTCCTCTAAATTTTAACTTTTAACTCTTCTACTTCTAAAAATTTTGTCATTTTTTGAAATATATATATCAGTTGGCATTTTTATTTGAGAAAATATACCTTTTTTTAAATATTCAAATTAAAATTTTCGATTTTTTTCAAAATTTCAAGTATCTGAAAGTGCGATTTTTTCGAAAATTTTTATTTTTCAAAAGTTTGGCACCTTTTTCAATGTTTGAATTTCTTTTTCAAAATTTCAAAGTTTTAATTTTCAAATTAAAATTTTCGACTTTTTTACAAAATTTCAAGTATCCAAAAATGCGACTTTTTCGAAAATTTTAATTATTCAAGATTTCGTCACCTTTTTCAATTTTTGAATTTCTTTTTCAAAATTTCAAAGTTTTTCAAATTAGAATTTTCGACTTTTTTACAAAATTTCATTTTTTAGAAAATTTTAATTATTCAAGATTTCGTCGCCTTTTTCAATGTTTGAATTTCTTTTTTAAAATTTCGAAGTTTTTCAAATTTTCAAATTAAAATTTTCGACTTTTTTACAAAATTTCAAGTATCCGAAAGTGCGTTTTTTTCGAAAATTTTACTTTTTCAAGATTTCGTCACCTTTTTCAAATTTTGAATTTCTTTTCAAAATTTCGAATTTTTTTGAAAAAGAAATTCAAAAAATCTTGAGAAATTAAAATTTTGGAAAAATCGGACCCTTCGGGTAGTTGAAATTTTGTAAAAAGGTCGAAAATTTTAATTTGAAAATTTAAAGAGGTCTATATTCCCAAAAAAATGCCAACTGATCAAAAAATTTCAAAAAATGTCAACATTTTCAAAATTTCGAAGTTTTTTCAAAAATTTTATCTTTTTCTCAAAATTTTCGCTTTCTATACAAATTTTGACATTTATCAAAATTCGGCCATGTTTCGAAATTTCAACTTTTTTCGGAAAATTGTGGCGAATAGTTTCAAAATTTTAATCTCTCGAAAGTTTCGAGTTTTTTAATATGCTCGACGAATTTTAACTTCCTTTAAAAATTTTGACTCTAAAATTTTGACTTCTAAACATTTTTACTTCTAAAAATGTCGATGTTTATAAAATATTCTGTTTATTTTTCTAAATTTGACTTTTTCGAAATTTTGGAACTTCTTGAAAATTTCGCCTTATCGTTAGTTTTTTAGTTTATTTTTTCTTGTAAATTTCGTTATGCAATTTCACTAGCGAATATTTTTTAAAATGTCGACAATTTTCAAAATTTTGGCTCATTTTTAAGATTCTGTTCTTTTTCCAAAATATTAATCGTTCGAAATGTCGATCATTTTTGAAAATTTTAACTTTTTTAATAATTTTCGTTTTTTTTGCAATATTTAGACTCTCAAAAAACTTCTTTTTCGAATTTTCAGATTTTTCATTTTGTTGTGTCAGATTTTTCTTCAAAACTAAAAATTGGTAAAGAGCGAAATTTGAAAATTATGCATTGTTTTCAAAATTTGGATTTTATTACAAATCTAGACATTTTTTTAGAATAATTTAGAAATATCTGGTTTTAGTCGTTAAAATGGAAAAATTGGGAAGCAAAAAGCAAAATTAAAAAAAAAATTAAGACCTAAAAAAATGAGGACTTTAAAAATGTCAGATTTTTTTCGTCAATTTTGATCTTTTTTTTGTTTCAAATTTAAAACAGTCCGTGATCTACGGAGCTTGTTAGCATAACTTGAAACACAATATCTCTCTGAAGATGATAGCTTGGCTGTCGAAACGCGTTAGTACAACTTTTGTTGTGTTTTTAATCTTTCTTGGTTTCAGGGGACAAGATTTGTATATCAATTTCTGTTAGCATAACAGTGGCTAAACAAATTGCTGATATAACTGCCGATAATGCTGAAAAGTGAAACTAGGTCCGGTCATAACAAATATTTATAGAAACATTGTGGAATTTTTAATATCTGTTGTTGTTTTAATCGTTAATAAAATTAAATAGTTATGAATATTGAAGAATTCCACAAAGTAAGGGTTAGAAATGTCAATCCTTTGAAACTAGTGGCCCTGTTATTTTTTTTATTATTGTCCCCAAACAACTTAAAACAAATTTATAATAGTTGGAGACAACAAGACATGGAAGAGGCGTTAAGTAAATTATCCAATTATGTTGTTGTATATAATGAAGCTCACAGACGATATAGAGCAACTTTACTTACGAATTTAAATAGCAATGATGAATTCGGAGGACCTATAGATCTACATAAAAATAATTTCGTATTTTTGCTTTTGATAATCTCAAAACAGATATTGTAATCCCTTTGAAACGGTCTTTTCAACGAGGGATTGAAATACAAATCTTGTCCCCTGAAGCCAGGAAGGATTAGAAAACACAACAGAGGTTGCTCTAACGCGTTTCGATAGCCAAGCTATCATCTTCAAAGAATACAACGGGGGATAACAAGAAACATCATTTAATAATAACATAATGTAATGCAATGTAAATAGATGGAATAGAATTTAAAATAGAATTGTATAATTTAGTAAATAAAAAAAGTTTCTAGAAGGATCTGATAAGGGGAAAGCGGCCGCGATAACGAAACAAATGGCAGATAAGCGTGCCAGAAATTTCGGGAACGATAAGCCTTATCTGCCGAAAAGTTCTAGAATCCGGGGGCCAAAACTATAAAAGGCGGTCAGCTTTCCCTCGAGTCAGTCAGTCAGAAGTCAGTGTAGTTAGTGGGTTAGCAATTAGTAAATAAGTAGTGAGTTACTGTTCAGTTGAAGTGTGCCGAGTTAATTTGGTAATAAAGTGGTATAATCCAACACGTGGTAATCTATTCGAGCCGATAAGCCCGTAACAATAATAAAAAAGTTTTGGGGTTGGTTCTCACCTCTCTATAAAAGAAAAATATAAAAATCACATCAAATTCCGACTTTAATATGGATATTCAGACTTTTTACAGAATTTGACCCCAAAGAGTCGAATTTTTAACAATAAAAATAAACACTTCTATTTCAAACTCAAAATTTCGATAAAATACGTTTAAATGTTAAAAATATTTTTTCTCGGCAATTTTCAATTTTTTTCAGGATTTTATACTATACGCAATAAATAAATGATTGCATTGAATGACACGCTGAATCAGTGGAGAATTAGCCAACAGAAGTTTTATTAAAAATGACTTTAATTCGGTAGTGTTAAAAACTAGGGTGCTCGCCGTGGTATGAGCGCTGAGCCAACAAGATGACTGTCAATTACAAGGATTAAGTGAACTCTAGCGTATTACAAGGATTAAGTGAACTCTAGCGTTAAAAGCCTCCAAGCTAGTTGAACTTGCGAAAAACTCTAATCTTGACTCGCATTTAAAGAAAAATCAATGTGGAAAACAAATGAATGCAGAATCAAGGATGGCGCAAGTTATTCTCGCGTGTATAAAAAAAAGTGTCACAAAATGATATATTCATCTCTAAAATTCAATCCATTAAGTATGCCTTATAATAACCAAGTCACCGAATACTTTGGGGAATATTGCGCAAAAAAGAATAATAATAAAGTTAGTGTGATAAAGTGGTTTTGAGTGAAAGTGCTGACAGCGTTTTGTCACCAGAGAAATGAGAATTTGGAGTACAATCGCTTGTAAAGATCCTCTTGACAACCAGCGTACAATTCGAACGGTTTTTATGAATTTCGTTTTGGTGTAACTGCTAGCTGGCTTCGTCCATTTCTCTTCTCGTTCATTTCATTAGTATAAGTCATAATATATTTTAGTTTAAAATGAAAGCATTTAAGTTTCCAGGGCTGAATTAAATCAGATTCTCTTCGCTTAACGAACAAAAACGGATTATATTTTTAATTCAGGCTTCGCAGTGTTAATTTCTTTTAATATTCGTTATGTTGACATAATTGGATTTTGATGCTTCTTAATGTAACATTTTTTATTACTTTTTATAATTTACTTAGAATAGTTTATTTTGATAGAACGGACTAGTCCTTGGTTATCTTCAAAAATTGAAATACAAATCTTGTCCCCTGAAATCAAGAAAGATTAAAAAACACAACAGAGGTGGCTCTACCACGTTTCGATAGCCAAGCTTTCATCCTCAGAGAGATAAAACCAAGAAAGATGGCTATGGAAACGCGTTAGAACCACCTATGTTGTATTTTTTAATTTTTATTGGTTTCTGGGAACAAGATTTGTATTTCAGTTTTTTAATTAGAATAGACTGAATCAATTGGTAAATCCTAGTAGAACGGTTTTGTTATTATTTTTTATCTTGCATGCAAATGGTTAATAATCCTAATATATCTTATTAGCAGTTACCCGCGACTTTGTTAGCGAACTTGAATAAATAACTTCAATGCAATTGAATCTCAAAACAATTTTATATTTAAACAAAATTTGAAATTAATTTCGATCCCAAATTCTGCACTACTTTACCTATTTAGGCTTCCCTCTATCTCTAATCGTTTCCGAGATCCCTTAAATGGAAATCAAATTTGGCTCACCCTGTAAAAGTGAATAAATTTAAAGTTCTTTTTTCGAAATATTGACTGAAGTAAATCGGGATTTTGCCAATTTAAAACTTGATATTTTCAGTTTTATAATTTGGTCCCTTTACCCTCAACTTCTAGAAAATGAAATGGAAATTACAAAAATAACTTTTTAGAAAAAGCAGGTGAAAGACAAAACTGCCAAAGAAAACCAAAATTATAAAAAAAAAATCTCAAATTTTTGACTTAATCACCAAATTTCGCATATTTTAGAAGATTTCAATTCTTGAGCAATCGAATATTTAAGATTTTTTTAAGTTCAATCCGAATTTAAATTCAGAATTTTGAAACCCGAAAATTTCAATTTTTTTTTATTTCGACAGTTTTTAAATTTTTTTAACACCAATTGAATTCGAAATTTGGATATTTAGATTGAAATATTTAAACTTAAAAATTCGAGAATATTTTTATAAAAGCCAGGGTTAAAATGAAAATTTCAAAAAGAGGGAAATTAAAAAAAAACTCGAAATGTCCAGTTTAATCACAAGATATTGTGTTTTTTTTTTGGCAGGCACGAGCAACCTTTGTTGTGTTTTTTAATCTTTCTTGGTTTCACGGGACAAGATTTGTATTTCAATTTTTGAAGATAACCAAGGACCAATCCGTTCCACCAAAATTTCTTTGGTCAAGTCTTTAATTCTACTACGCAGGACAATCCAGTATCTGGGCTGTACAATGGCAGTTGTTGAAGAAAATATTGTGTTTTTTTCTTAATGTTTATTTAATACAGTTGGTATAAATACTGTTAATTACATCAGAACAAGCAAAATGCGAGCTTTTTGCGACACATTTATCGAAAATCTCCGCTGTGGCAGATTGCTGGAGTAATTTCGAGCCTGTCATTCAAGCAACTTCCGAATCTCTATTACTCACTTATCTCCATCTATATAAACATTAATGTCCGCATAGACTAAGGGGAAAAGAGGCTAAAGTAATTCAGCTATAGTCACCCAATCTAGAAGGCCCTAAGATACCGATCTTAATTTGTTTCGACCCCTCTTCATGCGTCATTTGTTTTTTCTGCAACCTTCTTCAAACCTTCCAGATATTGATCTCAACTATTACTATTTGTACGGTATGAATTGATAAATACGGAAAGTGGCTGACGGGGAGACGAAAAAATCCCTTTATAAATAGACGTCTAATAGTAACAGGAAATTGGAAAAGTAAGCCAAGCGTTTACGGCATCTTTCAATGATGAGTAAATTGATACTGAATTTTAAACTTTTATTCAGTAATTTCCTACAACAGCTTTTGCTTTCAATTATTTTTAATTCAATTAGTGTGGGTACGGCATCGTCCGATTACAGGTACAAGTACTCGTTTGACCAGTACAGGGGTCGGCAAACCGCGGCTCGCGAGCCGCATGTGGCTCTTTTAAAAGAAAATTGCGGCTCTTTAAATTCCCCTAAATAAAAATAAAAGCTGGACAGACCCGCAGACACTCATTAATAAAGTGACCTACAGAAATCGAAATTTCCAAAAACACTTTTCTAGGAGTTTTTACGTTTTATTTAAATTTTAACAAAACGAATTATTTTTCCAAACTTTTTAATTGATTTGTATTAACATTTTCAAAAAACACATGAAATTTGAAATGTCTTCAGATTTCGTGAAAAAAAGTTGAATTACTTTTTGTGAGGAAAAAAAATAATTTACAGAAACAGCTAATATCAAAGTTCGAAATAAAAGCTGAAATTTCCAGAAAAAAAAACAAATTTTGAGAAAAAAAGATTTCGAAAAAATTGAGAAAAATTTCTAAAAATATGAATTTATCAAAAGTTTTCAATAAAAGGTAAAATTTTAGAAAAAAAAAGTAGAATTTCGACAATGGATTGAAAAACCTAGGACAAATCGAAAACCTGAAATTTTTAGACAATTTTGAATTTTTTGAAATATAGAAAAATTTCGAAAAGAGAAATTGTAAAAATTAAATGGAAGCTTAGAAAAAATTACCGACCTCTACAAAAGCCAAAGTTTTTGAGTGAAGAAGAAGAAAGCTAAATTTTCAGAATAAATTTGCAATTTCGAGAACAAGATTAATTAAAAAAAAACTGAAAATTTTCAAATAAATTTGAATTTCGAGAAAATTGGTAAAATACTTTCGAAAAAAATTCCAAGAAAATTTCGAGAAGTGTTGAACTTTAAAAAAAGGCAAAATTTCCCAGAAAAAGCCGAATTTTGAGAAACAGAAAGAGATTTCGAAAAAAAAATTGGGAAGAAAGAGATGATTTACCTAATTGGAAAAAAGGGAGAAATATCGAAAAAAATGAATTTATCGAAAGTTCTCAAAACAAATTTTGAAAAAAAAAACCGTAGAATTTCGACAATAGATCGAAACCCAAAACAAATTTAAAAACCTGAAATTTGTAGACAATTTTAAATTTTTTTAAAAATTACAAAATTTTGAAAAGAGAAATTATAGGAATAAACTGAAAGTTTAGAAAAAAATGTTGAAATTTAAAAAAGTCGAAGTCTTTCAGAGAAGAAGAAAACACTTAAATTTTAGGAAAAATGTCAACGAAAAAGTCTAAATTTTAAGAAATAAAATAAATTTGAAATTTCGAAAACAAGAGGATTTAAAAAAAATCCAAATTTTCAGATAAATACGAATTTTGAGAAAATTGGTAAAATGCTTTCGAAAGAAAACTTCGAGAAAAAGTGTTTAACTTTAAAAAAAGGTCAAAATTTCCCAGAACGAATTTCGAGCAAAAGGAAGAGATTTCGAAAAAAAATTGGGAAAAATGAAGAGATTAAAAAAATGAATTTGTCTAAAGTTTTCAAATAAGGGTAAAATTTCAGAAAAAAAACGTCGAATTTCGGCAATAGGTTGAAACCCAAAACAAATTTAAAAACTTGAAATTTTTTTATATAAAAGAAAAATTGTAAAAATAAACAGGAAGCTTAAAAATGTGTCGGTCCTTAAAAAAGTTGAAGTTTTTCAGAGAAGTATAAAAAGTCAAATTTTAGGAAAAATTTCAAGGAAAACATTTTAAGAAAAGTTTCAAATTTCGATAAAAGTATGTAATTTTCTAGAGAAAATTAAGTTTTGCGAGCAAATTTGAAATTTCGAAAACAAGACGAATTAGAAAAAACTCCACATTTTCAGATAAATCAAAATTTGAGAAATTTGGTAAAATAATTTCTAAAGGAAAGAGTATGTTGATAAAATTACCAATTTCGAGAAGTGTTAAACTTTATAAAAAAAAGTAAAAATTTCCTAGCGAAAGTCAAATTTTAAGAAAAAAATCAATTTTGCCGATTTAAAAATAGATGAATTTAGTTCGAGATAAGAGTTTACATTTCCAGAAAAATCCGAATTTTGAAACAAAAAAGATTTCGAAAAAATATGTATTTAGTCAAAAATTCTTCAAAAATGTAAAATTCTAGAAAAAAACGTCGAATTTTGACAATGGATTGATACCCAGAACAAATTTAAAAACCTGAAATTTTTAGACAAATTTGAATTTTGTGAAAAATCGTAAAATCTCGAAAAGAGAAATTGTAAAAAAGTGACAGCTTTGAAAAAATTGTTGAACTTTAAAAAGTCGAAGATTTTCAGACAAGAAGAAAATAAATAATTTAACAATTTTTCAGAGAAAGTTAAATTTTGAGAATAAATTTAAAATTTCGAGAACAAGACGAATAAAAAGAAAACTTCAAGTTTTCAGAACAATTCGAATTTTAAGAAAATTGGTAAAAAAATTCCAATTTTTCAAACTTTTGACTTTTTGTAAAGTTGATGTCGAATTTTTTAAATGGGTGAATTTTTCTCAGAATATCGTTTTTTATTTTAAATTTACGACTTTTGTTTATTAAAATTTCGACTTTCTTGGCTTTTTTAATAAATGATTGACTTTTGAAAATTTCAACTTTATTTTTCTAAATTTTAAACTGAAATTTTTGAAAATAAATATTTTGAAAAAATCGAAATTACCAACAAATTTTCGACTTTTCCGGTGATTCAGTTTTTTTTTTCAGAATATTGATGTTATTCCAAAATCTATATTTTTTTTCACAAAATTCGACCTTTTATCAAAATTTTGCCCCTTTTTTAGATTTTTAACTTTTTCTTATATTTTCGACTTTTTTCATAATTTCGCCTTTTTTATAAGTTTAGACTTTTTCGAAAATTTGTACTTTTTGAAAGTATAGATTTTTTTGAAAATTTCGACTTTTCAATGTGTAGATTAATTACAAAAGTTTATTTTTTTTTAAATTATTTTTTTCCCAACTCCCATTTTTCGAAAAATCTTCCTTTTTTTAAACTACGACTTTTGTTTACGTTTCCAACTTTTCCGATTTCTAGTTTTTTCAAAGTTTCGACTATTTTTTAAATTTCAATTATTTTTCAAATTTCGCAAACTCCAGATTTTTTTTTAAATTTCGCTTTTTTTTAAATTTCCGCTTTTATTTGAGAATTTCCATTTTTTTTAGAGCATCGTATGTTTTTAAAATCCCGAATTTTTTTGAAAATGTCCTTTTATAAATGTCGACTTTTTCCAAAATTATAAAACTTTATTGAAACTTTTGACTTTCTTAAAAATTTCCACCGATTTTTCAACATTTAATTTTTTGAAAACTTTCGAGTGTTTGACTGTTATTTCAAAATTTTAACCATTCAAAACTTCGCCTTTGTCTAAATATTAATTCCCCAAAATTTCGTCCTTTTTTGAAAATTTCGACATTTCTGACAATTTTGGCTTTTCTTCAATATTCAGACTTCGGCAATTTCGACTTTAATTTAAAATTTGATGTAGTGAAATTCAAAAAGTTCATCGAATTTCAATTCTTGAAAATTTTGAATTTTTTTTTTCAATTTTTCCTATCCCAAAAAAATTGTGTTTCCTGATAATTTTGTCTTTTTTTTAGTAAAGTGACTGTTTAAAAATTTAGATTTTTTTAAAAGGTCGATTGAAAATTCTTCAATTTTTTTTAAATTACGACTTTGTTTACGTTTCCAACAACTTTTCCAAAAATTTCTAGTTTTTTAAAAATTTCAACTTTTCAAAGTTTCGATTATTTTTTAAATTTCAATTTTTTTCAAATTTCGATTTTTCGCAAACTTTGGATTTTTTTTTAAATTTCGCTTTTTTTTAATTTCCAATTTTATTCGAGAATTTCCATTCTTTAAAGCGTCATATTTTTTTAAAATCCCGAATATTTTTGAAAATGTCTTTTTGTAAATGTCGACTTTTTCCCAAAATTATAACTTTATTGAAACTTTTGACTCTTTTGAAAAATTTTCACCATTTTTCAACATTTAATTTTTTGAAAATTTCGAGGGTTTGTTATTTCAAAATTTTAACCATTCAAAACTTCGCCTTTGTCTAAATATTTAATTCCCCAAAATTTCGTCCTTTTTTGAAAATTTCGACATTTCTGACAATTTTGGCTTTTCTTTAATATTCAGACTTCGACAATTTTGAGTTAATTTAAAATTTGATTTAGTGAAACTCAAACAATTTATCGAATTTCAACTCAATTCAATTTTGACATTTCTTTTTTAAATTTTTGCCCCAAAAAATTGAGTTTCTTGATAATTTTGTCTTTTCTTTAGTAAAGTGACTTTTTAAAACTTTAGATTTTTTAAAAAGTCGATTGAAAATTCTTCAATTTTTTTTTAAATCAACATTTTTTAAACATTTTGACTCTTTGAAATTTTAAGTTATTTCTTAAAATATTAACTGTTTGAAAAATTTAGAATTTTGTTGAAAATGTCGTCATTTTTTGAAATATAGTCGAATTTTTTGAAGAGTGTCAAAATTTTGACATTTTTTGACTTTTTTTGTAAATCTTAACTTCTTTTTTAACTTTCAATGAAAATTTTACCATTTTTCAAAATTTTAATTGTCTTAGAAAATTTTAATTGTAAAATTTTTGATATTTTCAAAATTTCTACCTTTTTTGAAAATTTCAACTATTTGATTTATTTGTTTTAAATTTTGACATTTTTTAAAATTGAAACCGATTTTTAAGATTTATAATTTTTAAAAATTTCGACTTTTAAATGTCACCTTTTTCATATTTTCGATTTTTTTTTAAATTCCTTTTTTTTGAAATTGGCTTTCAAATTTTCGATTCAATATTTTTTTGAAAATCGTGACTACTTTTTCAGTTTTACATGTGTACTTGTAACGTATTCAAATGTCTCTTCCTTAGACAAATATCGAACTATTTATAAGGGGTTTTTCGAAATTGTTTCTCCAAGTTTTAATTTTTTTTATATTCTACTATTTTTCCAAAATTACTTCAAAAAAGGTTCCAAATTTTTAATTTTTCTGGTAATTCCATTTTTTTTAACCTATCGATGTTATAGTAAAATTTGTATTTTTTTTGCACAAAATTCGACGTTAGTCAAACTTTGAACTCTTTTAAACACTTTCGATTTTCCTCATACTTTCAACTTTTTTTAAATTTTGTACTTTTGTTTTCAAAATTTCGACCTTTTTTCAAGATTTGCATTTTTGGAAAAAAAAAATTTCGACCTTTGTTTCCGCTTTGACTCTTTTAAGGCTTATTAGGGGTTATATTTAAGGGGGGTTTCACCACCGAGTTAGCATCTAAAAAAAATATGTGTCTAATATATTTTTATCTACTATAACATATTACAAAATGAAAAACCTCGGTTACTTTCCTTGTAAGTGTTGTTGAGTGTTTTCTCGCAATAAGTAAGTGTTCCAATTCTTAATACAAATATTTTTAAACTTTTCCCAATAAAAATTAAAACTTTGACTCTAAAACTAAAATGTTGAGTAAGAAATAACATCTTGAATTAAAATTTCAGATTTCGCGAATAAGGTAACTTCAGGAAAAAACACAATGTTTTTAACTTCGAGTATTTTAACTTAGTATCAACTTTTTTCCTCGAAATTTCCAGTGTAGATTTGAAAAGTTTAAAAACTTTCTAATTCCAATTTTTTTTACGAAATTTGGATTTTCATTTCAAGATTTGGTATTTTATTTATAAATTTCGGATGGATTTTCGAAAGCTCACGTCTCATATTTTTCATTTTATTTTGTTTTTAAATCTTTAAAAATTAGAATATAAATCTTGTCCCCTGGAACCAAGAAAGATTAAAAAAGGCAACAAGGGTTGCTCTAACGCATTTACATCTTTCATAAATGAAGCAAATGTTTCACAAGCAATTTTCAATCTGCTTTGCTATTGCTTATGCGCAAAACAAACAAAACTGGCAAGAACAAGAAAAAGCAAGATTCTTGCTGACAAGACAAGAATGGAACCAGCAAGAAATTGGCAGGACAAGCAGGAGCAGGAAAACAACTTCTTGTCTTGCGTGGCCAACAAGAAGTTGGCAAGCTTGCTTTGTGCATCACTAATTAGAAGAGTAAAAACAAGTAAAACATTATTCGATTCAGCTGTGAAGGCACCTACATAAGTTAACATGAATATCAAGCAGCTGGCATTTTAAAAATAATTTTTTACATTTTATTCTAACAGAGACGTATGTACATATATTTAAAATCAAATAACGAGCAGCCTCGCATCTAGATGGAAGTATACCAATGAGATTGAAGCTGCTCCTAAATATATTACACTAAAGCTGAAATTCTCAATGTGGAATTTCACATAATTTTATGAAGCCTTCGCTTCTCTTAAATTCAGGAAATATAATTTTCGATTTTCGATTTATACGTAAAATGAATACTTTTTCTTTCTATGTATTAGAAGGGAAAAAACACCAATAAATCCCCCATAATTGCACATGACTCGTGCGATGTTGCTATTTAGATAATATTTATTTGAGGCAATAAATAATTTTCAGGTCAATTATCTTAGTTCTCCAGGGAAATGAGGGTTAATGGTTGCTTTAAATGCTCTTTATTTCAATTGATTTGATAATTGATTTATTGACGAGGATAAAAAGACTGGCCCTTGGTTATCTTTAAAAATTGAAATACAAATCTTGTCCTCTGAAACCAAGAAAGATTAAAAAACACAACAGAGGTTGCTCTAACGCGTTTCGATAGCCAAGCTGTCATCTTCAGAGAGATACTCCACTATTTAGAGAGATACATCTCTCTGAAGATGATGCTTGGCTATCGAAATGCGTTAGAGCAACCTCTGTTGTGTTTTTTAATGTTTCTTGGTTTCAAGGGACAGGATTTGTATTTCAATTTTTGAGGTAGAAAGTGATTTCCTTCGTAAAATGCTCCAGAGGATTATCAACTGTCCGAACGGTTCCTGGTCCTTTTGGGGATTTGCAAAGTCGATTGGAAAGAATTTTACATCTTCAAATTTTCCACCTTTACTTGATGACAATAACAATATTGCGACTACTTCCAAAGAAAAGGCTAGAAGCCTTAATGTCTGCGGAAAATTCCAACCTTGATTCTCGAAACGCAGAACCTTCTAGTCTTCCTAAGGTTGCACTTCGATGCCCGAATGCACAATCAGGAAGATTCTCTTTGAGCTGGCGACACCTCGAAAGCTTCTGGCCTTAATGGTATTTCCTCCATTGTTCTTAAGAAATGCGCCCCAGAGTTGAGTCCTGTCCTAAGCAAATTGTTCACACTCTCTTACAACAAAGGTGTATTCCCAAACATCTGGTAATCTGCTAGGGTGCAGGCTGTCCCTAAAAAAAAAAGGAATCTGGTTAACTATCGCCCTATATCTTTGTTACCCGTTATATCCAAAGTGGTGGAAAAATTTATCATCATCGAGATTCTCAAATATCTGGAGGAGAATAGAATCTTCTCGGACAAGCAATACGGTTTCAGACAACAACGCTCATCTTGAGATCTACTGGCATATGTTACTTATATCTGTCAGCTCATATTTGTCAGCTATGGAAAAACATGGTGAGGCTGGGATTGCGGAATTGGATATCTCAAAGGCCTTCGACAGAGTCTGGCACCGATTTCTTCTCGCCAAATTAATATCTTACGGTCTTCCATCTGGACTCTGTCATTTGATATCCAGAAAGATCTCTTCAGTCATCGATGGTATCTCATCCAAGGCATTTGCGATTAATGCAGGGGTGCCTCAGGGGTCTGTCCTGTCTCCTACTATGTTTCTGTTACACATAAACGATCTCTTACCTTCAACTTCCAATCCTATATACAGCTACGCAGATGATAGTAACCTTGTGTCATTTTTTTTCTCTGACAAACCATTATCTATTGCTGCTTCAGATCGACTAAGGGAACAACAGATGCCAACGATTAATCGGGATCTCGAGATTATTCTGGAATGGGGTGAGAACAATTTGGTCGATTTCAACGCTTCAAAAACTCAGGCCGCTGTTTCCTCTAAGACAACATCAAGGATAATGCAATAACATTCTAATGGACGGTAAAATCCTTCTGATGGGATCTAATCTGTCTATCCTAGGAGTTAATGCGAGCACTAACTTCTCTTAGGACGAGCATGTGCGCGCCATTGCCAAATTCGCCTCTCGCTAAAAAGTACTTCACATCTCGTCAGCTACTCACACTGTACAAAACTCAGGTTAGGACAACACTAGCCAATACTGTTCTCATGTTTGGAGTTCAGCCCTAAAGCACATTTTAACTCTTTTGGATTCAATTTAAAGAAGAGCGTTTAATTTTTTGAATTTAATGGAAGGAAGAGCGATTCGTCTAATTGATGACGGGAGTTTGACCGATTCATTCGAAACACTAGAGCACAGGCGAATGGTTGGTGACTTATCCTGAGCACTCTCAGGCTTAGAAATGGTTTACACAAAACTCTCCTTTTTCAGAACCTTATCTTACGACTGATATGGTACAAAATTGCGGGTGAAAATTCGACAATTGACATATCCAGATAACAAAACAAACCGCGCGCGTAATGCAGTTTACTGCTACGAAATCAATTGTGGAAAATTAAGCACAAAACGACGTTATAAAAATCTCCTACAGGAGTTTCTTTAGGTGATTATTTCAGTCTGCGCCAGCTTCGAAAACGAACGCAATTATTTAACCATCTCCATGCGAGTGCATGCACTCCATTCCATTTCCGCCAAGGTAATAAATGAACTTACGTGTTTAAACACCGAACGTAAAATAAAGTTAAGCTAATAATTCACATGAACAATTCCAACTTCCATGTTTGCAACATTTACCTATGTTATTATCAGATGCGGAATTTGGCATTATAGCGCCCTCATGATGAACTAATGAACTATTCCGCAGGCGTTGGCGTTGTTAGAAATTAGTCAACCATTTATTGCTTTGTTTTAGTTAATTCTACGTCAATTAATTTGAAGGCAATCGGTTGACAATTTACTAATTAGCTTAATCGGAAACCGACGCATTCCTAATCTCAAAGCGGGATCCTGCGTGACATTAAATACCTACCGTATTATGCTATTGAAGGTACGTGACTGAGATGTCTATATTTATCTGCAATTAGTGAGAATCATAAATTAATTAACGTCAGAACCATGTATTATTTGGTGGATGCGCTGGGATATCAGCCGCATACGTATATGGTTTTCAGTATAATTTGCCACCCGTCTGCAGTTTATTTCATAAAATATACAAACGTTGCAAGGTTTTTCTAAAAATTTTTTATGTGTCCACCACACAAGAAAAAAGACAATCGCAAAATGGCGGATCGTATAAAAGTTGTTCTTATCTTAATGGAACACCTGCATATGATTACTTTTTCAAAGAGCTCGTATTTAAAAAAAAATCAATAAGTCAGTATCTCTTTGAAGATGATAGCTTGGCTGTCGAAACGCGTTAAAGCAACCTCTGTTGTGTTTTTTTAATCTTTCTTGGTTTTAAGGACAAGTTTGTATTTCAATTTTTGAGGATAATCAAGGAGCAGTCCGTTTTGCCAAATAAAATGTATTTCATTAAGTAAAAAATAACTAGCAATTATTGGTGTCTTGGTACAATAGGGTCAGTCAAAATATCGATTTTGAAAGCCCATCAGGACGTAAATTTAAAAAAAAATTGAAACGAAACTTATACCTTTTAATATTGTTTTACATAAATTTCCGGTTTTTTTGTCAACATTAAAATTTTTTCTAATAAGTTCCGGAGTTTAAACTTACAAGTCTTCATCATTATTTTTTACATTCGACTTCAAAACTGGAAATCTAGATTACTTTGTTTTCCCAAAATGTTAATTTCAATCCTATTCGACTTGTTCCAAACTTCGAACTTAAATTTAAAATTTGGGTTTAAAAATTCAATGTTTTTAAATCACTTTAGTTTTTTTCTCCAAATTTTAAAATTCCTGCTTTAAATTTGAAACAGAAAAACGATCAAAATTGGTGAAAATAAATCTGAAATTTTAAGTCTTAAATTGTTTTTTAATTTTGTCTTTTGCTTCTCAAATTTTTAATATCTGTTGTCGTTTTAATCGTTAACAAAGTTTAATAGTTATGAATAGAAACCAGATTTTATGTAAAATCCTATGATCGTACCTTTTTCACTTTTTTCGGCGTTTTTTATGTGGGTATTTCCCAAATTACAATTTTGCTTGTTTTTTGCCTTTTATACAGGATTTGGACCTAATTTCAGAAAGTTTCATGCCTATTTATCCTTTTTTATGGTGGAACGGACTGGTCCTTGGTTATCTTCAAAAAATTGAAATACAGAACTTGTCCCCTGAAACCAGGAAAGATTAAAAACACAACAAACTTTGCAACGTTTGTTGTGTTTTTAATCTTTCTTGATTTCAGGGGACAATTCTGTATTTCAACTTTTTTATGGGGTTTCCAAACTTCTTAAGAATTTGACTAGAAAAATCTGTAATCAATAAAACAGAAATTTAAACTATTATAATAACTGAAATACAAATCTTGTCCCCTGAAACCAAAAAAGATTAAAAAACACAACAGGGGTTGCTCTAACGCATTCCGATAGCCAAGCTATCATCTTCAAAGAGATACTCAGTATCTTAGAGTAGCTTGGCTATCAAAACGCGTTAGAGCAACCTCTGTTGTGCATTTTAATCTTTCTTGGTTTCAGGGGACAAGATTTGTATTTCAATTTTTGAAGATAACCAAGGACCAGTCCGTTCCACAAAAAAAATCACAATAACAATAAGAAGCATCAATCAGTACATTTCCAAGAAAAATAATCTAACAACAAATACTTTTATGACCCAGCCAGTCCCATTTATGGTTTGCCTGCTATTGGGACGCAGGACAATTGCACCATGTTGCCTATTTATCTTAATTTAATTTCAAAATAAAAACAGATCTATGGGTAAGATGATAAAATTAGCCCAAAAAAATTCCTTTTCTAAAATTTTTCTTTAAATTGTCTTCTCTAACCTGCACTTGTGTGCGAAAAATGCCTCTGGAAAGTGCTCTATTTGAAGACATAGTTTGAAGTGAGCCGGAGAAAAATCGTTTCTTTTGAATGTTTTCCAATTTTCGATTTAAATTCGTAATTTTAACTTTTATTTCAGATTTAAAATTTACACTCGAACATTTGAAATTTGGATATTCTTTATAATTTCTGGAAAATTAGATTATTTTTTTTCCTAGAATTTTGTTGCTACCTGAATTTACAATGTCGAAACATATTTGATTCTTCGGAATTTCAAAAAAAAATTTTGCTATCAAGTTTCACTTGAGTTTCACTTTTACTGCCAAAAATTCGACCTTTTTTTTGGAAATTTGAAGTTTGGATAAGATTTTATGTTAAATGCGAAGTATGTCTACATTTTTAACATTTTTTTTTTCTTAAAATTTATAGTTTGAAATTTTGGCTTTTACTTTAAACCCACAAATGTTTTCTTAAAATTTCGACTCCTTCTGGAAACCTAGAAATTTTGATTTGGATATTTTTTATAAATTCTGGAAAATTAGATGTTTTTTTTTCCTAGAATTTTGTTGCTATCTGAATTTACAATGTCGAAACATATTTGATTCTTCGCAATTTCGAAAAAAAGTTTTTGCTATAAAGCTTTTTATCGTTCCTTTTTTAAGTTTTACTTTTACTCTCAAAATTCGACCTTCTTTTGGAAATTTGAAATTTGGATAAGATTTTATGTAAATGCGAAGTATGTCTACCTTTTTAATATTTTTTTTTCTTAAAATTTATGGTTTGAAATTTTGGTTTTTACTTTAAACCCACAAATATTTTTTTTTTAAATTTCGACTCCTGGAAACCTGGAAATTTTGATTTGGATATTCTTTATAAATTATGGAAAATGAGATATCTTTTTTCGTAGAATTTTGTTGCTATCTGGATTTACAATGTCGAAATATATTTGATTCTTCGGAATTTCGAAAAAAAGTTTTTGCTATAAAGTTATGTATCATTCCTTTTGTGAGTTTCACTTATACTGCCAAAAATTTGACCTTTTTTTGGAAATTTGAAGTTTGGATAAGATTTTATGTTAAATGCGAAGTATGTCTACATTTTTAACATTTTTTTTTTCCCAAAATGTATAGTTTAAAATTTTTATTTTTACTGTTTTTACTTTAAACCCACAAATATTTTGTTAAAAATTCGACTCGTTCTGGAAACCTGAAAATTTTGATTTGAATATTCTTTTTAAATTATGGAAAATTAGATGTTTTTTTTCCCTAGAATTTTGTTGCTATCTGAGTTTACAACGTCGAAACATATTTGATTCTTCCGAATTTCGAAAAAAAGTTTTTGCTATAAACTTATATATCGTTCCCTGTTTGAGTTTTACTTTTACTGGCAAAAATTCGATCTTTTTTTTAGAAATTTGAAGTTTGGATAAGATTTTGTGTTAAATGCCAAGTGTGTCTACATTTTTAACATTTTTTTTTCTCAAAATGTATAGTTTAAAATTTTTGTTTTTACAGTTTTTACTTTTAACCCACAAATATTTTGTTAAAATTTCTACTCCTTCTGGAAACCTGGAAATTTTGATTTGGATATTCTTTATAAATTATGGAAAATGAGATATCTTTTTTCGTAGAATTTTGTTGCTATCTGGATTTACAAAGTCGAAACATATTTGATTCTTCGGAATTTCGAAAAAAAGTTTTTGCTATAAAGTTATATATCGTTCCTTTTTTGAGTTTTACTTTTACTGCCAAAAATTTGACCTTTTTTTGGAAATTTGAAGTTTGGATAAGATTTTGTGTTAAATGCGAAGTATGTCTACATTTTTAACATTTTTTTTTCCCAAAATGTATAGTTTAAAATTTTTGTTTTTACTGTTTTTACTTTAAACCCACAAATATTTTGTTAAAAATTCGACTCGTTCTGGAAACCTGAAAATTTTGATTTGAATATTCTTTTTAAATTCTGGAAAATTAGATGTTTTTTTCGTTCCTTTTTTGAGTTTTACTTTTACTGCCAAAAATTCGACCTTTTTTTGTAAATTTAGAGCTTGGATAAGATTTTGTGTTAAACGAGAAGTATGTCTACATTTTTTTCTCAAAATTTATAGTTTAAAATTTTGGTTTTTACTTTAAACCCACAAATATTTTCTTAAAATGTCGACTCCTTCTGGAAACCTTGAAATTTCGCAAAAATATTTGTAAAAAATCTCATTTATCGAAATTCTTAACTTAATCTTGAGTTTTTTGAATTTGGAATTTTAATTCGAAATGTCTAGAAATGTCTAGAAAAGTCTACATTTGGAGTTGACAAAGTCGTTTTGGAAAAAAGTGTAATTACGACTGAGTTTATACTTAAAAAAAACTGATTGAATTCATTAAACGTTTCTGAAAATATTAACTTCTTTAGAAATTTTGATCTTCCAAACAAAAAATGAAATATGTTTATTCGTAACAAATTTACCTGATCGTTGTACCCAAATTTTCAGTTTTGTAAACTCGAAATTTTGGAAATAAGTTGACATTTAGAATTACTCCCTAAATCTCAAGTAAAAGGAAGCCATAATTTTTGGAAAAAAAGGTTAGAAATCAAAATTTTCGAAAAAAAAAACCGTTAAAATTGCATGTTCATTCTTAAAAAATTTACCTGTTCGTTGTATCCAAATTTTCAGTTTTGTAAACTCGAAATTTTGGAAATAAGTTGACATTTAGAATTACTGCCTAAATCTCAAGAAAAAAGAAGCCATAATTTTTGGAAATAAAGGTTTTGAGTCAAAATTTTCGAAAAAAAAAACTGTTAAAATTGCAATGTTTATTCTCAAAAAATGTACCTGTCCGTTGTACCCCAATTTTCAGTTTTGTAAACTCGAAATTTTGGAAATAGGTTGACATTCAGAATTACTGCCTAAATCTCAGGAAGAAAGAAGCCATAATTTTTGGAAACAAAGGTTTTAAGTCAAAATTTTCGAAAGAAAAACCGTTAAAATTGCAATGTTTATTCTTAAAAAATTTACCAGTTCGTTGTACCCAAATTTTCAGTTTTGCAAACTCGAAAATTTGGAAATAAGTTGACATTTAGAATTACTCCCTAAAGCTCAAGAAAAAAGAAGCCATAATTTTTGGAAACAAAGGTCTTAAGTCAAAATTTTCGAAAAAAAAACCGTTCAAATTGCAATGTTTATTCTTAAAAAATTTACCTGTTCGTTGAACCCAAATTTTCAGTTTTGTTAACTCGAAATTTTGGAAATAAGTTGACATTTAAAGTTACTCCCTAAATCTCAAGAAAAAAAAGCCATAGTTTTTGGAAACAAAGGTTTTAAGTCAAACTTTTGGAAAAAAAAACCGTTCAATTTGCAATTTTTACTCTTAAAAAATTTACCTGTTCGTTGTATCCAAATTTTCAGTTTTGTAAACTCGAAATTTTAGAAGTAAGTTGACATTTAGAATTATTGCCTAAATCTCAAGAAAAAAGAGGCCATCATTTTTGGAGAAAAAGGTTAGAAGTCAAAATTTTCGAAAAAAATAAAATAAATAAAAACCGTTAAAATTGCAAGGCAAGTTTAAATTAGGAATTTTAGAAAAAAATCTCTAATTTGTAAAAGATCAAATCTATTACCAAAAACTGACAACATTCAACACTTTGCCTGGAAGCCAAATTCAGAAAAGAAACCTTAATATTTTCTGAAACCTTTAGTATTTTCTCAAAATTGCCAGGGGATTTTCTTTATTAAAGGGTTAGTTAGAGTTAAGATATTTTGAAGAAGTCTGAATTTTGAGCCAATACTAATTTTGAAAAAATTCTACCCAATTTTTTTCAAAATTTCGACTTTACACTTGGCATTTTTAAACTCGAAAAGTAGTTAAAATTTTATAAATCAAGTTTTTCTAAAAATATAAATTTAAAGTTGAGATCTCGTGATTAAAAGTACAAAATTTCTTAATTAAAGTTGACATTTGATAACTAAGATAAAAATTTCGATGTTTTTTCAAAAGTTTCAAATGGAAGTCGAAATTTTGAGAAAAAAGTCGAATTTTCGGAATCATAAACGAAATGTAATAAAATCAACTTCATAACAAAAAAAATTCGACATTTTGTATTATGAGGCTAAAATTTTGCGAAAAAAGTGAAAATTTCGAATTAAACTGATTGATTAAAATTATAAAAAAATATCATGAATTTGCCAGTGTAAAAATGCTTCAAATTTTATAAAACATCAAAATTTATAAAAGGATCAATATTTTAGATATATTTTTTTCAATTCAATCGACGTTTTAGAAAAATTATGAAGAAATTCCTAAGAAAAGTTGTTAAAAAATGTGCTCTCAAAATTATGGCTTATAAGAGATTTTGAATTTTTGGTAAAGGATCGAACATTCAAAATTTTATTCAAATACCTTAATTTTAACTTTAAATTTCTCAATTGAAAAATTGTAAAAATATTATCACAAAATCCAAGTTTTTCTCTAAATTTCGTGTTAAATGTCGAAAGATGGCTTGTACGGATTTCCACTTTTTCTTAAAATTTGAATTTTTTCTCAAAATATGGAGTTTATTCCTGAAATTTTGAACCTGCAAAATTCGACATTTTTTAAATAAAATTTAAAACCCCAAGATCGAAATTCGAACAAAAAAAAAAGACTTCAAGTAAAGCTTAAATTATTTAAAAAAAATCAAATCAAGTTTAACCTGGAAATGATAAAATTTTTCTGGAATTTTCGAAATTTAGTTCCAAAATTTTGATTTTTTTAAGAAAGTGTAAACTTGAGACGAAATCTCAGATTTAAAAGTCAAAATTTCGAATAAAATTCGAATGAGTGTAAAGTAAAATTTGTTTAATGTTTGTGGTGCAAATTTGAGAATAAACTTTAAATTTTAAAAATGTCTTTATTTGAAAATATTATATACTTCTTCTGAATATTCTGAGTATAACCTAAAATTTAATTTTTTTATAAATTTCGAGTGATAGTTGAAATAGGTCAGTAAATGTTTTTTTTTTTTGTTAATTGTGAGTTTTGGCCTGTTAATGCCTTTTCCATTTTTTCTTAAAATTTGGATTTCTTCTCAAAGTGTGGAGTTTATTCTTGAAATTTTTAACCTCCACAATTTGACATTTTTTTAAAAATAAAATTGAAAACCTAAAATCTAAATTTCGAATAAAAAAAAACAGATTTCCAGAAAAGCTTAAATTATTTAAACAAATTTTTTTTAATTAAACCTAAACTTGAAATGATGAATTTTTTATCGAGTTTTCGAAATTTAGTCTCAGAAATTCTGATTTTTTCGAGAAAGTGTAAACTTCAAACGTAATCTCAGATTTAAAAGTCAAAATTTCGAAAAAAAATTCGAGTGAGTGTAAAGTTAAAATTTCTTAATATTTGTGGTGCAAATTTGAGAATAAACTTTAAATTTGAAGAATTTCTTCATTTGAAAATATTATATACTTCTTCTGAATATTCTGAGTATAACCTAAAATTCAATTTTTTTATAAATTTCGAGTGAGAGTTGAAATAGGTCAATAAATGTTTTTTTTTTGTTAATTGTGAGTTTTGGCCTGTTAATGCCATTTCCATTTTTTCTTAAAATTTGAATTTCTTCTCAAAGTGTGGAGTTTATTCTTGAAATTTTTAACCTTCACAATTCGACATTCTTTTAGAAATAAAATTGAAAACCTGAAATCGAAATTCCGAATAAAAAAAACAGATTTCAAGAAAAGCTTAAATTATTTAAACAAATTTTTTTTAATCAAACCTAAACTTGAAATGATGAATTTTTTATCGAGTTTTCGAAATTTAGTCTCAGAAATTCTGATTTTTTCGAGAAAGTGTAAACTTCAAACGTAATCTCAGATTTAAAAGTCAAAATTTCGAAAAAAAATTCGAGTGAGTGTAAAGTAAAAATTTCTTAATATTTGTGGTGCAAATTTGAGAATAAACTTTAAATTTGAAGAATTTCTTCATTTGAAAATATTATATACTTCTTCTAAAAATTGAAATACAGAACTTGTCCCCCGAAAGTCAAGAAAGATTAAAAACAACACAAATCGCAACATTTTCTTAAAATGTCTACATTCTTTTGACATTTTGAACTATTTTGATAATTTCGAATTTGACACCTTCGCTGCTTTTTAAAATTTTCGATTTTTTTTTAAATTCCAATATTTTTTGAAAATATTCAGTCAAAACTATTTTGCATAATTTCGAATTTATTTGACACTTTCGCTGCTCTTTAAAATTTTCGATTTTTTTAAATTCCAATCTTTTTAAAATTTGAAATACAGAACTTGTCCCCTGAAACCAAGAAAGATTAAAAAACACAAAAAACGTTGCTCTAACGCGTTTCGACAGCCAAGCTGTCATCTTCAAAGAGATACTTCTTCTGAATATTCTGAGTCTAACCTAAAATTTAATTATTTTTTTTTAATTTCGAGAGAGTTCAAAATGGTCAATAAATATTTTCCTTGTTAATTGTGGGTTTTGACCTGTTAATGCCTCTTTTGGTGTATTTTACTTTTTTAGTGCCTTTTTTAGCTGATCGTTTTTGCATAATTTAATATTTTGCTCACCTTTTTACCTTATTTGATTGTGCCTAAAATCCGGTCTCTAGTTATGAAGTACAAAGCAGGAAACCTCGTTAAGCTCTAGGTACCCCGGGCGAGTACAAGTGTGTGAACTAAAAATATATTTAAGTTCTTAAGTAAGATGTTATTTATTGGATCGGACGACTATAAGCAAAACCTTCTATTATAGTACAAAGGGCAGAACATGATAAATCTAAACAAATGGGAATTTAGTCAATGCGTAACATTCACTGGGCTAGAGATAGGACACTAATGCCCTAAAATATGTGCAAGGCACGAACAAAATTGAGGAGAATCTATGTATTACCGTATATCATCCACTATCGCCCAATCCCTTACAAATCCCTCCTACTAGGCATAATATTACCTTTTGCGTGCAAAAATTTTAATAAAAGAATGTGAAAAATGGCAGAAACATTTAAATAGGGACCTTCTCTTTTGACTTAAAAATGGCCTTGTATATTGATGATTTACTCGGGGAGGTTTATTTTAAATTATTCCGAATGTTTCCTTCAGCAATCTCTAGATTTTGCATGGAAAAATTTCTAACTAAATTGAAAGTTTCGTTATTTAATTTTATATTTTAATTTCTATTTTTAAGTTTGGGTGGAACTTGGTCCTTGGTTATCTTCAAAAATTGAAATACAAATCTTGTCCCCCTGAAACCAAGAAAGATTAAAAAATACAGCAGAGGTTGCTCTTTAAGTTGTTGAAGTGAAGTTGAAACTCGAGACGAGAAAATTGATATTTTTAAAAAAATCTAATCTAGTAATTTATTTATTGTATGCTACATTTACGACATAAATTTTACTTTTCTTTTAGCTAAGTACATTTTCGATTTGAAATTTGTTAGATTTTGAATTCAGACCTACTTTGTTTTTGAAAGTTCCCAAAATGAAAAAAAAAAGTAATTCTCGAAATTTTGAGTTTAAATTTAAACTTTGTAGATTGAAGTTGAAGTTTAAGAATAGATTGTAATTTACCTAAACGCATGTCACGCAGAGGGTGCTTGTATTTAATGGATATTGTTATGCAACCCACAGTACAAGCATGTTAACTCATTAGCCAGTGACCTTTGTTACTTTAGTTACATCGTACTGATTGTAATATTTTTAAATTGTTTTTCACGCGACATCTATGACCAATCATTCTTTCGAGTTTAAGCCTGATATGTTGAAGCTTTTCAAGTTAGTTTAAACTTCAAATTTCGAGAAAAATAAAAGAGAAAATCTATACCCAATATTTTTATAAAAAAATCTAGATTTGAACATGAGGTCGAATTTTTAGAAAAACAAAGTGATTATTTGGGAATTTCGCAGGAATAATCAACAATTAAAAAAAAACTTCGAATTTTGCTGTACCTATATTGTAAAGTTGAAAGGAAAATTTCGAGAAAATGTCAAATATTAGAGTTTAAAGGTAAACTGTGATATAAAATCGAACATTTTTGAATTGTGTTACATTTTCCAGGATTATTTTCGTTAGGCTGCTTTCTCAGTACTCTTGAGTTTAATTTGAAATTTCTATTTGTTTTAGTTCGCTATTTCGAGCAAAATTTGGAGAAAACACATTAACAATTTTTAAAAAAATCTCACAAGTCAATCAAAGATCAGAACTTCAAAATTTCAACTTTTTTTAGTAAGTCCGAATGCCCGAACAAAACTTTTTAAAGAGTTTTAGAGAAACAAAAACCTCTGTTTTATTGGCTCTTTCCTCGCCAGTTACTTCTTCTGATGGAATGGACTGGTACTTGGTTATCTTCAAAAATTGAAATACAAATCTTATCCCCTGAAATCAAGAAAGATTAAAAAACACAACTAGAGGTTGCTCTAACGCGTTTCGGTAGCCAAGCTGTCATCAATCTAAGTTAGGAATTTTGGGAAAAATGTTAATGTTCCAAAAAAAGAAATCCATTAACAAAAACTATATCAAAATTTCAAGTTGTTTTTTTTCCTCAATCAAAGAGCTGTCAGTTGAATACTATAACCCAGTATGTCTTAATATGAGCATGAAAAATAAGAAACCGTTTTTAGCTAAGAAATTTAACAAATACGCGACTTGAAGGCGTTAAATATTCTCCGACTTCCATCAACTTTTCAAAAGAAACTTTCTACGTTTTTACATGTTGCAGTGCTTTCGTGGTAGTAAATAAAATTGCCATTTTAGTGCAATTTCAAATTTATTCACTTAACTCGGAAGTGAAATGAAACACTGCTTGTATACAGAACTTGGAAAGAAGTATTTTTCACAAAAAAAAAGCAAGCAACTTCGCAAGCTTCCACAGAACTCGGAAACGTCGACTTACAACTTATCAGGAAATGTTTTCTTCTATTTATCTTGTAAAGTGTGCGACAAAAGTACGAGTTACCAGTTGCATTTAAAATCTTGATATGACATATCAATTTCCTATCCTACAATTGTATAAATGTAAATATTTTAAATGATTTCAAGAAAAAGAAACACCTTGATATCCTTTTCTAGAATACAATTTTATATAGTTTCACGTATTACCAAATTGTACGCCAAAAGTAATTTATTTGGCTAACAAAGTTTGAAATATAGAAAAAATTTCGTGCAGCATGCAAATAACGTTTTGGTCGATTTGTTAAACTCAATTTACATGCTATTTCGCTATACACTTAAATAACAACACAACTTCGCACTACAATTTATAAACTGCACCATTAAATTATCCAGTGACAGTAACAAAACCTATAGATTATAGTCAGGTACTGTTTAAAACCCAGTTGAACAATTAATCTTTAAATTTAATCGACCATTTATTGCAACTGTGTTTTTCGGACATTCTCCCAATTATGCAATTTTGTTGTTCTGACCATGAAACGGAGCATACAGTTTAATACAGACGAACATTTTATCTTATTAAATCATTATTTTAAATTATTATTTATTATGAAAAGCAATTATTTGGTTAAGTTGTGGATTTAGTGTCATGAGATGAATGAAACACTTCGTCTAGTACACTTAGAATTGCAGAAATCGATCCTTCATGCAACTTGAACAAGTTGAAGCAGCGAAAGCAGTAATTCTGGTTAATGAGGGACGTAGCAATGTTGCTAATTTGTCATATGTTGAGCAATCAACAATCTAATCAAATAGTTGATTACTTCAACTTGGAATTTATTGTTAGCAACCAGGACACAGGAGTGAGAGCTCTATAGATCGAAGAGATGAACGAAACGATGCGTTATGCAAGTAACTTTAAAGAAAAACAGATCACAGATCTGCCACTTTTGAGCTATACAATACTGTTGCTGGCTTATCGGTTCGAATTGATTATTAACACGTGAATTGAATAATACTCACTTTATTACCAAACTAAACTCGGAACACTACAACTGAATAATGAACTCACTTATTTACTTCTAACTACTAACTCACTAATTACACTAACTGACTCTAACTGATTCGAGGGAAAGGCGACCGCCTTATATAGTTTTGGCTCCCGGCTTCTAGAAAAATCCCGCATATAAGGGTTATCGTTTGCCGACATTTCTGGAATGCTTATCTGCCGTTTGTTTCGTTATCGCGGCCGCCTTTCCCCTTATCAGATCTTTCTAGAAAATTTTCTTACGTACTAAATTCTATAATTTACATTTCGTTACAATACTATACGTGATCCTAATGCACAGATTAATAGGTTTGAACATTTATCTGATTCACAGCTTGGTCTTTAGTTGCCAAACCTTGAACCTGATAAATGTATTGGTCTGTGCCTTAAAATCTAGTCTTCTGGACTTTCCCAGAGTTCGATCGCTTGCTAAATGTTTGAGGTCTAACTGTTAGTAATACGGCTATGATCCACTACACACGTTTAGAGGACTGCGTACTATAGTTTGAGTTGCATTCTATTTCCACTCTCCATGGTTTTTAACAAAAAGTGAAATATTTAAAGAGGTTTGGATCAGAATAATCAAAAAAAGGCTTCTAGGACTTTTCCAGAGATCGATCGCTTGTTAAATGTTTGCGGCTTAGCTGTTACTAATACGGGTATAATCCACTAGACGTCGTTTAGAGGACTGAATACTATATTTTTGGTGGAACGAACGGGTCCTTGGTTATCTTCTAAAATTGAAAGTACAAACCTGAAACCAAGAAGAGAGATACTATCTCTCTGAAGATAATAGCTTGGCTGTCGAAACGCGTTAGAGCAACCTCTGTTGTGTTTTTAATCTTTCTTGGTTTCAGGAGATAAGATTTGTATTTCAATTTTCGACTGAATACTAACTATAGTTTAAGTTACATTCTATTTCCCCTATTCATAGTATTTAACAAAAAGTAACATATTTCAAGAGCTAGTAGATTGGATCAGAATATTCAAAAAGGTTTTGGTAAACATGAATCCGCGTAGAGATGGATTCTTTTTTTTTAACATATCAAATGTTTGTAGATTATTGGCCAATTGATCTATTCGGTCTGGCTCGTAGTAAGTGTGTACCAAAAAATTCTGATTCAAGACAAAAGAGAGAGATAAACGAGCTAAGCATAGATGCCTGACTGTAATATTGGCAAATAGGTGATTTGCCAACAAAGAATTTTTCATAGGAAAATTGCAAGGTTCAGAAATAAAACTACGTAGGACTCCATTCTGAAGTCTTGAAAAAATTCCAGAATAACGAAATTGCAGAGGTGTCTCAGTAAGATGAACCATAAACATACTGTAATTTACATTTCGTTTTAAAAGGCGTTTCGTTTCTTATAACGTAACCTACTTTTCTGGCTAGGTATAATTTAATTAGCCGTTTAATTATATTTAATTAGGCGATTTATATAAAAACCTGAATGAGTAGCAACAGTTGTTGCCACAAATTAAGCCTACACGAGTTGTGATTACTGAATTTGTACCTGCAGTGTTGGCTATTCCATTAGTTTCCGTGAAATATTTCAGACCTATGTAATGGTCGCAGAATTTGCGTTATTGTTAGGAATTCAAAGCTAAAACCGATGTACGTGTGAGTTTGTAATGGAATATTCATGTAACCTCAGCAGATGGAGCTTTGTTCAAACTAAATGTACTTTGACAAAATCTTGTCGTGAATACAGTTGATCGCCTCGTTGGTATACAACACTGTCTTGTCTTGTTTTTCCTGTAACTTTCCCGACACTTGTATTAAGTTTCTCATATCCACTTCGACGTTGGTGTTTGTACTGAAACCATCAAAGTTGTTTCAATTTTACACATTTATAATTAAGAAGACGCAAGAGGTACGGTAATATAGATTAGATAATATAGATAGAATGCAACATCTGTTGGTCCGAACATTTTACTAAATTGAACAACTTAAAAAATTTCGTTCTTCTCTCTCTTTTCCCTCTTCCCTTTTCATCCTATGCCTTCTTTTCTCTTCTCTTCTCTTCTCTTCTCTTCTCCTCTCTTCCCTTATTTTCCTTTCTCTACTCTTTTCTCTCTTCCCTTTTCATCACTTGCCTTCTTTTCTCTTCTCTTGTCTTTTCTTCTCTCTTCTCTTTTCGTCCCTCATTTTCTCTTCTCCTCTTTTCTCCTCTCTTCTCCTCTCTTCTCCTCTCTTCTCCTCTCTTCTTCTCTCTTCTCTTCTCTTCTCCTCTCTTCTTCTCTCTTCTTCTCTCTTCTTCTCTCTTCTCTTCTCTTCTCTTCTTTTCTCTTCTCTTCTCTTCTCTTCTCTCTCTTTCTCTTCTCTTCTCTTCTTCTCTTCTCTTCTCTTCTCTTCTCTTCTCTTCTCTTCTCTTCTCTTCTCTTCTCTTCTCTGTCTCTTCTCTTCTCTTCTCTTCTCTTCTCTTCTCTTCTCTTCTCTTCTCTTCTCTTCTCTTCTCTTCTCTTCTCTTCTCTTCTCTTCTCTTCTCTTCTCTTCTCCTTCTCTTCTCTTCTCTCTCTGTCTCTTCTCTTCTCTTCATCTTCTCTTCTCCTTTCTCCTTCTCTTCTCTTCTCTTCTCTTCTCTTCTCTTCTCTTCTCTTCTCTTCTCTTCTCTTCTCTTCTCTTCTCTTCTCTTCTCTTCTCTTCTCTTCTCTCTCTTCTCTTCTCTTCTCTTCTCTTCTCTTCTCTTCTCTTCTCTTCTCTTCTCTTCTCTTCTCTTCTCTTCTCTTCTCTTCTCTTCTCTTCTCTTCTCTTCTCTTCTCTTCTCTTCTCTTCTCTTCTCTTCTCTTCTCTTCTCTTCTCTTCTCTTCTCTTCTCTTCTCTTCTCTCTCTTCTCTTTCTCTCTTCCTCTTCTCTCTTCTCTTCTCTTCTCTTACTCTTCTCTTCTCTTCTCTTCTATTCTCTTCTATTCTATTCTATTCTATTCTATTCTATTCTATTCTCTTCTTTTCTCTTCTCTTCTCTTCTTTTCTCTACTCTTTTCGCTTCTCTTCTCTTCCCTTTTCTTCTCTTCTCTTCTCTTCTCATCTCTTCTCTTCTCTTCTCTTCTCCTCTCTTCTCTTCCCTTCTCTTCTCTTCTCTTCTCTTCTCTTCTCTTCTCTTTTCTTCTCTTCCCTTCTTTTCCTTTCTCGACTCTTTTCTCTCTTCCCTTTTCATCACTTGCCTTCTTTTCTCTTCTTTTCTCTTCTCTTCTTTTCTTTTCTCTTCTCGTTCCATGTCTTTCCTTCCCATTTCTTTTCTTCCCATTTCTCCTCTTCCCATCTCTTCTCTTCTCATCTCTTATCTTTCAATCTCTCCTCTTCCCAACTCTTCTCTTCCCATCTCTTCTATTCCTATCTTTTATCTTCCCATCTCTTCTCTTCTCAACTCTTCTCTTTCCATCTCTTTTCTTCCTATCTCTTCTCTGCCCATGTCTTCTCTTCTCATCTCTTCTCTTCCCATCTCTTCTCTTCCCATCTCTTCTCTTCCCATCTCTTCTCTTTCCATCTCTCATTTTCCCGTCTCTTCTCTTCCCATCTCTTTTCTTCCCATCTCTCATCTTCCCATCTCTTCTCTTCCCATCTCGTCTCTTCCCATCTCTTCTCTTTCCATTTCTTCTCTTTCCAACTTTTCTTTTCCCATGTGTTCTCTTCCCATCTCTTCTCTTCCCATCTCTTCTCTTCCCATCTCTTCTCTTCCCATCTCTTCTCTTCCCGTCTCTTCGCTTCCCATCTCTTCTTTTCCCATCTCTTCTCTTCCCATCCCATCTTTTCCCATCTCTTATCTTCCCAATTCTTATCTTTCCATCTTTTCTCTTCCCATCTCTTTTCTTCCCATATCTTCTCTTCCCATCCCATCTTTTCCCATTTCTTATCTTCCCATCTCTTCTCTTTCCATTTTTCTCTTCCCATCTTTTCTCTTCCCATCTCTTCTCTTCCCATATCTTCTCTTTCCATATCTTCTCTTCCCAGCTCTTCTCTTTCCATATCTTCTCTTCTCAACTCTTCTCTTTCCAACTCTTCTTTTCCCATGTTTTCTCTTCCCATCTCTTCTCTTCCGATCCCATATTTTCCCATCTCTTATCTTCCCATCTCTTATCTTCCCATCTCTTATCTTCCCATCTCTTATCTTTCCACCTTTTCTCTTCCCATCTCTTCTCTTCCCAACTCTTCTCTTTCCATCTCTTTTCTTCCTATCTCTTCACTTCTCATTTCTTCTCTTCCCATCTCTTCTTTTTCCATGTCTTCTCTTCCCATCTCTTATCTTTCCATGTCATCTCTTCCCACCTCTTCTCTTCCCATCTCTCATTTTCCCGTCTCTTCTCTTCCCAACTCTTCTCTTTCGATCTCTTCTCTTCCCATCTTTTCTCTTCCCATCTCTTCTCTTCCCATCTCTTCTCTTCCCATCTCTTATCTTCCCATCTCTTCTCTTCCCATCTCGTCTCTTCCCATCTCTTCTCTTTCCATTTCTTCTCTTTCCAACTTTTCTTTTCCCATGTTTTCTCTTTTAAACTCTTCTTTTCTCATGTGTTCTCGTCCCATCTCTTCTCTTCCCATCTCTTCTCTTCCCATCTCTTCTCTTCCCATCTCTTCTCTTCCTATCTCTCCTTTTCCCATCTCTTCTCTTCCCATCCCATCTTTTCCCATCTCTTATCTTCCCAATTCTTATCCTTCCATCTTTTCTCTTCCCATCTCTTCTCTTCCCATCTCTTTTCTTCCCATATCTTCTCTTCCCATTCCATCTTTTCCCATTTCTTATCTTCCCATCTCTTATCTTCCCATCTCTTATTTTTCCATCTTTTCCCTTCCCATCTCTTCTCTTCCCATCTCTTCTCTTCCGATATCTTCTCTTTCCATCTTTTCTCTTCTCAACTCTTCACTTCCCATGTTTTTTTCTTCCCATCTTTTCTCTTTCTATCTCTTCTCTTCCCAGCTCGTCTCTTCCTATCACATCTCTTTCCATTTCTTTTCTTCCCAACTGTTCTCTTTCCATCTCTTCTCTTCCCATTTCTTCTCTTCTCATCTCTTCTCTTCCCATCTCTTCTCTTCCCATCTCTTCTCTTCCGATATCTTATCTTTCCATATCTTTTCTTTCCATCTCTTCTCTTTCCAACTCTTCTCTTCCCATCTCTTCTCTTCCCATTTCTTATCTTCCTATTTCTTCTCTTTCCATCTTTTCTCTTCCCATCTCTTATCTTACCATCTCTTATCTTCCATCTCTTATCTTCCCATCTCTTATCTTCCCATCTCGTCTCTTCCCATCTTGTCTCTTCCCATCTCTTCTCTTCCCATCTCTTCTCTTCCCATTTCTTCTCTTCCCATGTTTTCTCTTCCCATCTTTTCTCTTCCCATCTCTTCTCTTCCCATATCTTCTCTTTCCATATCTTCTCTTCCCAGCTCTTCTCTTTCCATATCTTCTCTTCCCAACTCTTCTCTTCCCAACTCTTCTCTTCCCAACTCTTCTCTTCCCAACTCTTCTCTTCCCATGTCTTCTCTTCCCAATCTCGTCTTCTTCCCATCTCTTCTCTTACCATGCTCTTCTCTTCCCATTTCTTCTCTTCCCATGTTTTCTATTCCCATCTTTTCTCTTCCCAATCTCTTCTCTTCCCCATATCTTCTCTTTCATATCTTCTACTTCCAGCCCTCTCTCTTTCCAACTCTTTCTCTTCCCAACTCTTCTCTTCCCAACTCTTCTCTTCCCATGTCTTCTCTTCCCATTGGTTATTTTCCGATCTCTTCTCTTCCCATCTCGTCTCTTTCCATCTCTTCTCTTCCCACCTCTTCTCTTATCATATTTTTTCTTCCCATCTCTTCTCTTCCTCTCTCTTCGCTGTCCACTCTTCCCTTCCAGTCTCTTCCCTTCCAGGCTCTTGTCTTATCTTATCTACTCTTTCCTTCTCTTTAATTTTCTTCCCTCCCTTCTCTTCTTTCGCAGACGTCACTATTCGCAAATGGTTCGGTATTGGTCTAGGGAAAAGTAAGCACTTGAGTTTTTCTGTAAGCTGTAAGTACAAAGATAAACGTTTAGAGTGAAGTGTTGGGCAATTTCACCTATTGGAATATTTTTCATAAAGTATCCAGTATCTTAATTGTTTAAGTATGCTTTGAAACCAAATAATTGTGAATATTTGGGCATTAATTTAGCGGATGCGTCATTTTTTATTTTGGAATTCACGTTTTAGTTATTAATTTAGTGGTTAATTATAGTCGTATCTTTCTTGCTTTAATTTTGTTAGTTAGATTTATTTTTCACTAGAGCGGTTGTTTGAAGAAATCAAAAATGTAAAATAGTTGCAATTATTCCTGTCTTATTTTCAAGTTACAGTCAAAACCGGATATAACGACATCGTTTACAACGACGCATCGGTTATTACGACAAAATGGCAAGGTCCCGGCGATTATTTTAAAAGCTAACTGTACGCCAGTTATATTGCTAACAACTACCGGTTACAGTGTCCGTAGTTTATGGTCCCTTCAATGTCGTTATATCCGGTTTCAACTGTATATGCAAATAATTTGGCAAATTAATACATTTTTATTTGTCTAAATTAGTCCTAAGTTATTTGGAGCAACTAATTCTCTTTAATAACATTTCTCATTACGATTGTTACCTGATTGATTCCTGGATTATTCCTTTTTCTTTTTTGCTTTACAATATTTGTGCTTTTAGATGTTTAATTTATTCTTTTTGATGTAAAATTTCCTCTAGCTTCAAAAATAAATGTATCCAAAGGGCATTTTTACATTCTATTCCCATTACTCAACGTTTATTTCATCTCAGGGTATTTTAAAGTGTTCACTTCGCAAACAAGAAAGTACAATGGATGCAATAGCATTTACTCAGGAGATAATTACGTTGAACAAACACAAAACGTATTTATCTTTGCAGCGCATTGCTAGTGTGCAGTTCTGTAAACGTGGATAGTTTTCCGTATATTCACGGCTTTTGAATACAAAATTAAGAATAATACCCCGTGCAGCTGAATTTTAATTCGATAATCTTATTTTTTCTATTTAACGAATCCATTTCAAATTATAACTTATTGTGAGGCGAGATGGTTGCCTTCGAGAATTATTTATGTCGAGGATTGTTTATGTATGTAAGTTTGACAAGAAAATATTTGCTTGCGAAATTTTGGTATTTTTATCCTAAACATTTTTGTAAGTAGATACATATTCAAATATTTTGTATCCCTTGCACGATTAAATATATAAAATGCTTGGATTAGTTACACGGAAAATAAACATTATAACTATTTAGCACGCGCAAATAAAACAGGGGGACAAAGCGACAGTTAAATGCCGCGAGGCTTGGCTACCTGCCTCAAAGAGCCAGGTTCGATTCCCGCTCGCGGCAATATCAGCTATGTGTTTTTAAGAAACTTTCTGGTCTTCAATATCCACTTAATTTTTAAGCTAGAAGCTTATGGCAGGTCAACTACCTTCCTTCTATATCTATACCGTTAGATCCTAGTAGCATATGTCCCTGCTATTTCTTTAGACTGTAGACTGTTTTCTGAAGCATTTTAGGTATGAATATTTTGAGAATTTTTATGTTATCTTGCCCCAAGGGTTTTGCTTAACGAATCCTAAACTTTCTGGTTCAAAGGTCGCAATATTAAGATGAAATTGTTAAACGACCAAATTGAAAATCATCGGACCGTATAAATGTTCAAAGTGACAAGTGAAAGAAATAGAATCCCTGGGGTGTTCAAATGCTAGCAAAGCGAATCTAACAAACGGAGTGAATTCCAATGTAACTAACGCCACCACCAAAACTCCGGAGATTCGAGGTTTTAATGCAATCCTTTTTAAAAACAGTTTGCGGCTGAAGTATTTTCCACTGACAACCAATTTTGTCCTTGCAAATATTCGAAGGGATGATTTGGCTCGATGAGAGGTGAGGATTTGTCTATAAATTTAAGACTCTGCTGGCAATCCTAACATTTGAAGCTCTTAATAGAGGTAATAAAGTGGATAATGCAATACACGCCATCGCACTTAGCTTCTGTCAACATTACCACGGGGGTTCTTTACAATTATGTCCCTGGAGCAGACTGCAGTAGCTGTTGGGAGCATATCGCAACTTTATCATCAGAAATTCGAACGGAAATGTAACTGTTACGGCTTAAGTTGCCGTTAAACGGACCGTAAAATATCCGTCAACTGCTGCAGTGCTTGAATGTAGAAATAGTTACATGGAAAGTTAAAGCTTTTTATACCTTAAAATTTGATTTTGCGAAAAGCTGGGGGGTAGTTAGGCTTTCAAAGTTGTTCTACAGGATATAGAATTGCATATTTACTTACTGATAAAGCTTTTACGTTTCGTGTTAAATTGATATACTTTTCCATGATAAAATCGTGCCAAATTTTAGTTGGGCTAGTGACAACCTGAAAAGGAGTTTAAATTTTGTGAATTTTTTTCAGTGTAATTAATTTCAAAGATGGTTTAATCAAGTGTTCCTGTTACACTCATTTTTCCATCTTCTCATAAAATGAATCTGTGTGGAGTGAGACCTACAGTTTTGTAAAATTAATAAAAAAATAAGGCAGAATTTTTGCAATCCTAATCTATGTTTTATTTAATGTATGCATTTATCACTGTTCGTGCTTTGAAGTTTTAATTTAAACGTTTCTGATGCATAATTTTTGTTGCAGGTGAGGAATAGCATGAAACTGAGGAGTTACACATGTGCAGTAAGTCCATTGTAATTTATCACCAACTGCATAATTAATTTTCTGGTTCTTAATTGTGCAAGTCATTAATTCTAGGGTAGTAAGTAATCAATATATCTCTTGAAATACCTACCTATTGCTTTACAATAACTGTCATGCCTTTGGTAAAACCCAGAATGTGAAGTATAGATATGAACGTGCGGAGATACCGAAATGTTCCAAGCTGTATAATTCTAGTGCTCTATTGTACTTTGATGACAATATGTCGGTGCTTTTGTTTCGGCCACAATGGACCGTCGTCGGTCTACTTGAACACGTACTCGATACTTGGTTTGAATAGTTCCATCGTCGCTTAGCCCCTGAACCCTAACGAAAACCGATCAAGTATCATTAGAGGCTTTGTTGTTTTAAATTGCAGCTTAAAACACACATATCCGGTTAAATTTCAATTGGATTTCATGGCACCAACTCTTCTTATACTGCCGAAATGTAAATTTATACTCTGGAAGATATGGTCCTTTAAATTTGTTGATATTATCTCTCAAAAGTGACAAACTATTAATTAGTGAAATGCAGTAGCAGATAAAATTAGAGCTGTTTATAATCACCTATCCGTCATCAGTTCGACTCGAAAACTATGTGTAACCTAGGAATTTGAAATTTAGTATAATATTAGTTTTTGATGAAGCCAGGCATATCTCACCAGTCAGTGTACCAATAGAAAACAAATTAGATTTTAAGCTGAACATTTCCATATTTTCGGAATATTTGAACTTCTCAAGTATTAAGGTTTCTCATAATTTTATAAACAATGATATCCAATCCTAAGATATGGCCAGTAAATTACCCTTCGCTTCGATATAGTTGATTGATTGAAGCTGTCATATTAGTACTTTGAAAAGGTAAAAATAAACGCATTTTTTTGTGGTTTTTAATAAGTATTGTTTTCATTCGAAGTCTTGATAATATTCTGATGACAAAGAGGTTGAAAAATATTGTCGGCGCACCGTTGCAGTTTTAAATTGGGAGGAAATAGCTATTTATTTTTTCGTAACTTTCCTTTAAAGTTTAATTTTTCAAGTTTCCCCTCATAGACATCCGTCAATTTCAAGCTATCCTGCCCAGGATATCGAGATAATGGAATAAATAATTGAAATTTAATTCCCCTGCCAGTACAGTCTCGTCATTGCTCGAGCGAGAAATAGTAGAAGTATATTGTGCTTAAAGTTCCGACAAGTTGGTCAATTTAAAACTTTAAGTTGGCCAATGGAAGCAGTCTGCACTAAACTCCTATTAAATTCAAGTTTAAGAGTTTTGCCTTCAAGGCAATATACTCTCGGGTATAAAAGAGAAGTTCCCAAACAATTACTCCAATAAAACAAATAAAACCCCATATTATAATAAATGGAGCTTAGATTCTTAATTTTGAAATCTTGTTACGGAGATAGCTAGACAGAAGCGTGAGGGAGGATATCAATCACTTTGTTCGATATTCGTCAAAGAAGCTTATTTACCCAGTTTGACGACATGACGTATTCCACGTCAAAAAGTATACATACCGTATTGGATTACATATCGAAATGACATTTGGAAACAAGGCAGACGCTGATAATGGCCTCGGGCCTTGAGATGAGGAATGTGATCCCTTATTGATAGCTGAAATGGATAAATTTTTCACCCTTCCCAAGTTAGTGGCGAGTAAATAAGTACGTGATGCCATATTTTATTTCATGCGTCTCCTTTTTTCATTTGATGTTTTCCCAATATTTGTTTCATATGAGTCGGGGCTGAAAATCTCATATATGAATACTTCTAGAAATAGTGAAGCACTTACACATATCGCAGTAGATAGATAGTATTTATTAAGCTCGAAATATTGATAAAGTATCTCTGATGTTGAGTATCGTGGATCCGGAATTCGATTTATTGAACCCTTGTAGAACACGCATCTAGTATGTATATAAATTGCCTCTAGAGAATTTTTCTGTTCTTTGTTATGATTTAGTTTAATAAACGTCTAGCGGATGTAATGAAAACGAGAGAATTTTACGAGTAAAAGAACAAGTTTAAGAGTTAAGTTAAGGGCGTTATTAAATAACAATTTTTCCACCGTCTTGAACTAGCTATATTGCATTTTCTAATGGTTCTACATTGTTCCTTTAGTGCGTTACTGGATAATGAAATACTAAAACAGTTACGTGCCTCGAACACCAAACTTAATCTTAGTATGATCAGTTGTCCCATTATACATTAAAACATGATTCTCCTTATTTCTAAAATAACGTTAATACAGTCATATTTATAAAAGTACGGGCAGTTTAATTGAAAATTCAAAAAAACACTTCAGAGAAAAAATACTTAATCATCTCAAAGAAATTTATATGAGAATTAACGATTAAAACAACTCTAAGGAAATGGAAATTGTTTCTGCAAGTTTATAAAAAACTCTTTGTTAGTAAGACTTCGTGTTGTCCGATCAATAAAAGGGTGTTTTCTAATTTGAGTTTTATTTTTAATGACAGCACATTTTTGTTTAATATGGTATACATTTTCTGTCTTCCTCCTTCCCCCACTTGTCTTCTATTCTCTCTTCACCCTTTTCTCACTTTCCCTTAATTTTTTTCTCCTTCTCCCTCTTCCCTTCTCTTCTTCTCTTTCCTTATCTTCTGTTCCCTTCCCTTCTGCTCCCTTCTCTTCTCCTCACTTCTCTTCTCTTCTCTTCCCTTCTCTTCTTTTCTCTTTTCTTCTTCCTTCTCGTCTCTTCTCCTTTCTTTTCTTCTCGTGTTGTCCGATCAATAAAAGGGGGTTTTTCTAATTTGAGTTTTATTTTTAATACCAGCAACATTTTTGTTTAATATGATATACATTTTCTGTCTTCCTCCTTCCTCTACTTCTCTTCTTCTATTCTCTCTTCACCCTTGTCTCCCTTTCCCTTTATTTTTTCTCCTTGTCTTTCTTCCCTTATCTTCTTCTCTTTTCTTATCTTCTATTCCCTTCCCTTCTCCTCCCTTCTCTTCGGTTCCCTTCCCTTCTCCTCCCTTCTCTTCTCTTTCCTCCATTTCTCTTCTCTTCTCTTCTCTTCTCTTCTCTTCTCTTCTCTTCTCTTCTCTTCTCTTCTCTTCTCTTCTCTTCTCTTCTCTTCTCTTCTCTTCTCTTCTCTTCTCTTCTCTTCTCTTCTCTTCTCTTCTCTTCTCTTCTCTTCTCTTCTCTTCTCTCTTCCTTCCTTCTCTCTCTTCTCTTCTCTTCTCTGTCTCTTCTCTTCTCTTCTCTTCTCTTCTCTTTCTCTTCTCTTTCTCTTACTCCTTCCTTTCCTCTTCTCTTCTCTTCTTCTCTTCTACTTCTCTTCTCTTCTCTTCCCTCCCCTCCCCTCCCCTCCCCTCTCCCCATCCCCTCCCCTTTCATTAATTATTGACAAACCAATGGCAGTAAGCAAGGCGTCTGGGGTGATCTGCGGGCAGAAGAGCTTGATATGCTTGCATCTTATATGGATGCATGTTCAAGTCTTTCTTTAAAATCTTCTGACATGTTCCATAAGAAAGTCCAATTTCCTGAGAAAGACGTTTCAAAAGTTTGCAGACTCCTCTTCCATACGTTGACGAACGTCATTGACAACTTCTTCTGTACGAACTTTTGGTCTACCAGCACCTTTTTTATGAGTCACACAACCAGTTTCGCGAAACATTTCAACACAATTTGTAAGGCACGCATAAAAATTGTCCGGTAATATTGCCACGTTTGGGAAGTGCTCTCGAAAATTGTCCAAACACAAACTGCATTGCCAATTTCCATTAACTAGCGCACCCGTTCGAAAATAGGCTTCAATCATGGAAATTTTGTGCTGTGTGGTAAGAGGCATGATTCAAAAGCTGGATTAGAAAATTTCAGCACAATGACTTGACAGATTCTGACTACAACAAAACATATTCAAAAATTTAAAGTAAGACACACGTTTTACATTCCAGAACCACCCTTGACCAAGATAATTTTTGATATCCCGGTATAATCAGAAAAAAAACATCGCGAAGTACTGTAGTCTACAATTAAAGACTGGATGCGCATCCAATACACTTAGTTACAAAAATAGAATAATATCAAAACACAAAAAATAATATGGGATATATGAATTGCTCCAGTATTTCGACTGGGAATTAAAATGAAAATTTTGGTTATCTGATGCATCTTTCGAACAGAAATAAAAGCGAGCTATGGATCTCAGCTGCAAATCAACGACCCCTGTTCATAGAGGCCATGGTAGGGGTCGCTGCCGGCGTAAGTAATACATATAATGGCGCCATAAACAACAATTACAAGAAGACACATGGGACTGAGGCATGTTTGGTAGCTTTCTGCACATTGCAGAAAGTTGCCCTTGTAATATCTACTCTGGCGCGTCATATAAACCGTTTAGAATGGAAAACTGTATATAACGGTACGTGACCCTTTTACATATTTTAATGCTTGGAAAAGAAAGTTATCAGCTTAAACGCGCTGAGGGAAATATTCATTTTCATAACATGTAATATATTCTAACAGTAAGGAAAATGCAAAGATGTTAATGTTTTGGAACATTAACAATTAAAGCAACCTATGTTTGTGTTCATCCTAAAACTTGTTACCACATTAAATGCAGTTTGATAGACTAGAAATTATGCAAAATGCAAAGACTAGAAATTATGCAACACCATTGTGTTAGTTTTTTATTATTATTTACTCTTAGCGATATCAGTTACATAGATATTACCCAAATTTATGAAAATACATGAAACATTTTTTCAAATTTAGTAAATACTCAAAATTTGGTAAAGAATATAAATCCTAATGCACAGACCAATAGGTTTGAACTATTATTAGATTCGAAGTTTGGAAACCAAATACCGGTTCCGATCTTGATAGATCTCGTCAGTTTGGTATATCCAATAATAAATTTTCCGACAAGTAAGTACTAAAGAATCAACGTCAACGTCAAACGAGTGACTTTCAGACTACCGTTACCTATTGGTCCACAGAGAAAACTATAGCCATCGCCACCGGAACATTTGTTAGCATTCGAGTTGGATATACCAAACTGACGAGATCTAACAAGATCGAAATTGGTATTTGGTTTCCAAACTTCGAATCTAATAAATGTTCAAACCTATTGGTCTGTGCATTAGAATACTTGTCTTCTGGGAACTTTTTCCTAGAGAGCAACCGCTTCGCTAGGTGGCAGTGTTTCAACTGTTGGTAGTTTAGTTACCTATGATTCACTATAAACGCCTGGAGGGCTGCATGAATTTGTAGTCTAGGTTGCATTCTAGTTGCATAAGAATATAAATGGTAAAGAATATAAATGATTTGAATATTGTTGTTTCTTAGAAAGAAGACAAATAAAAGTAAGAAATGTATAAAGTCATTTTCTAAAGCACACCCTCTCTATGTACTATATTGATTGACAACTCTCCTTTCGAGAAATGTCATCAAAAAAGACGTTTTCAAGTCGACTTGTTGGAAGTCGTATTCGACGTTAATTGTCCAAAATAGCGGAAAATAAACTTGTCATGTCGACGTCGGGAAATTGGAAATAAAACTTTATTTTTATTTCACATCCGGTCATAGGTTTTAACGTCCAGTCAAGTTTAAGCTTCAACTATTAATTGAATTTTAGTCTATCCGAAGAGAGTTGTGGGCATTTTAGATTTTAATGCACATTAAATTTGCATTACAATTAATGCATATTAAATTTGCATTAGAAATACTTTAAAGTTAAAATAATATGTCCTTTGCTTTATGTTAGGTTAACGAAAAATGAAAGTGATTTTATATTACCTTCGATTTTTGTGAATATTTCTTATATTTCTCTGAAAATGATAGCTTGGCTATCGAAACGCGTTGAAGCAACTGTTGTTCTTTCTTGGTTTCAGAGGACAAAATTTGTATATCCATGTTTCAAAATCTTGACCTATTTGATATAAAAATTGAAATACAAATCTTGCCCCCTGAAACCAAGAAGGATTAAAAAACACAACAGATGTTGGTCTAACGCGTTTCGATAGCCAAGCTATCATCTTCAGAGAGATACTACTACAGTGTCTCTCTGAAGATGATAGCTTGGCTATCGAAACGCATTAGAACAACCTCTGTTGTGTTTTTTAATCTTTCTTGGTTTCAGGGGACAAGATTTGTATTTCAATTTTTAAAGATAACCAAGGACCAGTCCGTTCCACCAAAAAAAAGTATATTTCGACTTTTTCTTAAAATTTTGATTTGTGTTAATTTGGAATTTTGCGAAAATTCCTAGTTCTTTTAAATTTTTTCTTTATTGAAAAAGTTGACCTTTCTGATAATTTCGAATTGTATGAAAATTTTGATCCAAAATTTCGACCTTTTCTCAATATTTCTATATTTTATTAAAATGTTGACTATAAATTGGATTATTTAAAAATATGTATTTCTTTTCGAATAAATTGTCACCTTTTTCTTCAAAATGTTTACTTTTGCAAAAAATTTAAACTATTTCTCGAAATTTCGACTTTTTTTTTCAAAGTTTCTTCTTTCAAAAATTCAACTTTTTCTCAGTTTCGACCTAAATGTATCATTTTTATTTAAAAAGAAGTCGACTTTTTTTTAATTTATATTTTGAAAAATTGTATTTTTTTTTTCAAACAAAATGTAAACCTTTTTGAAATTTTCAGCTTCTTTCAGAAAACTTCCACCTATTATCATGAACATTGCAACTCGGAGTTTTGACTATTTTTTACATTCTGTTTTACCTTTTGAGATTTCGACACTATCACGAATCTTCAATTTTTGCTCGATAACATACTGTTTGGCCAAATGTAAAATTTATTATCAAATTAACTTTAACTAGAAAATTTCGACGTTTTTTTTCTCGAAATTTTGAAATTTTAACTTGATTTTTATTCATAAATCCAAGTTTTGATTTTGATTTCAAAACTGCATTTTCTCAGACCTCGAACTTTAGAGTTAAATTGAAAGTGTTGCGTGTTTCATGGACCCGCTCCATAAAGTTTTCAAAGAAAGAAAAATGAACCTTCACTTTTAACCTGCCGTGGCCGTCGACTCTCCAGCGATTGCCCCTTCGAAGATGATAGCTCTTTAAATTTTCGGTATCACGTGATTCTACAACATTTTTGTTATGACCTGGTAATTAACCTCACAATATTGGTCTAGATTTGTAAAAACCCCAATCCTGGGACTAGGGTAGAACCATCGAAAATAGAATGTGTATCTTAAGAAGGTTCCCAGTGCAGCGCACATTACTGCCTCCCCATAGCTATGCCAGTGAAAAATGCGGAAACATCCAATTTTTTTTAGAAGTACATAACATTACAATTTTCACAAAAAGGTATAAATCATCCATGCTCATGACGCAACGCTAATTTATGCTTTTTATTAAACTGTTATGCTGTTATTAATTTAAGTTTTGTCGCCCAAAAACAAACACCTGACAAAAGTTATGTGCAGTTTTATTCAAAAAATAACAAATTATTGTATATATTTTGTATCAGAGCTTTTCAAATTGATGGATTATTTGTTCAAATGAAAACAAAGCAGACAGTTCACAGAAAATACATTCATTAATAGATTTTAATTTGGTTTTAGATTATTTTATCGAGCCAAATTACTGAACCGTTTTAATGAATGTTTTACATATTACTGCGAGTCTAAAATATACACTAACGAACCCTTATTGCTACCAAATTTTCTTTATACAACATATAAACAATTATAGGCTCAATATATCTTTTTTTTTTAATTTCGTGGCATTTTAGCTTTCGTTGAAATTTTCTAACCCGATTAGATAAAGTAATTAGGGTTTTCGACTCGTTTTTTAATTTTTTTTTCTACTTCTTCCCTACTTCTTTGGTATTCTGTTCTATTCATGATATGGTGATCCAACTTATTCCTTAAACATTTTGGTCGCAACAAATATTAATTATACGATTGAATCTCGTCGTGTTGTTTCATTAAAAACTAGCACCCCTTTCGTACTGCTTTTCCCGATAGTAAAGCAGTCTCTCCTGCATTTGATAATTTAGTTACCTAACTAAAACATCCCTTGGGATCTGGCATGTTAAACCGCGAAGGCAACTGCAAAGATCTATTTGCATAACTCGCAAGTTTACTTCAGTATCTGCACCGACCAATATAGACCTTTACAAGTTTACATTAATCGACTGTTGTACACTTTGAATATTATTCATTACGAAGCAAAAATGAGAATAAGATCCTTGATGATTTACGGTTGCATTCGCGGTGTGTTTCGTGATAAATTAGTCCCTTGGGGGGGAATATTGGAGGTTAATGAAATATTGTACTCGGCAGGAATAGGAATACATTTTACATAGATATTATCGTCGATTGGAAACATTCTCTTTGATTTTACGTGTATCTGCCCTTGCCATTGTAACTGATATAACAATATCCGTAATAAGGAAACAGAAAAATTATCCATAAGACGTTGCAGCAAGTTGTGCACTGGGCGTAAACGGGCAATAATAGAGGGGTAGCATTGTTCTCAACGGGGAGAACTTAAAGTAACAAAAAGCATTTCCCTCCCTTATTTTATGCTATATGATGCGGAACACCATTAACCTCATAATATATCAAGTCTCGAGACATTCTCCTATCAAAAATTCAACTTGAGTTGTCTTTTTATTGGCTGAGAATTTTATTATAGACGAAGAAATATGATCGTAGTGATTGTCCCTTTAAAGAAAGAAGAAGCTTATCTGAAATAAGCGTTAAATGTTAAAGTCGATATTGCTTGTCAGCCTTGCAATGTGGAATCCTCGTGAAAGTATCACGAGTTCAAACTAAAATTTGCCAACGTAACCTCTGTACTTGTAATTAAATTTGCAACAAGTTGAACTAATTAGCATATTTTACACCTAGTTCAATATTTTAATTGAATAAAATATTGACAATTCCGGAACGTAATTAATGTTTGTTTTTTCTCAGTATACACAAAATGCTTTTACTCGCATTTAAATTGAAACATTTTCAATCAATACATATCAATGATTGAATTGAATAAAAGTTAAATAAGACTAAAAAATTCAGAAGTGTTGTCACCAAAATATGCATTGGCTTATAAAGGGGGGGCCTGGTGGACCGTGCCCACCCCAGAATCGTCTGGTACTCACCAGTTTAACTTTCGATAAAGAAGAAGTTTTCTAAAAAAGTCAGAGAATTGAATTTGAAATAAAACCGGAACCTTTCAGAACATTTCGAAAAATGCTGGAATTTCTAAAAAAGGTCTTGTAGCGATGTTGGTTCGATTAGAACATAAAAGTCACATTTATTTAAACATTATATTAACTAGGAATAACAACAAAAATGGACTAACCACATTCAAGATCCGAACAGCACTAATCTCATTGAATTTTTCTTCTCCACTTTTCCTAAAAGTGGGGGTTCTCTCGTCTTCTAGAAATAATGATAATGGCTTTCGGGGTAAATACTTTTCTCAAAACTCTAATGATATTTGTAAGAAAGATCGTAAAATCCCAATGACGATTTCGATAAGGTCATTAGGACGTAATGATAATACTGTTTACGCCGATACATTATTCCTAGAAGGTACGCTACAGTCTAAATTTCCAAAACAAAAATTTTGTAAAAAAAGTCACCTTCCAGAATAAATCACAATTTGGAGAAAAAAACTGAAATAACCAATAATATTTTCCTCAGAATTTTACTTTATTTAAATTTTAATAAAATCAAAAAGCTTTTTTCTGAACTATTCTAAAAATATTATTTGGAAATTATGACGTTTTATTAATATTTAGTTCCGATTTTAAAAAAATTATACGAATTTTGAGAAAAAAGTCGAAATTTGGAGGTAGAAATTTTCAAAAACAAAACGTCAAATTTTGGGGTATTGCTGTTCCGAGAATAAAACGAATTTGGAGAAACAAGTAAAAATCTTTTTTTTTTGTTGGTGGAACGAATTTGTCCTTGGTTATCTTCCAAAACTGATATAAAATCTTGTCCCCTAAAACCAAGAAATATTAAAAAAACAACAAAAATTGCTCTAACGTGTTTCGATACCCAAGCTCTATTATCTTCAGAAAGATACTGATATGAGATACTGTATCTCTCCGATGATGATAGTTTGGCTATCGAAACGCGTTACAGTAACTTTTGTTGTATTTTTTATCTTTATAGGTTTCAGAGGACAAGATTTGCATTGTTCGGGATCACTATCAGGTCTTGATAGCTCCGATAAAATGAAACGCGTTTTATGTAAACTTAACGACGTTTATTAAGTAAACTGACATCGCCGAGATCTGGAATGCAATTCTTTTGTACAAAACCTACAGACTACTTCAAAACACCAAGTTTTACCCCACATGTGTTCTATTGTTCTAATAGGGTCGCTGGTCAGTCCACATGCTTCCGGTGGTCAAGTGGCGATCTGACCATTTCTTACACTAAATATTTTAGATAGCTAACATGCATAACAAGTGGAAATCCACAAAGTCAAATTAAAAAAATAATCAGAATAAACTGAACATTAATAAAAACAAATTTCGAAAAATACTGTCAAAATCTCGAGAAAATGATCGACATTTCTAGAAAATATTCAAATTTAAAAGAAAAGGAAAGAAAGAACGGAAAAAGTAGAATTCAGTAAAAGTTGTAGTTTCGAGAAAAGGTCAAAATTTTCAGAAAATTGAATTTCCTTCTGAAAAAATTTAAAAGCTGTCGAAAAATCGAAAAAAGACAATTTTCGAAGATCAAATTTTGTTAAAAAAAAAATCGAATTTAAAAAAAAAATCGCAATTTGGCGAAAATATTCTTTTCGAAATCTACTTTTTTATTTAACTGTTAACATAATATTTAAATTTCAGAAAAGAAATTCAATTTTTTTCTTTAAATACAAAAATATGTTCTCAACATGGTTGCTTTTTTATTAACATTCCGATCGAATTTAGAGAACATAAATGAATATTGTAACGCAATGTAAATAGATGAAATAGGATTTAGAATAGAATTGTAGAATTTAGTAAATAAAAAAAGTTTCTAGAAGGTTCTGATAAGGGGAAAGCGGCCGCGATAACGAAACAAACGGCAGATAAGCGTTCCAAAAATTTCGGCATTCGATAAGCCTTATCTGCCGAAAATTCTGGAAGACGCGGGCCGAAACTATAAAAAGGCGGTCAGTTTTCCCTCGAGTCAGTCAGTTAGAAGCAAGTGCAATAAGTCGGTTAGCAATTAGTAAATAATTAGTGAGTTACTGTTCAGTTGAAGTGTGCCGAGTTAATTCAATAATAAAGTGGGTATAATCTATCACGTGTATCAATTCGAACCGATAACGCACGTAACAATATAGAGAAAGTAGAAATTTCAAAGAGCTAATTTCGGGGAAAAAATCTACAATTTTAAAAACATAAAATATTTCCAGATAAAAGTCGAAATATCGAAAATAAGTCAAAATTTGTGATAGGTGAAATTTGAAATTTCCGGAGAGTGTAATTTAAAAAAGTCGAAATATATAGAAAAAAAAAAAAAATTAAGAAAAATAGCAGAATTTCGAAACACCATGAATACGTACTAAGCAAAATGGCGAAATGTCGAAAAAAAAAACGATATATAAAAAAACATCCCAAAAATTTTTTTTTTGAGAATAAAGGCGAAATTTCCAATTTTTGATGATAAGGAAACATTTAAGAAAACGACAGATTTAAAGAAGAAAAGTCAAGATTTCGATAAAAAATGAATTTCAAGCAAAGAGTCAAAACTTTTAGAAATATTTAGTATCAGATTTTGAGATAAAAATCAAGTTTTTTTCAATTTATTTAACATTTCTTCGGCCCAGTTTGGAAATATTTAAATTTTTTTATGGTTTGGGCCGAAGAAATGTTAAATAAATTGAAAAAAACATAATATTTCCGGTCAATAAGGGTCTACCATGAAGAATAAAAATCAAGATTTCGAAAAAAGTAAACTCCAAGAAACTAGTCAAAATTTTTGGAAAATTAGATTCTATAAGGTTCAAATTTTCATAAAAATCCAAATTTTGAGAAAAATAAAGCAATTTGCAGAAATAGGCGAAATTTTGAGTAATTGGTTTAAAATATTCAAGTGAAACTTCAAAATTAAGAGGAAATTCGAAATTTTTCAGAGAACGTCGAAAAAACTCTGGAAATTTCGTACAGAAAGTTGATTTGATGAAAGTAAAATTTTGGTGATAAAATAGTTTAATTTTGAAAATTTTTGTTTATAAATAGACAAATTTTGAAAAAAAAAATCAAAGTTTACAGATAAAAATAAACTTGGACGAAAATATTGAGATTTTCAGGAAGATCTTCAGGAGATTTTCAGGATTGGATTTGAAATAGAATCAAAATTTCTAAGAAAAAACCAACTTTGAGAAAACTATGAACATTTCGAAAAAAATCACAAAGCAAAAACAGAATTTGAAATTTCGAGAAAAAAATCGAAATTTTAAATAAAATCAAAATTATTTTAAAAAATTCGTAATTTTCCAGAGAAAGCCAACATGTGCCACAAATTAAAGAAAAATCTTTTGAAAAATGACGAAATGTGGAAAAAAATTGAAATTATCGACAAATGTCGAAATTTCAAGTAAAGTACGAATTCTGAAGAAAAAATGGAAATTTCAATTGAATATAAATTTTCGGCAGTTTCAAGAGCTAGGGGGGGGGAGAGGTAAGTGCCCCACCTTACCCTATTCTAGATATGCCTATGAATATACATAGTTTTGGTTACACAACTTGTAACATCTATGTTAAATATGGCAACAGATCGTTTAATTATTTTTTTAAATAATTTAAGGTGATTGAAGACGATCTGTAAACTTAAATTAATTGTACGTCGTCCGTTAAGTACAATTCGCGTATAACTCGTCATTGATATTATAAAATCAAAATTTTAAAAAACAAAAAAGCAAAGACGTAATTTTCACTTTAAAGTAAAAAATTAACAAAAGTAAAAGCTGAAACTGTAAAAAATTCAAAATTACAAAAATCGAATACAAAATATTTCGACCTAGATCCTTAAAATCAGAATCAGTTGAAATTTTGAAGTTAAATTCAAAATATTTGAAAGAAAATGAATCTAGAAATATTTGGAAAAGAGTCAATTTTTAAAAAAATTAAAATTTATTTAATAATTTTCTCGACATTTCGATTCTTAAATTAAAGTGGTAGAAAAAAATATCCTTTGCAGAGAAATCTGATATTATAGAAAATATTTAAATAATTAAGTTCGAAATTAAAATTGATGTGATGAAAAAGAAATATGAAGAGGAAATCTAAATTTAGCGTTTGCATTGAAAATTTACTTTTACATGAAAGTGTAAAATAGAAAACTATTAAAAAAACTGAAATTAAATTTAAAACATTTAGAAAATAAAATGAAAATCGTTCTGAAATGACATTTTGATCATAAAGGCAAAATTTTGGGGCAAAAAGTCAAAACTGCATTTCAAATCGCAATTTAGAAAAATATCAGTTTTGATTAAAAAATCGGGCAAATTTTCAGGTTAAAAACTGAAACTTCGAAAAAAAAAAAACTAGAGGCACCAAAAAAACTCAACATCTCTTGAAAAGGCCGAAACTTTTAGTTACGTGAAAAATGTCAGAAGAAATTGAAAGTGTAAAATTTATGACATTTTAGAACTTTAATAAGGAAATCGAAATTTTATGATTCCCATTTTGAAAAAAATATGGACAGAAAATTCCCAATTTACAAATAATTTTCTAATTTAAATAATTTAAATTTAGTTTTGAAGAGAAAATCAAAACACGTCGAAGCAAACGTTACGCCCGAAAAAGTGTTAAACGTTTTTGTAGAGAAAAATCGAAAATTAGAGTTATTTAATAATTAGTTAATTAATGCAGCGATCAAAATGAAGACTTCTCACTGAAAATCTTTTTGGGTAATTTTATTTAAAGCAACATTCCACAAATGGATTATCGAAATCATCATGTCAAGTTTAAATTACCTTTATTTTGTACATTTATCCGTCATCATTTTTCAGGGGCCAAGCCCCCTCCCCCCCTAACAGAAAATCGTAGATACGCCAATGAAAATATGGCACAGTAATAGTTACTGTTTGTATATACAGGGGTCGGCAAACGGCGGCTCGCGAGCCGCATGTGGCTCTTTTAAAAGAAAATTGCGGCTCTTTAAATTCCCCTAAATTAATAAATAAATAAAAGCTAGATCGGACAGACACGCAGACACTCATTAAACAAATGACCTACAGAAGTCAAAATTTCCAAAAATACTTTTCTAGGAATATTTACGTATAATATTTAAATTTTGACAAAAAGTTATGATTTTAAGAAGTATTTTACCAAAATTTTTGAACAATTTGTATTAACATTTTGAAAAAATACATGAAATTTGGAATTTATAAAAAAAATAACTTGGGGAGTCGAAATTTCTAAAAAATATTTTTCTCATGATTTTTACATTTTTATTTGTAAATTTTCTATAACCTTCAGATTTCGTGAAAAAAAGTTGAATAAATTTTTGTGAGAAAAAAAATTAACTTACAGAAACGGCTAATATCAAATTTCGAAATAAAAGCCGAAATTTCCAGAAAAAAACAAAAATTTTGAGAAAAAAATATTTCCAAAAAATTGAGAAAAAGCGATTCGAAAAAATTGAGAAAAAGCGATTCGAAAAAATTGAGAAAAAGGAAGAGATATCGAAAAAATTGAGAAAAAGAAAGAGATTTCGAAAAATATGAATTTATATAAAGTTCTCAATAAAATGTAAAATTTTAGAAAAAAAAAAACGTAGAATTTCGACAATAGATTGAAACCCAGGACAAATGGAAATCCTGAAATTTTTAGACAATTTTGAATTTTTGAAATATAGAAAAATTTCAAAAGGAGAAATTGTGAAAATTAAATGGAAGCTTAGAAAAAATTGTCGACCTCTAAAAAAGTCAAAGTTTTTCAGTGAAGAAGAAAAATATCTAATTTCAGGAAAAGTTTCATAGAAAAAGTGTAGAACAGCTCGAAATTTCGATAAAAAATTGCAATTTTCCAGAGATCGCTAAATTTTCAGAATAAATTTGCAATTTCGAGAACAAGATTAATTAAACAAAATTCAAATTTTTGATTGATTTGTATTAGCCTTTTGAAAAAACACATGAAATTTGAAATTTCTAGAAAAAGACTTAACTTGGGGAGTCGAAATTTCTAAAAGATATTTTTCTCATGATTTTTACATATTTATTTGTAAATTTTCTACAACCTTCAGATTTTTTGAAAAAAACTTGAATTACTTTTTGCGAGAAAAAAAAATTAATTTACAGAAACGGCTAATATTAAAGTTCAAAATAAAAGCTGAAATTTCCAGAAAAAACAAATTTTGAGAAAAAAAGATTTCGAAAAAATTGAGAAAAAGATAGAGACTTCGAAAAAATTGAGAAGAAGGAAGAGATATCGAAAAAATTGAGAAAAATGAAGAGATTTCGAAAAATATGAATTTATCAAAAGTTCTCAATAAAAGGTAAAATTTAAAAAAAAAAACGTAGAATTTCGACAATAGATTGAAACCCAGGACAAATCGAAAACCTGAAATTTTTAGACAATTTTGAATTTTTTGAAATGTAGGAAAATTTCGAAAAGAGAAATTGTAAAAATTAAATGGAAGCTTAGAAAAAATTGTCGACTTCTAAAAAAGTCAAGTTTTTCAGTGAAGAAGAAAAAATCTAATTTCAGGAAAAGCTTCATGGAAAAAGTTTAGAACAGCTCGAAATTTCGATAAAAAATTGCAATTTTCCAGAGAAAGCTAAATTTTCGGAATAAATTTGCAATTTCGAGAGCAAGATTAATTTAAAAAAAACTCAAAATTTTCAGATAAATTTGAATTTTGGGAAAATTGGTAAAATACTTTTCGAAAGAAAATTCCAAAAAAATTTCGAGAAGTGTTGAACTTTAAAAAAAAGTCAAAATTTCCCAGAAAAAGCCGAATTTTGAGAAACAGAAAGAGATTTCGAAAAAAAATTGGGACAAATGAAGTGATTTACCTAATTGGAAAAAAGGGAAGAATATCGAAAAAAGTGAATTTATCGAAAGTTCTCAAAAATAATTTTGAAAAAAAAACGTAGAATTTCGACAATAGATTGAAACCCAAAACAAATTTAAAAACCTGAAATTTGTAGCCAATTTTGAATTTGTTGAAAAATTACAAAATTTCGAAAAAAGAAATTATAAGAATAAACTAAAAGTTTAAAAAAAATGTTGACATTTAAAAAAGTCGAAGTCTTTTAGAGAAGAAGAAAAAACTCGAATTTTAGGAAAAATTTCAAAGAAAAAGTCCAAATTTTAAGAAATAGAATAAATTTGAAATTTCGAAACCAAGAGGATTTAAAAAAATCCAAATTTTCAGATAAATTCGAATTTTGAGAAAATTGGTAAAATATTTTCGAAAGAAAATTTCAAGAAAAAGTGCTTAACTTTAAAAAAAGGTCAAAATTTCCCAGAAAGACTTTAGAGAAAAAGGAAAAGATTTCGAAAAAAATTGGGAAAAATGAAGAGATTAAAAAAATGAATTTGTTTAAAATTCTCAAATAAGGGCAACATTTCAGAAAAAAAACGTCGAATTTCGACAATAGATTGAAACCCAAAACAAATTTAAAAACTTGAAATTTTTTATATAAAAGAGAAATTGTAAAAATAAATTGGAAGCTTGAAAATGTGTCTCTCTTTAAAAAAGACGAAGTTTTTCAGAGAAGTATAAGAAGTCAAATTTTAGGAAAAATTTCAAGGGAAAAGTCAACATTTTAAGAAAAGTTCCAAATTTCGATAAAAATATGCAATTTTCTAGAGAAAATTAAATTTTGAGAACAAATTTGAAATTTCGAAAACAAGACGAATTAAAAAAACTCCACATTCTCAGATAAATCAAATTTTGAGAAAATTGGTAAAATAATTTCTAAAGGAAAGAGTATGTTGATAAAATTACCAATTTCGAGAAGTGTTAAACTTTATAAAAAAAGGTCAAAATTTCCTAGCGAAAGTCAAATTTTAAGAAAAAAAATCAAATTTTGCGATTTGAAAATAGATGAATTTAGTTCGAAATAAAAGTTGATATTTCCGGAAAAATCAGAATTTTGAAGAAAAAAGAGATTTCGAAAAATATGAATTTGTCAAAAATTCTCAAAATGCCAAATTTTAGAAAAAAAAACGTCGAATTTTGACAATGGATTGATACCCAGAACAAATTTTAAAACCTGAAATTTTTAGACAAATTTGAATTTTGTGAAAACTGTAAAATCTCGAAAAGAGAAATTGTAAAAAAGTGACAGCTTTGAAAAAATTGTCGAACTTTAAAAAGTCGAAGTCTTTCAGAGAAGAAGAAAGTAAATAATTTGCAATTTTTCAGAGGAAAGTTAAATTTTGAGAATAAATTTGAAATTTCGAGAAGACGAATAAAAAGAAAACTTCAAGTTTTCAGAACAATTAGGATTTTAAGAAAATTGGTAAAATAATTTCTAAATAAAAAGAAATGTCAATAAAACTTCCAGTTTTGAGACAAATGTTGAACTTTAAAAAAAGGTCAAAATTTCCCACAAAAAGTCAAATTTTGAAAAAAATTTTCAAATTTTTAGATTCAGTCAAACATTCTAAAAATGGATGAATTTTCTAGATAAAATCGCAGCTTGCACAAACATAATAAACTGTGGAATTTTCGGTTAAAAGTTGAAATTTCGAGAAACACCTAATTTTGCGAAACAGGTCGAAATTTCCAGAAAATAAATAAAAGTTAAATGTTCAGTAAAAGTCAATATTTGGGGGAAATGGTGAAATGTGGAAAAGAAACGTAATTTAAAGAAAATAAAAAATTCGAGAAATTAGTCGCAATCTAAAACAAAGTCAAAAAAATATAATCTTCGAAAAGAAGCCAAATTTAACAATAGATCTAAATTTCGAAAAAAGAAAATTTTGAGAAAAAGGTCGAAATCTTCAAAAACTATCTTATTTAACATCCCAGATTATTACTTCAAATTTTTACCTTTTTTATTACAAAAATCGACAAAAAATGAATTTTTGAGAAACAAGTCGAATCTTCCTAGGAGTCAATTTAAAAAAAAAGTAAACATTTTCACAGATTGTCGAATTTTAAGAAGAAATGAATTTTTAGGGGAAAAAGTCTATTTTTAGGAACAAAATACTTAGTTTAAAAAAAAGACGAATATAGAGAAGAGTTAAAAAAGTCAAATTTGCGAGAAAAAGGCAAATTTCGGAAAAAAAGTCAAATTTAAGAATAGATCTAAATTTCGAAAAAAGAAAACTTCGAGAAAAAGGTTCAAATCTTCAAAAACTATCTTATTTAACATCCCTAAATTATTACTTCAAATTTTTACCTTTTTTTATTAAAAAAATCGACAAAAGATGAATTTTCGAGAAACAAGTCGAATCTTCCTAGGAGTCAAATTTAAAAAAAGTAAACATTTTCACAGATTGTCGAATTTTAAGAAGAAAGGAATTTTTAGGGGAAAAAGTCTACTTTTAGGCACAAAATACTTAGTTAAAAAAAAAGACGAATATAGAGAAGAAAAGTCAAATTTGAGAGAAAAAGGCAAATTTTGGAAAAAAAGTCAAATTTAAGAATAGATCTAAATTTCGAAAAAAGAAAACTTTGAGAAAAAGGTTCAAATCTTCAAAAACTATCTTATTTAACATCCCTAAATTATTACTTCAAATTTTTACCTTTTTTATTACAAAAAATCGACAAAAAATGAATTTTTGAGAAACAAGTCGAATCTTCCTAGGAGTCAAATTTAAAAAAAGTAAACATTTTCACAGATTGTCGAATTTTAAGAAGAAAGGAATTTTTAGGGGAAAAAGTCTACTTTTAGGAACAAAATACTTAGTTTAAAAAAAAGACGAATATAGAGAAGAGTTAAAAAAGTCGAATTTGCGAGAAAAAGGCAAATTTTGGAAAAAAAGTCAAATTAACTTTGAGAAAAAGGTCGAAATCTTCAAAAACTATCTTATTTAACATTCCCAAATTATTACTTCAAATTTTTACCTTTTTTATTAAAAAAATCGACAAAAGATGAATTTTCGAGAAACAAGTCGAATCTTCTTCCTAGGAGTCAAATTTAAACATTTTCATAGATTGTCGAATTTTAAGAAGAAAGGAATTTTTAGGGGAAAAAGTCTATTTTTAGGAACAAAATACTTAGTTAAAAAAAAAGACGAATATAGAGAAGAGTTAAAAAAGTCAAATTTGCGAGAAAAAGGCAAATTTTGGAAAAAAAGTCAAATTTAAGAATAGATCTAAATTTCGAAAAAAGAAAACTTTGAGAAAAAGGTCGAAATCTTCAAAAACTATCTTATTTAACATCCCTAAATTATTACTTCAAATTTTTACCTTTTTTATTACAAAAATCGACAAAAAATGAATTTTTGGGAAACAAGTCGAATCTTCCTAGGAGTCAAATTTAAAAAAAGTAAACATTTTCACAGATTGTCGAATTTTAAAAAGAAAGGAATTTTTAGGGGAAAAAGTCTACTTTTAGGAACAAAATACTTAGTTTAAAAAAAAGACGAATATAGAGAAGAGTTAAAAAAGTGAAATTTGCGAGAAAAAGGCAAATTTTGGAAAAAAAGTCAAATTTAAGAGTAGATTTAAATTTCGAAAAAAGAAAACTTTGAGAAAAAGGTCGAAATCTTCAAAAACTATCTTATTTAACATTCCCAAATTATTACTTCAAATGTTTACCTTTTTTATTACAAAAAACGACAAAAGGTGAATTTTTGAGTAACATGTCGAATCTTCCATCGAGTCAGATTAGAAAAAAGTAAACATTTTCACAGATTGTCGAGTTTTAAGAAGAAAGGAAGATTTAGTGGAAAAAAGTCTATTTTTAGGAACAAAATACTTAGTTAGAAAAAAGACGAATATAGAGAAGAGTTAAAAAAGTCGAATTTGCGAGAAAGAGACAAATTTTAAAATAAAGCGCTAAATTTTGAGAAATAAAAGGTCTTGGGTTGAATATGTTTTCGTTTGACTACAAGAGTTAAAGGGGTCTCTCCCTGTCCCGTATTTTGTCTGATTTAGCTAATTTAATTTTGAAATAAAATGCGAGTAGAATGCCACCTAGACTACAAATTCATGCAGCCCTCTAGTGAATCATAGGTAGCTGAACTACCAACAGTTGAAACACTGCCACCTAGCGAAGCGGTTGCTCTCTAGGAACAATTTCCCAGAAGACAAGCATTCTAATGCACAGACCAATAGGTTTGAACATTTATTAGATTCGAAGTTTGGAAACCAAAGACCGGTTTTGATCTTGTTAGATCTCGTCAGTTTGGTATATCCAACTCGAATGCTAACAAATGTTCCGACAAGTATTCTAGGTTGCATTCTACTTGCATGCGACATTGTTGGCGATGGCCATAGTTTCCCTATGGACCAATAGGAGGTAGTCAGAGACTAAATAGACTGAACGTTTCAATGTTGTCTCATGCGTACAGTTGAAGCTAAAATCCGGGGAAGTGGGGAGGTGCATTCCCCTACTCTTTGATATGGTCGGATTAAGTAAAATTTATAAATATGAAACTTGCCGCGTAACGGTTCTAACGATTTAGATGAAACTTTAGAATTAGGGGCTTTTGGACCAATAGGATAATTTTTATAAGTGCTTTTTGGTAAAAGTTCAGGAGAACTATTTTCAAAGACATCTTGGTTTAATAGTAAAATAATTTTCTTTCAATACACGACGCCTGTGTACAATATTGTTAAGCCGGTGCTGTAAACACGTCATGATTGCAGTGAAATGGCGACGCGTGCACGCCGATAATTGAATATTTATATATTTTATTTTTACCTACCCAAAGAATGCAACTCTTGATTTTCCTTCACTAATGTGTTCACTGAGGTTTCAACAATGATCCACAATACACTTCCCCATATTTATAGCCCATTTTCTTTAAAAAAAACCGATGTTATCTTCGCAAAGGTCTGTCAAATAATAAGAGGGCATTGCGAGCTAGATGGAGCTAGGCTTTCGCCAGGCTTTCAACTGGCTTCACTGCTTACCGTGTTAGCTTCAGTCTATTTAGTCTCTGGAGGTAGTACTAAGAGTCACTCGCTTGACGTCTGTGAATTCTTTACTTTTCGGAACGTTTGTTAGCATTCCAGTTGGATATACCAAACTGACTAGATCTAACAAGATCGAAACCGGTCTTTTGTTTCCAAACTTCGAATCTAATAAATGTTCAAACCTATTGGTCTGTGCATTAGAATCCTTGAAATAAAATGTAAAATCAGAAAGAAAAATTTGTGGCTCTTTGAAATTCACGAAACCAATGTTTTTCTTGCGGTTGGCTCTTTTGGCTTAAAAGTTTGCCGACCCCTGGTATAGTACTTTTTCCGAGAATGAACGATATCGTGAAATTACCTAATACGTTCGATTTCTAACCAGCCTAGGAAGAAGTGAGTTGTGGTGCTTCTTTAGAAACACAAAGTAAATAGTATCAACGCTAAAGAAAATAGGAAATTTTACCAAAAATACTGAATTAAACAAGAAATAATAATAATAAAAATTTAATTTTCGACAGTGATATTAATTTGTCGACAAAATCATATTTGGTATAAATCTTGTAAACTGGTTTTTTAAACAATATAGACAGAAATTATTTTTAAAAATTGCTTCGAAGAAAAAAACGAATAAATGAAATTATTGAAAAACTGAAAACAAGTTTTTAATCTCGAATAATATGACATTTAAAAATTCTTGAAATAAGTTTGTCAATGGTTTCATTTTTTCAAAAATGTGGTTATTTTTGAAACAGGACAGACATGTTAACAAAAAACTAAATAATTATCATGTTTTGAGGAAAATTGATTGAAATGACATATTGAAGAAAAAAAATAGTATTACTCGCTCGCGGGAACTTTTGGCATGACCCAATTATCAAATATGATATACCACCAAAGATGATTTTATTTGTACCTGTTTTTCCCTGGATTCGTCCAGAATTTACCCATCCTGTGCTGAGTAAATCGAGTTGTCGGATAGATTTAATTAATTATAAACATTTGCCACACAATATTGGGGCATAATTAATGCGGTTTCTGTTTATAATAAAATTTGTAATCAACTTCATTCCCCCCCGCATCAAACAAATGCAATAATTTTGCGGTTGTGTAGGGGTTGCGGTCTTACGCCCCTCGTTGTACAGTTTAAAGTATTAAATCTCTCCGTCATTCGTGTCTAGGACAACTTAGCAGACCATGAAATTGATGGCTGCCTCTGCTTTATTTATACTTTTCGACAAAATTTGCCAACTTTGCAGTAACCCCTGATGAGACACGGAAAACATAATTCGCTTATTCCTCAATTCGCGAAAAACCAATAAAACGGAAAATTTGTATTGGGCAGCAATTTCTTTGTACAAATAGATTTTATTGATATGTTTCGCCTGATAGAATATATAAGTGGGCGTTTGTTTGTTACATATTTGATAAATTTAAGGACTTATTCAATTTCCCCATTTCGAAATACATATTAACATATTTTTTAAAAGGATTCGCCAGTTTTCTGCCGCTGCATGTTACCCGCATTCACATATTAGGGACGCATACAAAAGATCGTAATTAAAAGCAGAAAAACTAATAAACGTCACGTCGTCATGTACAGCCGCGTTTTTGAAACGTTAATATGTTTCATCTATTTTGTTGCCTGCAAATCATATCAGCGTAGACAGGCGAATGACAGACGCTTTGCTACGCTCGTCTTTTGTTCATAAAGGCAGATATTGTCAACTCTATCGGATTAGCCTATTATTCTTCCTCTTGAATAAGCAGACATTTAAAACGTCAATACCTAACATGAGTTACATGCGATGAACACCATTTCACGCCTTTATGTAGCCAGTGTGTGCTATATTTATGGAGCAGTATCCTTTCACGCGAGAGTTCTACGAGCGATATAGTGATATGTGAAACAAATGACATTAAGTGAAAAATGTCATCAAAATAAAATCATCTAATGAAATTCACTTTCTCACAGAAGTGACAGCATCAAGCGATTTAAACATTCTTTATATCAGACATAAAACAACGAAAATCATTGACAAAAATGTGAAAAATTTTAGGATCGTAAATAATAATATCAAAAGCATTGAATGAAAACTATGAAAAAAAAACTAAACGCAAAATCTGATAATCCGATTAAAAGGGTGAAAATGCAGAGAGCAAATTTTATTGGGAGTTGCGACTGATTATATGGGATGAGTGGGCGTCCGGGAATCTGCCGCCACAAATTTTTTGCTTCCAATTGTTAACAACAGAAAAAAATTGAAAAAAAGTTACCCAATATGTTCTTTTCATTTTATTAACTCGTTTTAAAACGAAATCCATTCGGCGTTCCCTGCAATGAGCAAAAATAAGCACACATATTTTGCCTATCACACCCACACCACCAGTCTGCTAAAGTGCAAGAGATTTTGTTGTACTTTCTTGACATAGTTTTCTTAGTTTTGGGATTGTTTTCTGCTTGTTTAATCCGTAAATTTGATGTTTAATTAATAATTTTGGCATTGAAATACAAATCTTATTCCCTGAAACCAAGAAAGATTAAAAAAACACAACAAAGGTTGCTCTAACGCGTTTCGACAGCCAAGCTGTCATCTTCAGAGAAATCAGTATCTCTCTGAAGATAATAGCTTGGCTGTCGAAACCCTTAGAGTAACCTTTGTTGTGTTTTTTAATCTTTCTTGGTTTCAGGGGACAAGATTTGTAATTCAATTTTTGAAGATAACCAAGGACCAGTCCGTTCCACCAAAAAAAAAGTAAATTTGGTGTTTAATCAGTAAATTTGGTATAAAAAGACCCAGATTTTTCTTAATGTAATGAGCCAGAGTCCTTTTTCTATCAGGTGAAACTGTCGGACCTCCGAAGTAAAAAAATATCCGAATCCGTATCCGACATCGTTTCGGATAATTTCGGATGTTATTTGAAATCAATTTTGCTAATTCCAGACGACGACTTTTTTTTTGGTAGATTAAAAATATGAGACAAATGGTATGTCATCCAACCTCACCCAATATTGCCATTATACTTTGAAAGTGCTAAATGAATCTAATTTTTTTTAATTTCAAAATTTCTCCAAAACTTCGATGTTTTTGAAATTCTCTTTTTTTTTAATTTTCAATTTTTTTTATTCTGCTATCCTTTGCGAGTGGATTGAACATAAAAAAATATGAATTTTTCACAAAATTTCGACGCCCAACTCTTTTTATTAAAATTTCAACCTTTTTCGAAAATTTTGACCTTCGTAAATTTTGTTTTTTCAAATATTTGGCTTTTTGGAATTTTAACTTTTCAAAATTTCGCCTACCTGAAAATTTCGATTTACTTTTACTTTTTCAGAACTTCAGATTTCTTTGAAAACTTGACAATGACAATTTTTGATAATGTCGAGTTTTGAAAAAGTTTTAATTTCGATTTTATTCCAAAGTTTGGACTTGTTTTTGCAAAATTTCGACTTTTTGTCAATTGTCATTGTCAATTTTGTCATTGGGGCTCTTTTTCAAAATGCCAGCTTTTTCATTTTTGAAACTTTTGACTTTTTTGTTTCGGCTATTTCCGAATATTTAGATTTTTTAAAATTTCAGTATTAGGTTTTTTAAAAATGAAGCATTTTTTTTTAAAATCCTGACTTTTCCGAAATTTTTCGACATTTTTTGTTGCTCTGTAAAAATTCTTTGGAAAACTCGATTCTTTTAAAAATTTCGACTTTTTTAAATATTCGACTTTCTCAAAATTTCACCCTTTTTCAAAATATGTTTTTAAATTATAAGTTTTTTAATGTTGATTACTTTTTCAAATTGCGACTTTTTGAGGTGCCGATATTTTTCAATTTTTTTGCTATAATTTTGTGATTGTTTTAATCATTTTTTTTTAGAAAATTTTGACTTTCAAAATGTCGAAATGTTTTATAAATAATTGAAAATTTTCTATTAAAAAATACTATTAACTTTACTTTTTCAAAATTTCGACTTTTTTTTTAAGTAATAATAATGTTGGTCTTCAATATTTAGATTCGAAAATTTAGGATGTCATTGAAAAATTGACTAAAACTGTTTTCAAATCTAGACTCTTTTTGAAATTTTGGAGTATTTTCAAAAATTTAAACTTCAAAAATCTCGATTTTAAAAAAGTCACAAGTGGGGACTTCAAAATTTCGACATTTTTTTCACATTTTGATTTTTTTTTGAAAATCGCATTTTGTTTTAATGTTACCTTTTCATGAAAACTTCGACTTTTTTTGAAAATTACGATTCAAAATTTTAACCCTTTTTACTATTTTTGATATTTTTCAAAATTTGCGTTTTTTTTAAATTTTTAGTATTTTTGAAAATATCCATTCAAAAATTTCATCTAAGTTTCAAACTTTCGAGTTGGTTTGAATTTTTTAAACAGTTTGCTTTGTTTTTAAATTTGCAATTATTTTGAAAACCTCATTTGACTTAAAATTCTAAAATTTTTAAAATTCTAACTTTTAGAGGTTTCTAAATATTGACTTTCAAAATCCTAACTAATTTTTTAGATTTCGACTTTGTGTGAAAATATTTTTTTTAAATATCGACTTTTTTGAACTTTATTTTTTTTAAATTCTCACCTTTTTGAAAATTTTGACTTGAAATTTTAGTTTTTTTTTTAATTTCTTAGTAGCAGATATTGAGAGTACGGTATGTGAAATGAATGAGTAGAATCGAGAGTAGTAGTGGCGATGGCTCCGTCGATAGGAAGTCGGCCTGTAACGTGAAGGTCCAGGGTTCTACTCCCAGTCGCTGATCACACATTTTTTAACTCTACTACAATTTAGACATTTATTTAAAAATCGTGACTATTTTTGAAAATTTCACATGTGTACTTTGATAAATACTTATGTGCTTATCTTCTTTACACCAATACCAAATTATCTGAGGGTTGTTGCACTTGCGAAGGAAAAAAATGATTCAATGGTAAACAGCACTTGTTAAAAAATTACCTCTTTCCCTCAAGGATTCGTAAAACTGAAGACCTTTGTCTTGGATAATTAATGATCGTTTTTTTTTTCAAAATATTCCGCAGTGTTTGCAATTTAAAATTAATTTTCTTCTGAAAATCGATATCGATATCCCAGACTTTGTACTTTCGAATACGAATTTGTAAGTAGATTGTCCCCTGCCAAGTTCATTGATACAACTAACTGTTATCTATAAATTGGAACTTAAACACCAATTTTTATTTCCAAGTTCTAAAATGAGGATCTTCTATACACATTTTTATCTCCCATTTAACACCTTTACAAGACGAATTTTCAAAAACCTTTCTTAGGACTCACCTACTTTATATAAGACTCGTGTGTAAACTTCCAAACCAATCGAAATAAGTTTTGGGTTGTCTTTCAGTCAATATTTAGAGTTTTATTAAGTGGATATAACATAAGTACCTTTTCTTTGTTCAACAAAAGTAATTTAAACATATCTGTAATTAAAAATCCAAAGCAATCGATACCCGCAATAATTTCATATGCGAGACCGATATAATATTCATATCATATCCCTAACAACCCTAAGCCAGGGGTCGGCAAACTTTTAAGTCAAAAGAGCTAACTGGAATAAAAAAATTGGTTTCGTGAATTTCAAAAAGCCACAAATTTTTATTTCTGATTTTACATATTATTTCAAAATTAAATCAGATAAATCAGATAAAATATGGGACAGGGAGATATCCCTTTGACTCATGTAGTCAAACCAAAACATATTCAGCCCAGAAGATCTTTTATTTCTCAAAATTTAGAGCTTTATTTCAAAATTTGCCTTTTTCTCGCAAATTCGACTTTTTTAACACTTCTCTATATTCGTCTTTTTTTAACTATGTATTTTCCACCTAAAATTAGATTTTTTTCCCCTAAATCTTCCTTTTTTCTCAAAACTTGATAATTTGTTAAAATGTTTACTTTTTTCTAATTCGACTGACTGAAAGATTCCACTTATTTCTCAAAAATTCATCTTTTGTCGATTTCTTAATAAAAAAAGTAAAAATTTGAAGTAATAATTTGAAGATGTTAAAAAAAATAGTTTTTGAAGATTTCGACCTTTTCTCAAAGTTTCCTTTTTTCGAAATTTAGATCTATTCTTAAATTTGACTGCTTTCCAAAATTACATTTTTTTGACTTTGTTCTAAATTGCGACTTTATTCTCGAAATTTCTATTCTTTTTAAATAATGCTTCTTTTCCAAATTTCTGGACGTTTCGACCTATTTCGCAAAATTAGGGGTTTCTTGAAATTCCAACTTTTAACTAAAAATTCGACATTTCATTATGTTTGTGCCAGCTGCGATTTTATCTAGAAAATTCATCCATTTTCAGAATATTTGAAAGTTTTTTTTTTAAATTTGACTTTCTCTGGGAAATTTTGACCTTATTTTTAAAGTTCAACATTTTTCCCGAAACTGGAAGTTTTATCGACATTCCTTTTTATTTAGAAAATATTTTACCAATTTTTTTAAAATTTCTCGAAATTTCAAATTTATTCTCAAAATTTACCTTTCTCTGAAAAATTGCAAATTATTTTCTTCTTCTCTGAAAAACTTCGACTTTTTAAAGTTCGACAATTTTTTCAAAGCTGTCACTTTTTTTACAATTTCTCTTTTCGAGATTTTACAATCTTAAAAAATTGAAATACAAATCTCATCCCCTGAAACCAAGGAAGATTAAAAAACACAACAAAGGTTGCTCCAATGCGTTTCGTCAGCCAAGCTATCATCTTCAGAGAGATCTTCATAGAGTATCTCTCTGAAGCTTGGCTGTCGAAATGCGTTTGAGCACCCTTTGTTGTGTTTTTTAATCTTTCTTGGTTTCAATTTTTCGATTCTTTTTTTGATATTCTCACTTTTTTAAAATTTCAATTCTGCTGTCCTTTGCGAGTGGATTGAACATAAAAAAAAATGTTAATTTTTCACAAAATTTCGACTTTATTTCAAAATTTCGACTCTTTTTAATAAAATTTCCGCTTTTTTAGAAAATTTCGTCTTTTCAAATGTTTGACTTTTTGAAATTTTAACTTTTTAAAATTTCGCCTGTCTGAAAATTTCGATTTTTAAAATTTTTACTTTTTGAGAACTTCAGACTTCTTTGAAAACTTGGCAATGAAAATTTTTGATAATGTCGAGGTTTTGAAGAGTTTTATTTTAATTTCGATTTTATTCCAAAGTTTGGACTTTTGTTGCATAATTTCGACTTTTTTTTTGCAAAATTTCGACTTTTTGTCAAAATTGGGGCTCTTTAAAAATGCCAACTGTTTCTCAAAATTTTTGACATTTTCAACTTTTCCATTTTGAAACTTTCGACTTTTTTATGTTTCAACTGTTTCCTGTTTTTTGAAAATTTCAATATTTTCCAATTTCGACTTTTAGGCTTTTTTAAATATTAAGCATTTTTTTGAAAATGTCGACTTTCCGAAATTTTTTGACATTTTTTTGTTGCTCTTTAAAAATTCTTATTTTTTTGAAGGTTCGAATCTTTAAAAAAATTCGACTGGTAAACAGCACTTGTTAAAAAATTTCCCTCGTACATTCGTAAAACTGGAGACATTTGTCTTTGGTGATTAATCGTTTTTCTTTTTCAAATATAATCCTTTCTTAGTGCTTACCTACGTTATATAAGAAACTAGTATGCGAACTTCTAAACCAATCGGAATAGGTTTTGGGTTGTCCTTCAGTCAGTATTTACAGTTTTATTATGTAGATTTAACTTGAGTACCTTTTTTTTTGGTCAACAAGAGTAATTTAAACAGTATGTGTAATTAAAATAATATCCAAAGCAATCAGATATCCTAAATAATTTGATATCCAAAACCGATATAATATTCACATCATAATCCTAACAACCCTAGGTTAAACCTGTATAGTTGAAAACTTACAGGGGTATTCAATAAAAATAGAAGCAGCTTTTGTGAAACAAAATTTCTTCTAAACTGACTCATACGGAATCTATGGAACCTGCACTATACAGGGTGCGGCAGTTAAATCCGGACAAATAAAACTTTGTTTTCAAATATAATATATTGACACAAATAACAAATGTAAAAGAAAATGTTTTCAGTCAATATTTGTGTGACCTGTCAGGAGTACAATTACTCAATATAACCGCCGTTGGCCTCAATTATCCCCTCCATTCTTGTCCTGAAGCGCCCGCACGCTCTCTGTAAGGCAGCGCTGTCCATATTGGCGAATGCTGCTTTGATAGCGGCGCGTAGAGACCCGACATTAGGGTGCCGTGACTTATTGGTAACCCGTTCAACAACACTTCAAACATAATAGTCGAGGGGGTTCAAATCCGGGCTATTCGGGGGTCAAAACTCTTTGGACCAGAACATGTCCGCATTGTCTGAGAGCCAGTTTTGGACTAAATGGCTTGTGTGAGCCGGTGCACCGTCCTGTTGAAAAACATATTGCCGCCCCCGCAGGCCACAGTTACCATCCACGGTACCGCGGACGCCAATTTCCGCAACGATTGTCCGGGGTCCTCTGAAATCAGCTGCTGAGCCCTTTCTACGACTGCCGGAGTTTGTGACAACCGTTCCCTCGAATGGGTCAGCAGAACCTTCTTTGGACTTCTCCGAAGTATTGTATTTCGCCATAATATCATAAACGGTCGATCTCGGATACCGTGAAGAATCGAATGATCTCGGCCGCCGAACGCCTAGCGCGAAGGCTTTCAATAATCGCGGCTCTTCGATTGTACTCCGTACTTGTTACCAGCATCCCGGCTATTTTAAGGTTATATATATGTTTACTAGATACCCTATAGCCTTCGAAAACCGCAATCGCGACCTCTGACGGAACTACGATATAGCGCGAAATTCAGATTGAAATTTGTTGGGATTTAACTGCCTGCACCCTGTATATTGGGTTAGCAAGAAAGTAATTTCGTTTTCTTCACATAGATGGTGTTATTTTTTTTTTTTTTTTTGAATGAATTCTCTAGGTGATGTTCTTAACGTTTTGACTTTTGATATCAAACAGATCGAGGTTCATTTTGAAACATGTGGTGAGAGATTTTATGTGCAGCTGATAGTTAAGGGTCAATTTTAACATGGAGTGCAAAAACGAACATTTTCGGAATATTTTACTTTTTTATTTCCGTAAAGGACCGGAAGCTGCAAAGGCTTATAAAGAAATATGTGAAGTTTATGGTGGTGATTGCATAACAAAACGCACTTGTCAGAATTGGTTTAAGAAATTCTGTTCTGGAGATTTTCCACTCAAAGATGACCAACGTTCCAGTCGACCTACTAAAGTTAATAATAATCAAATTAATGCCATTATTAAAGAGGATCGTCATATAATGCTTCGAGAGATTTCGTTGAGGTTAAGTGTAGCACACACAACCATAGAGAATCACTTAAAATGTTTTGGACTCGTTAAAAAGTTCGATATTTGGGTTCCGCATAAATTGAAAGATATTCATTTGACAACGATTGCGATACGTATCTTAGGCGTAATGAAAATGATCCCTTCTTGAAAATAATCATTACTGGTGATGAATAATGGGTCACCTACAGTAACATCATTCGAAAATGATCATGGTTCAACCACGATGAACCAGCACAAACAAAATCAAAAGCTGAATTGCATAAAAAAAAATCATGCTGTCGATTTGGTGGGTTATAAAGGTGTTGTGTATTTTGAGCTGCTTCCAAGGAACCAGACAATCAATTCAGATATGTACTGCCAACAGCTAATGAAACTGGATGAAGGAATTAAAGAAAAAGGGCCAGAATTGGCAAATCGGAAAGAAATTGTGTTCCACCATGACAAGGCCTCACACATATTTGGTAACTCGTGGGAAATTATTGGAACTTGGTTGGGAAGTGATGTGGCATCCCCCATATAGCCCTGACCTAGCACCATCTTAGTTACCATTTATTTTGTAGTTTGCAGAACTCTATGAATGGTAAACATTTTTCAAATGATGATGACCTTAAATAGCACTTGGTTCAGTTTTTTTCTGAAAAGGATCAGAAATTCTATGAGCGCGGAATCATGAAGCTGCAAGAAAGATGGCAAAAGGTCATTGAACAAAATGGAAAATGTATAATTGATTAAAGACTATCCTTTGTATTAAAAAAATGTGTTTTTTCATGCCATAAAACCGAAATTGCTTTCTTGTCAACCCAATAATTCCATTTTATCTTAATTGAAAATAAAAATTGGGCAGATTTTCACTAAATCTACAATGATTAATCAAAAATTAATTTTTTTATACAGAACTAGGATTTTGCGAGAATGTAAATTTTTAAAATTTAATTATTGATAAAATAGAATATATTTACCAAATCTCCCTCATCTCAATGATCATAAAGAAAGAAATGGAATCGCCCCTGACGACATTCACACCACACACCACACATTCATTCACACAAGGTTATAAATCCTCGCTAATGGCAAATCCATCAGGCATAACGTGGTTGACTCTGTAGTTATGCCTGATTCTAGAACATTATGTTTAATAAAACAGAGTCTATTTCATTGTTATGTTTATTATTATTACTCTTGATACTTATGCGATAATGTCTTATTTTACATCTATACATTACATTATATCATGGCCAATTGGAAAGCATTACTGTTACAAATCATTTTCAAGCCAATAAGGTACCCTAAAAACTAAAAGCTTGCTTATTTTATTTATATTCAAGGGACTTTCGAATATTCCATTTTTTGCATTACGGATTGAAGAATCAGAATTAGAAAAATAGTTCATTGCGTTGTAGTATTTCATTTAAAATAGTCACATAAATAATGATATATATTTTGTTTCAGTTGTACGGGGCCAAAATGCTGAATTAATTATACAACCAAATGATAAAGTTGTTAGAAAACCTGAAGGAGAAAGTTTAGCCTTAACATGCAAACCAAATGTAGATGACCCCAACCTGATAACGCAACTAGAATGGAAGGATCCAAAAGGTAGAAGGATAGATAGCACAACTAGGGACATACCGATGCATGTGCAGGTAATATCACTTGATAACATCGCTTAATAAATTCCGGGGAGTTTTTATTTTGATATATTCAGAGGATATATTATTCTCTCTTTAGTGTAGTCTGGTAATTTGAAAAATGATATTAATTTTGCACTTGTCACGTAGTTTTGACTTTACCTGTAGTGAACATAAAAACGTTTTCCAATTTCAGCCGAAACTCCAAATCCCCACGAATTAATATTTAAACAAAATTAGCGGCTAAGGTATTGCGGGGCTTAGGGCTCGCTCACACTTGGTTAAAAACGAACTATGCTTTGGTCCTCATGTATTTATTTATACGTGTGGGGGATTTTTTTAATTCGATTTAAACTAATAATTTTAATATGTATTGGGTACGATCATCATGGCTTGAACCAACTAGTTAAATAAAAGGTTTTATGTGGTGAAACAAATAAAATTATTTCCTGAAATCTAGAACTTTTTCCTGCTACTATTTCCAAACTGTGCGAGTTAACAAGAGCGTAAAGATTATCCTTACTGATTAAATAATCGCCATTACTTCCATTTAATAGCCATAACGTTACACTGGAGTTTGTTGTCTCTTTTTAAATTACCGTTAATGCATTAGGATTTTCAACCCTTTTCTAACAAGAACACTAAGTAAACAAGGCAATAAAATTTGTTTACACGGTTTCTCGACTTTGCAGATGTTCGTGGAAATGGGAGCGAGATACCGCTTGTATTTAATATGAAATGTTACCTTTTTTCTCTAATTTTTCAGCAGCATGTAAATGTTGCCTTTATTTGTCCCATTTTGTATCATTGTACCATACAACGTAATAATCATAATTAAATGAAACCTGGTAATTTTACATAGGAAATATTTATTTTATTGTATACTCCTAAAAATAGATAGTTCAACTTTTATTAAAAATTAGTTGATGTTACCCCACCCCTCTTATTATTCTTTATGGTATGGTACGTTACAAAAGGAATGCATGTGCAAATTTCATGCTTCTAGACCCACTAGTCTAGGCTGTGCGTTGACTGTCAGTCAGTCTTTTAGAGTTTTATTCAGTAGACATTATTTTTGGAGCCGCCCTAAAAGACCAACAGTACTGGATTAATGCGCTTCATTCACTATTATCATAATTTGACGCTTTTGTGGCATGGTTAAAGACAAATAAAAAACTGTTGGTTTCCTTATTTCTTTTCTGTTAATTGTTTTCTTTTTGCTTTTCTCCAACCAGTTTGGTGTTGTCTTTTTTAATAAGTACAAGCAGAGCTTCCCCAACCGTTTTTCGTTCTGCGGGCGGAAAGGACGAACACTAGCAAATTACTACTCAAGCAACAAGTAACACATTTTTAGTAATGGGCATTAGGGCTCACTACACGAGAATCGCCAAATATCGGCATGTCTGAATCAAAAAATACCTCATTTCGCTTAAATGAAAACTATGAGCACGACCAAATTAATCAGTAATTCGTTTTGGGTTTTAGGACCTCCAAGGTGAAGTAGGAAAAAGACTGTTAATATCGAAACTATCAGAGACTTTGGAAGGTAATTACACGTGTACAGCGAATTATGCGAATTCAGAAAGACTGGGCGCTAGCGTAACTGTGGAAACTTACGGTAAGTGTCTGAAATATAATCAGTCACTCTGGTTAATCAGTCCTTTTAGTTGACGTAACTTTTGTACGAGCGCCCGAAGCTCAATATGCCAAAGTAGGCCAAGATTACGTAGTCCAATGCAAAGTTCAAGCAAGACCACTGCCTTATGTAGGATGGAGTAAAGATGACGAAGACATAAAAGTAGGAGATAAATATGTTATCGTAACTGACGGATTAAAAATCCGAAACGTTCAAGTTTCTGATGATGGTACTTACAGATGTACGGCTATAGTACCAAATACTGGCACAATTAGAGAAAGAAACATTAAGGTATTGCTACATAAACTCTATTTCTAGGATAACAATATCTGTTTTAGCTCGAAGTACAAATTCCTCCTGTCATTGAACCAATGGAACCAATTTCAGTGATTGAAGGTGAAACAGCTACCGTAAAATGTCTTGCCAGAGGCAAACCTCCACCAAAATACACATGGGTCAAAGATAACACTCGAGAAAACCTCAAAGTTACTGACCGTTTCGACGTTAAGGAAAACACCGGTGACCTCTTCATAACCCGTGTAGAATCAGGGGATGATGGCGTTTACATTTGCAAAGCTGAGAACTCGGCGGGGGTGGTCCAAACGCCAGTTAGGATTAACGTTTTGGTTAAACCTAAGATCTACGAATTAATTAACCAGACAGCTCCCATTGGTTCTGAGACTAAGATAATTTGCAAAACGCAAGGAAGACCCCCACCTAATGTCATTTTTAGAAAATTGAGTACTATCGAACCTTTTAAAATTGGACAGCAGTTGCTAGATAGAAGAATAACTGTTGAACCTCAGTATTTTGAGGAGAAGGGTGAAAGTTTTGCTACCTTAATTATTAGCCAATTGAATCGTAGTGATGATGGTCTCTACGAATGTAGGGCAGAAAATAAAGCAGGTAAATACTGTCAACATTTCAACTACATCTGTTTCAACTATTGTGGTTTCATTTAAGGTGTAGCTTATAAACGAGGCCATATCACAGTGCAGTTTCCACCGACGTTTGAAAGGACGAGAGACTTTCCGCCAGCTTGGAGTTGGGGTGATAAGCCTGGCAACCTTAGCTGCATTCCAGAAGCCATCCCCAATGCTACCATCATTTGGAAATATGGCGGCATCCTTATTCAAGATAGTCCAGTATTTAAAATAATGGGCCATGGACCGCAATCGAATTTACTTGTTTATCCACGTAACGAAGAACGCTTTTTCGGAAAATATGAATGTGAAGCTAGTAATTCGTTGGGGAAAGCTTCAAACTTCATCGAACTGAGAAGGGCTTCCATACCGGAACCAATTCAGCAAGTTAAGACTGAGTACATCACTGCCACATCTATTAAGTTTAACATCGTTCCTCCTAGACAATTCAGAGGGTTGCCTTTGAGGTACATAACTGTTCAGTATCGACCTGAGAGGGAACTTGCATGGGAAAGTGCTAGAAATCACACTTGGAGCTTCAGTAAGTTTAATTTTTGTTGCAAAATATTTAAGACTCTTGTTCTCTTTCCACATTTCATGGAGAATTTATCTCGAGTTAAATCCGGAAAATGTCGATTTTCTTCTTATCGAAGAAACGATTTTTCATAAGTTCGAGTTATTTTGGCGAACATGTATAAAAGTCGATTATGATTTCGAAAGCTTTAGGTTTAACCTCGGACTTCCTACTTTACTGTTACCTAGGTTTTTTCGAAATTTTGAATTGTTTTTGTTTTTTTTTCTGGTAAATGTAAAGATTTTTGTCTATTGCATATTCGTATGCTAGAGATCCAGCGAGACGACGGGCCTGGAATTATGGATATTTTTAAATCCTACATGAAGCCTTCGATTTGAGGTAATTTATAAACCTCCCTCCCCATCTTCACCAAATATTTTCAAAAGGTGGCAATCCTAAGTTAAGTTCATCATTATAGTCCCTTGCTTTCGCGTCCTGAACAGATAAATACTAGAAAATCTGTTCTTCGTGGGTTACCCATATTTGCAACTGACACCCCTACGATTTTCCTTAAATGAACATGTTTGTTTAGACTCACCATACGTACTGGATAATTTGATGCCGGAATGGATATACAGGCTGAGATTCGCAGCTGGGAACGATGTCGGTATGGGACCTTGGATGGACGCCATACCCGTACAAATGCCACGAAGGTCGGAACCAGCAGAACCTAAAATTTTTGTTCCTCATGATATGATCATTAATAACAATACGACAAATCGAGAGGATATTATGGCAGTTAGTCCGTACGCCGACCATTTAGGACCTGAGGTGGAGTGTTCCTGTGGATAACGGTGATCCCATTGACGAATACCAAATTAGATACTGCATTGTAAGTATACATCAATATTTTTTGCCATTTACTTCTCTTGACTGAGGTGCACTGATTAATAAAATACCTGAAATAAGTGAAACACAAATCTCATCCCTCGAAACCAAGAAAGATTAAAAACACAACAAAGGTTGCTCTAACGCGTTTCGATGGCCAAGCTATCATCTTTAGAGAGATATAGTATCTCATTTTCAGAGAGATGTAGTATCTCATTTTCAGAGAGATATGTATCTCATCTTCAGAGAGATATAGTATCTCATCTTTAGAGAGATATAGTATCTCATCTTTAGAGAGATATAGTATCTCATCTTCAGAGAGATATAGTATCTCTCTGAAGATGATAATTTGGCTGTCGAAACGCATTAGAGCAACCTTTCTTGTGTTTTTTAATTTTTTTTGGTTTCAGGGGACAAGATTTGTCTTTCAATTTTTGAAGATCATCAAGGACCTGTCCGTTCCACCAAAACCCGAAATAATTGATAATTTACAGTTTTAAATCTCTCAAAAATCAAAACTTCGAATTTCTTTTGAAAATTTTTGCTTAATTCTAAACCTTTGATGTATGTATTATGCATATCTAAACATTTTGAGATTGACTACAAAATTGCGATTTTTCGTCACTTCGAATAGATAACTCAGTTTTAAATTATAAAATCTAAGATAAATCTGAATTAAAATTTGCTAAAAATAATTCTAAATCTTAAGAAAAATGACTGAACTATCCAGAAAAATACGAACTTCCTCAAAAGTGTTTTCATAAATTTAAAATATTAAAAATTATTATCTTTCTAAAGGTTCTAAGTTGTCATAATTTTCTTTTTCTTTGAATTCCGACATTAACAAAATTTTTAGATATAGAAACTCTCTAAACAGTTGAAATTTTAAAAATGTTACAATTCTGAAATAAACAATATTTTCAAAATAAATGAAGATTTAAAAATAAGCCAAAGTTTTCACAAATTCAAAATTTTCAAAACAAGTCGAAATTTTGAAAAACAGACCAAATTTTTTAGAGTTTAAAATAAATTAAGAACTAAAAAAAGTTGCAACTTTCAAAAAACTCGAAAATATTAAACAAAGCTTAAAATTTTGATACAATTTTGAAGTTATAATTTTCATAAAACGTCGAAATTTTAAAAAAAAGTACCAACATTTTCATCAATCATTCAAATAAAAAAAACGTTAAAATATTTAATGAAAAACACAAAATGTTGAAAAAAATATGGTTTTTCCAAAAATTTATTAATAGAAAAAATGAGAAGTTTTCAAAAAAATTCATAATTTTTTAAAGGTTTAAATTTTGAATAGTAATCTCAAATTTCAAAAATAATTAAAAATGTTTCAACATTTTGAAGTTATAATTTTCAAAAAAGGTCGAAATTTTGAACGATGTCGAAATTTTCGCAGAAAGTTAAAATTTAAAAGAAAGTAAAATTTTCAGAAAGAAATCAAAATGTTCAAAAAAAGTCAACATTTTTTTAAAAGTTGAAAATTTTGAAAAATAATCTAAATTTCAAAAGTACTAAAAATTTTGAAAACAATCGAGATTTAAAAAATGTTTGGTTAGATTTTCAATAAAATCAAAAATTTTTGACGTCAAAATATTGGAGAAGAAAATATTAGAAAACTCAAATTTTCAAAAAAAGTCGAAATTCAAATCATTAAAATTTTTCAATCGACATTTTCCAAAAGTTACTAAAATACGAAATTTTGAAAAAAATGGAATTTATCAACAAAAATAAAAGAGAATTTATCAACAAAAAAAAAGGGAAAAATCTGTTAAAAAGTCGAAATTTTGAAGGAAACGAGATTTTCAAAATCGATGAAAATTTTGAGGAAAAAGTCAGTTTTGAAAAAAGTAGAAATTCAGTAGAAAAATTTTTGAAAATGTTTGAAATGTTTATGTCGTAGTTTCAAAAAAGTCGAAATTATAATTTAAAAAAAGCTTTCCAAAAAGTCGATCTTTAGAAAAACATTAAAAAAAGTCGATCTTTAGAAAAACATTCCAACTTTTCAAGAAAAGTCGAATTTTTCAAAAAGTCGGATTTTAAAAAAGACGAAATTTTTTGAAAAAAGTCAAAGGATTTTAAAAGAAGTCAAAATATTCACAAGAGGTCGATAATGTCCAAAAAAAAATCGAAAATTTACTAAAAAACAGAGAATCTGAAAAAGTGTCAAATCTTCCATAAAATCTGAAATTTTTAAAAGTAAATATTGCAAAATTAAGAGTTTTAAACAATCGAAATTCTTTAATTGCAAATTTTCAAAAAGAATTTTCAAAAGGAGTCAAAATATTCACAAAAGGTCGATAGTGTCCAAAAATTTTCAAAAATGTAAACTAAAAAAATGTTAGGTCAAATTTTCAATAAAATTTGAAATTTTCGGACTCTAAAAATTGAACAAAAACCAAAATTAACCGAAAAATCGAAGTTTTTAAAAAGGTCGTAATTTTGCAAAGTTAAATGTTTTGAATGATTAAAATTTTTTAATTGCAAATTTTCAAAAACAAGTCGAACTTTTCAAAAGGAGTAGAAATATTCACAAAAGTTCTATAGTGTCAAAAAAATCCAAAAATTTTCAAAAATGAAAATCCGAAAAGGTGTTTAGTCAAATTTTAAATAAAATTTGAAATTGTTCACCTCTAAATATTGAAGAAAAACCAAAATTAATAGGAAAATCGAACTTTTTAAAAGTCGAAATTTGGTAAAGTTAAAAGTTTTGAATAATTAAAAGTTTTTAATTGCAAATTTTCAAAGAAAGGACGAATTTTTTAAAAGGAGTCCAAATATTCACAAAAGGTCGGTAATGAGAACAAAAAAAATTTGACAATTTAAAAAAATGAAAATCTGAAACAATGTTTAATCAAATTTTTGATAAAATCCGGAATATTTGAGCTCTAACTATCGAATAAAAGCCAAAATTACCAGACAAATGGAAGTTTTTGAAAAAGGAGTCAAAATATTCACAAAAGATCGAGTGTCAAAAAAAATTCAAGAATTTTCAAAAATGTAAATCTGAAAAAATGTTAAGTCAAATTTTCAATAACATTTGAAAATTTTGAACTCTAAATATTAAACAAAAACCAAAATTAACCGAAAAATCGAAGCTTTTAAAAAGGTCGAAATTTTGAAAAGTTAAATGTTTTGAATGATTAAAATTTTTCAATTGCAAATTTTCAAAAAAAAATCGAAATTTTCAAAAGGAGTAGAAATACTCACAAAAGTTCGAATAGTGTCAAAAAAAACCAAAAATTTTCAAAAATGTAAGTCCGAAAAAATATTTAGTCAAATTTTCAACAAAATTTGAAAATTTTCAACTCTAAATATTGAAGAAAAACCAAAATTACCAGTAAAATCGAAGTTTTTAAAAAAGTCGAAATTTGGAAAAGTTAAAAGTTTTGAATAATTAAAATGTTTTAATTGCAAATTTTCAAAGAAAGGTCGAAATTTTCAAATGGAGTCCAAATATTCACAAAATGTCGGTAATGTGAACAAAAAAAATCTAAACATTTAAAAAATGAAAATCTGAAACAATGTTTAATCAAATTTTTGATAAAATCCGGAATACTTGAGCTCTAATTATCGAATAAAAGCCAAAATTACCAGACAAATGGAAGTTTTTGAAAAAGGAGTCAAAATATTCACAAAAAGATCGATTGTCAAAAAAAATTCAAGAATTTTCAAAAATGTAAATCTGAAAAAATGTTAAGTCAAATTTTCAATAACATTTGAAAATTTTGAACTCTAAATATTGAACAAAAACCAAAATTAAACGAAAAATCGAAGCTTTTAAAAAGGTCGAAATTTTGAAAAGTTAAATGTTTTGAATGATTAAAATTTTTCAATTGCAAATTTTCAAAAAAAAATCGAAATTTTCAAAAGGAGTAGAAATATTCACAAAAGTTCGATAGTGTCAAAAAAACCAAAAATTTTCAAAAATGTAAATCCGAAAAAATATTTAGTCAAATTTTCAACAAAGTTTGAAAATTTTCAACTCCAAATATTGAAGAAAAACCAAAATTACCGGTAAAATCGAAGTTTTTAAAAGTCGAAATTTGGTAAAGTTAAAAGTTTTGAATAATTAAAAGTTTTTAATTGCAAATTTTCGAAGAAAAGTCGAATTTTTAAAAGGAGTTCAAATATTCACAAAAGGTCGGTAATGTGAAAAAAAAAATCTAAAAATTTTAAAAAATGAAAATCTGAAACAATGTTTAGTCAAATTTTTGATAAAATCCGGAATATTTGAGCTTTAACTATCGAAGAAAAGCTAAAATTACCAGACAAATGGAAGTTTTTAAAAAAGGAGTCAAAATATTCACAAAAGGTGGATGGTGTCTAAAAAAATCCAAAAATTTTCAAAAATGTAAATCTGAAAAAATGTAAGTCAAATTTTCAATAAAATTTAAAATTTTTTAACTCTAAATATTGAAGAAAAACCAAAATTAACCGAAAAATCGAAGTTTTTAAAAAGGTCGCAATTTTGAAAAGTCAAATGTTTTGAATGATAAATTTCTTAATTGCAAATTTTCAAAAAAAAGTCGAAATTTTCAAAAGGAGTAAAAAATTAACAAAAGTTCGATAGTGTCAAAAAAATGAAAAACTTTCAAAAATGAAAATCCGAAAAAATATTTAGTTAAATTTTGAATAAAATTTGAAATTTTTCAACTCTAAATATTGAAGAAAAACCAAAATTACCAGGAAAATCGAAGTTTTTAAAAAAAGTGTGGAAGTATTTGAAAAAGTCGAAATTCTGAAAAGTTAAAAGTTTTGCATAATTAAAGTTATTTAATTGCAAATTTCAAAAATAAATCAAAATTTTGAAAAAAAATTAAAGATTTAGGAAAAATTCAGATTTTGAAATAACATTGAAGTCAATATTTTGAAAAATTCGAAAATGTCAACAAAATATTAAGGTATTAAAGGGATCACGAAATTTTAGCAAACATTTTTTAAAAAATCGACATTTCAAAATATGTCGCAATTAATAAAAAAATTAAATTTTTAACATTTCAAAATATGTCGCAATTAATAAAAAAATGAATTTTTTAAATAAAACCGAAATTTTAAAATAGTTGGAATTAAATATGTAGTCAAAATTTTGTTTAAAAAAAAATTCAGTTTTCAGAATAATTAAATGTTGAGAAAAAGGTGGAACTTTGGAAGTCGAAAATTTTAAAAAAACCTATATTTCAAAAACTACATTTTCAAAAAAGTGGGCAATTTTGAAGAGTAGGCAATTTTTAAAATAGGTTTGTAAAAAAGTCGACATTTCCAAAAAATGTCCCAATTAAAAAACTGAAATTATGAAATTAAGCCGAAATTCTGTTTTAAAAAAATTACAATTTTCAAATTATCTAAATTTTGGGAAAAATTGCTAACTGAAAAAGTCGAAAATTTTAAAAAGGCCTAGATTTCAAAACATATTTTCAAAACATATTTTCAAAAAGTATGCAAATTTTAAAAAGCAGAAGATTTGCAAAAAAAGTCGAAATTTTGGGAAAAGTCGAGGTTTTTAAAAAAATGTTAAATTCTAAAATCTAAACGTTTAGAAGTCGAAATTTCTAAAAAAAAATTGAAATTTTCAAAAAGTAGACATCTATTAAAACTGTCTATTAATCTATTAATATATTAAAACATCAAAGAATCGAAATTTTGAAACAGTTCAAATTTCTAAATAAAGTCGAAATTTTGGAAAATTTCAATTCTAAAAAACTCAACATTATCAACAATTTTTATTGTCAAGTTTCCAAAGATATCTGAAATTCTTGAAAATTAAATGTTGAAAAATGTCGAAAGGCAAAATATTGAAAAGTTTAAGATTTGAAAAGTGACAGATCTAAAGAAACCGAAATTTTGATTAAGTCGAAATTTTGGAAAAAGTCGAAATTTTGATGAAGCAGCCGAAGTTTTGAAATTAAATGCAAATGAGAAAAATTAGTATCTTCACAGAAAGCGAACATTTAAAAAAAAATGAAAATATTAAAAATTTGAAGATTTTTAAAAAAATCTAATTTTGGAAAAATATCGAAATTAAAAAAAAATCGATTCATTTCACTTAATAAAGAGGCTGTGGCAAAAGTGAGTTGGGTAACATACCAAATGGTTTGTCCCATGATTTCAGTCTGCTAAAAAAAGTCGTCGACTGGAATTAGCAAAATTATTTCAAATAACATCCGAAATTATTCGAAATATTTACATCGGTTTCAGTTACGGTTACGGAGCTCCATAACATCCCTATGTAATACATAAATATTCCTAAAATTCAAAACCTTCTACTTAAAGTTTTTTCTTTATTCCACGATATTTCCACTTCAAGTTATTTTTAAATATGCGTAAAGTTAAAAGTTAAGATAATTAATAAAATATACTTTAAGAAACATTGTTTTTAATTCAAGATTTCAACAAAAATATGTTTTTTTTTTCTAGAAACTTCGATTTTTGAGCAACAAAATTTTGGTTTGATTTTTGAATAAAGCTGAAAATTTCGAGTTTAAACTCTAATATCCTTTTGAAGATTTTCAACCTTAAAAAAGGAATTGCTTTATAATTTTATACGTGTTGGTAAAATGGTATTTTCTATCATCTGCATTGTTGACATTTTTTTTCAGAGTAACAAGATAAATGGTTATTGGAGAGACTCCGACTGTAGCGAGCAAATTCGACAATCTGTGCAGTACACTTCCTACGAGCTTAACGGTCTACATCCCGACACTGTCTACAAAATTGAAGTACGGGCGCATAACGCCATCGGTTCGAGTTCACCTGCCCAAATACGTATTAAAACCGCTCGAGGTGAGCACCAACAATATTACTCTTATAGTACATACACGGGTTCAGCTGAAAGTAAGACTGCGTATCAGTGTCTATGCCTTAGTTTCATTTATTTTGTTTTGTCACGACTGATTTATTATTGAAAAAATAATGTCAAAAAATTTGATCTGAATTAGGAACTGTACTAAAATTCGCAATTTTACTGTTTATAGAATTATTCATCGATTTCAGTTTAGTGATTTAGTTTTGAATGGTTAAAAATATCATTATAAACATTTTTCTATGTAACATTCCAATTTTTTATGCATTAAAAGTTTAGTTGTACCTATTGTTAGGTATTTGGCGAATATGCTCTCTACCATTCAGGTTATTTTGTTAGGATTTTTATTGAGTTGATTTTCCGAAGTTATATTTTTTTTCAAAAATAAGCAGCCGTCGATTTTTATGTTTTTTTATATTTTTGTATTTGATTAAATGATTTAAATGTTAGTAGCCGTTTTAATTAATTTGGATGCCTGAGGGTTTCAAGAAGGCCCAAAATACACCATATATTTTGCTTCTTCTTGAATATTGAATGCGTGACGAATTTTAACAATTATACTCGATCTTTAGGTCGGTATTATGGAAGCCAGGCTTCAAGTGCGTCTATCTCTTTTCTTCTACAAGCTGCAATGACTATACTGTTAGTGCTGTGTGCAAACTATCTAAGGTGCTAAGTAGAAATAACTATAAAAAAAAAGAACTACAGGGGTTAATTTATAATTAATAAAAAGTCAATGTGTTCTTATCGATAAATTTGTAAATATATGTTATTTGTTAGAGCATTGTTATATTTAATTACAAATAATGAGGTACGATGTTTTCCAAAATTTTTAGTTAGCCAAATATATGGTTACTTTTATTTTAATTCAGCCCAAATAGTTGGTTTTAAATAACGTTAATTAATGATTTTTATTTAACTTCCGAAAATGGTGTTATTTAAAAATGTTTAGGGAAATGTATTTTTGGAAGTATCATTTAAATGTGCACAGCTAATTTGAATGATTTATATTTATGTCATAGTAACTAGTATTTATCTCTGAATTGAGGCATTATTTACTAGGAAATTTAATTTAAAGATGATAATGAAACGCTGATAACATTTAGAGGGAATTTCTTCAAAAGAACGGTCAAATAACCACATGTTTCGCGTATTTAGTGAATGTCTAACAGCAATCATGTTACAATGAACCATTAAGTGCAAGCACCCTCGGCTTGACTTGCGTTTAGGTATATTATACTTAAATATCAACTCAAAGTTATATAAGGAAATAATCCGAAAAATAAATGTCATCTTGAGTGATCCAGATCCTAGTAGGAATTTTCAGAAAGAATTTTTTTTCGTAAACTCGCAATACTTCAGTATTCTATCTTGGGACACACCGCATAATAGATTTTACAAAGTAGTAGGGAAATTTTTAATACAGTTTAAATATGTTGATAGTGGTTAATCCAAAACAGAGTACCTCATTGTTTAGTTTATTCTTAAAACGTGCTTCCGCATGTCGTTAATTAAAACCATTTTACATAACATTCCATTTATCAGCCGGTTGCATGAGAATAAAACGAATCGCATTTGTTAAATAGTTACTGCAGCATCATGTCGAATCCGTTTTTATTGGGCTTGATTTGTTTAGCTTTTTATACAATGTTACTAACATGGATCATGTCGTCATCCCGTTATAGAGTAGGATAGAATTTTAACTGGAGGAATGAACTGTGTGTGCATGATTGTAACCAAATACCCTAAAAACCGTATTAATTCGAAATATTGTCAAAAGTGGATACCTTTTTTATAACTAAAATATATTTACTTGGACAGGTAAGTTCAAGGCCCACTTTCGACGAAACGTATTCTTCCCATTGAACTGCCAATTACGAATTATTGCGATACATTGTTTACTAAATGTTTTTAATGAATATTACGGTGTTTTATACAAAATTTAATATCATATGTTGTCATATTACATATTTTAAAAATGTTAGGTAGAGTTTAAAACGAATTGTAGCGTATTTAAATTATTTTAACAATTTGACCAGTTGAACGATTTAATCATAGTTAAATTTAACTTAGATTTAATAGACTTTAGCAATGAGATGATTATGAAACTTGGAATTAAAATCTTTGTTCTAGATTATTTTTCTCAAAATGATTGTTTAGTATGATGTTTAACTATGACGTAATTAATTCCAGCGATCTTTCCAATAATTTATCGATTGTCATTTCCTTTTAACAATTTTGTAAGAGATTTTCTCTCTTCTCTTCTCTCCTCTCCTCTCCTCTCCTCACCTCTCCTCTCCTCTCCACTCCTCTCATCACCTCTGCTCTCCTCTCATCACCTCTGCTCTCCTCTTCTCTCCTCTTTTCTCTCCTCTCTTCTCTCATCTCCTCTCCTCTCTTCTCTTCTCTTCTCTTCTCTTCTCTTCTCTTCTCTTCTCTCTTCTCTTCTCTTCTCTTCTCTTCTCTTCTCTTCTCTTCTCTTCTCTTCTCTTCTCTTCTCTTCTCTTCTCTTCTCTTCTCTTCTCTTCTCTTCTCTTCTCTTCTCTTCTCTTCTCTTCTCTTCTCTTCTCTTCTCTTCTCTTCTCTTCTCTTCTCTTCTCTTCTCTTCTCTTCTCTTCTCTTCTCTTCTCTTCTCTTCTCTTCTCTTCTCTTCTCTTCTCTTCTCTTCTCTTCTCTTCTCTTCTCTTCTCTTCTCTTCTCTTCTCTTCTCTTCTCTTCTCTTCTCTTCTCTTCTCTTCTTCTCTTCTCTTCTCTTCTCTTCTCTTCTCTTCTTTCTCTTCTTTCTCGTTTTTCATGAAATTATTATTATTGCTAAACCCGGTTCTTAAAAAATCGTCACATTTAGGGCTTGTGGGTTCTAACTGAAAGGAATCATAATTAGTCCCCAAAAACTATTTGAATGGATCATACCCTTCTCTCATATTTAGAGCCTTTTTATAACACATAAAATATAAAAAATAACAAGAAACTACCATATTCCATTACTTTGACTTATTGTAAAGTTGAGTTCAGCCTCGACGTTTGAGGGAATGCAATATACTTAACATTTTGAGATATATCTTGACATTTCAAAATAAAATTTCTTGAAAAATTCCACGTTTTCCTCCTGATTTGGTCGCAAATTGAGTGGAGATTAAGTAAAAGAGTTTAATATTTCGAATTCAAAATCAATTATTTTACTTACAACTGTTACCGAAATTTTGAGTCTAATATCGAAATTTTGGAAATAAAATTGAAATTGTTCGAAATTTAATTTGTAATTTGAACCATTTTTTATCGAAATCTTGAATTTTAGTCCAAAATTTTGAGTTAGAATATCCTGTGGGTTGACATTTTTAGAAAAAATCCAAATTTGTAAAAAAGTGAGTGTTAAAGTGTTGTAAATATTTGAGGAATAAATTTGAAAATTTCGACCCTAATCGAGTTTTAATAAGAATTTTGAGGAAAAATGTAAATATATCGAAAACATTTCGACGGAAAAATTTAGATTTTAGGTCGTTACTTTGAAAAGCAAATCAAAATCCTGGTCAAAATTCGCAATTTTAAATTTAAAGCTAAAATTTGGAAAAAAGTGAAACTCTTAATTTTGGAAGAAAACAAAATGTCGAATGAAAAACTCGAAATTATTATAAAAGAATTAGAGCTAAATCTCCAAAATATTGAGAAAAAAATGAGGAAAGTTCGAATTTAATATTAAACTTCGAAAAGTCGAGACTTAATGTTTAAAAAACACCGACATTTTTAAAATTTTGTTATGAATTAGCGATGCTAATTTCCAAAAACAAAAAAGAAAAAAGTCAACATTCTGGAAAAAGTCAAAATTTAAAATAATGGCGAAATTACCAAAAAGATCGAAATTAAAAAAACTAAAAGAAATCAAATTTTTGAACAAAGTAGATATTTAAAAAAACGAAACAAGTTCAAAACTTTATAGTGTTGAAATTTAAAAAAAAAACGAAATTTGAAAAAAATCAAAATATTGAAGAAAATCGGAAAAAATCGAAAGTTTGCAAAAATGTCGTAGTTTTAAAAAAGAGTAATTAAAATAAACAATGTTAAAATCATAAATATCCGAAATTTTCAGAATTTAAAAAAAATCCTAAACTGAAAAAAAATCGAAATGAAAAAATCGAGAGTTTGCGAAAATGTCGTAATTTTAAAGAAGAGTAATTTAAAATAAACAATGTTAAAATCATAAATATCCGAAATTTTCAGAATTTTAAAAAAATCCTAAACTGAAAAAAAATCGAAACTTTTAAAGTCGAAAAAAATCCTAAACTGAAAGAAATCGAAATGTTTAAAGTCAAAACTAACAGTCAAAATTTTCAAAAAAATTAAAATTAGGGAAATAAGGTCGAATATTGGAAGTCAACTTTTAAAAAGACAACACTTTCAAACAAAAAAGTTCGAAAAGCCGAAATTTCGAAAAATGTGCAATTTTTAAAAACCGTTATTTTGAGAAAAGGTCAAATTTTGAAATAGTCGAAACTTTCAAAAACGTGAAACTCCTAGAAAAAGTTCAAGTTTTGAAAAAAAGAAGGATATTTTTAGAAAGCGAAATTTTTAGTCAAATTTTCAATATTGTCGATATTATAAAAAAATTGAAAAATAACGGAGACTTATAAAAATAGAAAGAATGTTGCAAATGAGTAAAAATTTCTAGTCGACATTTTTAAAAAATTCAAATTCGTGAAAAACTTTAATATTTTCAGTCGAGTCAATTTTATTTGAAAAATAATCGAAGTTTACAAAGAAACGAAAATGGTCAAAATTAAGTCGAAATTTTGGGAAATCAAAATTCTGAAACCTCGAAATTTTAAAAAAAGTAAAACAGTTTTGAAACAATAACGAAATGTTCGGAACGCCTGAATTTTTAATATTTTAAATTCTCAATATTGTAATTAATAATTTTTTTTTCTTTTGAAAAATAGTGGAGATTTATAAAAATGGAAACATTTTTGGAAAAGAGTAAAAATTTTGATTTCAAATTTTTACCAAATTTCAATGTAATAAACATGTTACAGTTTGAATCAAGTTAACATTTTTTTGACAGATGGTGGAAATTCGCAAAGGAATAAATATTTTCAAAAGTAAGTCGAAATTTTGGGAAAAAGTCGTAAATTCTGAGATCTCAAAATTTCCGAAAAGGTCGAAATTTTTAAAAAGTATTTAACGAGATAAAGTTTTTAAAACATAAAATTTGTCAAAATTAGACGAAGTTTTTAAAACAAAATTTGTAAAAATTTGGGCTTTTTGAAAAAGTCAATAAATTTTGTGAAAAGTCGACATTTTAAAAAAGGACAAAATTTTGAAAGAGCAGAAATTTTCGAAAAAAGTTTATATTCTTAAAATTAGCAATATTTAAATAATACTACAATTTTTCAAAAAAATATATGAAATTTTCAAAAAGGGTCACATTTCAAGAAAAAGTGGAAAATTTTGATTCTCTCGAAATTATAACTATTTTTAAAAATTTCCACCTTTCTAAAATTTGTGTTATTTTTGAAAAGTGGTTTTCTGAAAATGTCTAAACCAAAAAAGTCTAAATATTCAAATAGGATCGAAATTTTTTAAATTAAAAATGTTGAAAAAGGCGACATTTTTTTTAAAAAGCGAAATTAAAATAGTTGAAGCTTTGAAGAAGTACAATTTTAAACACATGTGCAAATTTTGAATACAGATGTAAATTGAAATTTTTTAAAAAAGGTCGAAGCAAAAAGGCGGCAGTTTTTAGTAGAAGTCGTAGTAAAATTTTCAGCAAAGCTTGAATTAAAAAATCTTAGAAAAGTTAAAATTTCCGGGAATCGAACAAAGTTGCATATTTATAAAAAAATCCGAAAAGGTAATATTTTTCATTCAGATTTAGACATCTATTAAAAAAAATCAAAATTTAAAGAATGTCACTGATTAGAAATATTTCGAACTTTCGACTTTAACATATTTGCATATTTATAAAAAAATCCGAAAAGATAACATTTTTCATTTAGGTTTAGACATCTATTTAAAAAAATCAAAATTTAAAAAAATGGCACTATCAGAAATATTTTGAACTTTCGACTTTAATGTAGTTGATTCAAAAACTGAAATACAAATCTTGTCCCCTGAAACCAAGAAAGATTAAACTACACAACAAAGGTTGCTCTAACGCGTTTCGATAGCCAAGCTATCTTCAGATAGTTTCTTGGTTTCAGGGGACAACATTTGTATTTTAATTTTTGAAGATAACCAAGGTGCAGTCCATTCCACCAAAATTGTAGTTAATTCAGAAAAGAATATGAAAATTCTCTTGGAAAAGTAGAAATTTTGACAAAAAAGTTGAAATTTTCAAAGAAAGTGAAAGTTTTAGATGACAATGTTGTAGGTAAAAAAATAGAAGGAAATAATGAGTTTCACGCTAGATGATCCTGCATTAAAAAACAAAAACAACGGTTTTAGATCAAAAGGGGGGCTTAAGTCCCCCAGGTCGGATGACCTACCGCCGTCCATGTTTAAATTTCACTTAATTAATTTCATACTTACAGAAAATAAATATTTTCTGTAGGCTGTGAATACAGGCTACAGAAACATCGAATACTCTGGAGGATCTTGTGTCAATAATAAACTAAAATAAGATATCCTTATGACACCAGAGGAGAACCTAGTAAAAGATCTGATAATGGTACTTCGTATTTAAAATACGATTATTACTTTTTTTTTAATATTGCACCCAATTATTCTCTTTTATTTAAATTGAAATCATAATATAATGTTAAATAAATGTAATAATGGTAATTAAATTCAAATTAAATAATCGTATAGGAGTATAAAGTCTAAGTTGCGTCACGCTCCTCGTTCTTCCTCTGCTACTTCTTCGACGTTATGCCATCAGGAGAGTGACGCCACTTCCGCTACAGAATCATCTTAGCTTATCTAGTACCTAAGCCATAATATGCTTCCTTTAATCCTTATTACAGTTTTCTTCAATACGACTATAATAAACTTGTAGGATTTATTAAACACTTTCTCCAATCACATTTTTCTTTTGATGAATTGAGCGCGATGCTGACTCGTTCAGTTGCAATATATTACAGACTGATCATGTCCATATAGTTTTTTAATTATCTTACTATCGATAGACCAGATTTTCGATTTAGATGATCCAAAAAAGTTGCACAACTTTGGAGCCCCCCCACGCCAGTTGTTTACAAAACTGTCTGATGGATAATTAATACACATCTAAGATAACCATTCTATTACTATTTTTGGTACGTCAGCTCCCGAAATAGTAGATCTTAGAGAATGGAACATCATACTAAACTAATCATATAATATAAATATAAAAAATATATGTCTTTAGTAAACGAATGCCAAAAAGTCAATTAGATTCTGAAATTTCATAAAAGCAATTAAATATTGCCAAATGATACCTGCAGTTCTCGGAAATGACTAGATAACGACTGAAACTAATATTAGAATGGACCAACCAAGTAGGCAATACTTAATGTCAATACATTTTTACGATGTCAGTGTCATTAACGAGGTCAATGTGATTAACTGGCATGCCTAAATTAGTATTTGGTGTCATATTCTCTGTTGAGCATGGCATCGCATGATCTTTCTCATTTAAGTAAAATCAAATTTCTAGCAATACTCGGAATTTAAAACGTGTTAGCCACCATGTTTTTGTTTTAAGTGTTGATTCAAGTTTTAGTGATATATTTTTTCTATTGGACAATAAACGAAACGAAAAGTCATTTAAGTCATATATGTTACTCGAGTATAAAATTGTCAATTTATATGATGACGTATCAATAAATGATAATTGATTATAAGTATGTTTTTGTATATACACTTTGGAGAGAAAATTAATTTTTTCAAGTTCAAGCTTTTGTGAAGTGAAGTGGCTTTTTAAGTGAAAACTGCTTATTGTGTTTTTGAAGCCAGAGAAGGAGTCAGTCAACTTCAAAATGTACGTAGCTTTCATAAAAGTGGTCATTCGATTTTATTTCCATCTATGCGCCGCATAATAATTAATTAAGATGCTCAGTTTAGCAAATAATTCAACGTTAAACCTATGTACAATTTCTTGTACAATGATTTCAGAGGAAATAAAATCGAGTGTTCAGTAGTTCCATGTAGTTGAGTTATTAGCTATCCTGCTTCTTCATCTAAATGTCGCTTCTTCGCATGTCTTAGTTTTATTTCAGTAAAAAATGTAATACACTAACAGCACTACCAACCGTTTACATTATAATGTGGGTGCAAGGGTTATTTACACATACAATAAAAACGGATTAAACCCCTTTTTACGTTCCAGGATTTTTAATCGATTTTTTTGAATTTTTCAAGTTTACTCAGTTTACAGCTCTTTTATTTTAATACCAGCATGTTCTGTCTCTTTAGGTGCCTAGATTAGGAAACGAATAAGCAACATGTGTTGACAAAAATCTGATTTTAACCGTTTTATCTGAATGTAAAACGTATTATATCATTTATTCCGTAGATAATATTTTTTTGTAATATTTATTTCTAAAAGTAACTATCTTCCTCGTAATTAAGTGTATAATTTAATCAGGAGTTCGAATCGCTATTTTTTTTGCTCGGGTTTACCGAAAATTTAAAAATTTTTTGGAAACTTTTAGCTAATGGATTTTTATCTTTTTTTTTGATAATTTAACTTTTTTCTTTTGATATTTCTTTGAAATTTCGACTTTAAAAAAAATTGAATTTATTCTTTGAATATAGGCAGTTTACTTTAAATGACGAGTTGAAACTCGAGCTTACGAGGGTGGTCCGATAAGTAATTAGCCTACAAAAGAAAAACGAAAATTTTGGAAAAGTGGCGATTTATTTCTCAACGTAGTCTCCTTTTAACTCGAAACACTTGACTCTGCGATGTTCCAGCTTCTTTAACCCGTTTAAAAAATAGGTTTTCTCGAGGTCTGCAAAGTAGGCCTCCGTGGCAGCGATGACATCCTCATTCGACTCAAATTTCTGCCCCGCGAGTGACTTTTGCAAGTTTGGAAATAAATAGAAGTCGCACGGGGCCAAATCTGGAAAATACGGTGGATGGGGCAGCAATTAGTAGCCCAATTTGGCCGTGGCGAAGGCGAAGGTGTGAGCCGGTGCGTTGTCATGGTGGAAGAGCACTTTTTTCTTTGCCAAATGAAGCCGTCTTTTCTGCAATTCGGCGGCGAATCGGCCCAATAATTTGGCATAGTGCAGCCCTGTGATCGTTTCGCCCTTTTCCAGGTAGTCGATGTAGATCACACCTTGTGAATCCCAGCGATAGAACAGTCTTCGCCTTCTTCGGAGCACGTTCACCGGATGAAGTCCACTGTTTCGGCGGTTTCTTGGTGTCTGGCGTGTACCAGTGGATCCATGTTTCGTAGACGGTCACGAAATGACGCAGAAACTCCTTCGGATTGCGCTTAAACAGCGTCAAACAGTGCTCTGAAGTGGTCTCACGGTTGCGCTTGTGGTTTGGAGTGAGCAAACGCAGCACCCATCGCGTCGACAGCCTTCTCATGCCCAAAATTTCATGCAGGATATGACCCACACGGTATTTTGAGAACTCTACTGTCTCAGCTATTTCGCCTACCTTCAATCTGCGGTCTGCCAATACGAGATCGTGGATTTTTGTCACGTTATCCTCCGTAGTAGCCGTTTTCGGGGCACCTGGGCGTGGCTCATCAAAAACCGACGTGCGACCACGCTGAAACTCGTTAAACCAATTTTTGACGGTCGTCATCGAAGGAGAAGAGTCACCGTACACAGCATCCAAGCGCTCTTTGATTTCGCTGCGCGATTTTCCTTCCAAAAACAAGAATCGAATCACCGACCGGTATTGCTCTTTTTCACGCAGTGAAAACAAAACTATGAGTCCGATTCGGCTGAAATTTCGACAGTAGCCTTCTACGAGAATGTACTACACGATACTAAATTTCTCTTGCGATAGTGGCGCCATCGGGCGGTGAGGCTAAGTACTTATCGGACTGCCCTCGTAAATAAATTAAAAATTTTAAGTTTAAACTAGGAATTTTGTTAAAAACTCGAATATTCGACCTCGAAATTATAAGATTTAGGTCGAAATTTTGAAAACTAATTGCTATTCGCGTTTTCCTCAAAATTAAGACTTTTTTCCCCAAAATTAAGATTTTTTTTTCTAGGTTTCTGAGTTTTTTTTTCAAAATTTGGTAATTTTCTCGAGATTTTTAATTAAAATTCAAAATAAAATAGAAAATAATTTTTTAAATTCAAACTAGGACGCCACTGCTTTAGGACAAATTTACAAGGGAGCAAAAAATTTTTATTTTAAATTCGAAATTTTAGCAAAAGAAAAGAAAATTTCGAATAATTTCGAGATAAAATTCAAATAACAGAAAAGAACCGGAAATATATTTAAGTTATAAAACTTATAATTTCAATTTGGCTTGAAATTTTGAGAATAAAGTCAATATTTTCTTAGAAAATAAGGAAATTGTAAGTTTCTAATCTAACCTTCAGAAAAAAATAACAAAGTAAACATAAACCCATAATTTAGAGATGGGTAAAATTGGGTAAAATTTTGGAAAAGAAATCAAAATTTCAATAAAACTAGAGTAAAATAAAAATTATATTGTGTACACATTCCGGTGTTCGCTCCGACAAATTGTACGGTTTTTACCGGTTTCCGGTTTTCGTTTCAGTTCCCTGCCTTTATGAAGGTGGCAATCGCTTTCTTGTGGCATTGAAAATATGCTAATCAGTATTTTATGGATGGAATTTGTAATTTTTTGATATTTTATCATATTAGTAAATGCCATTTTATTTAGCTGTTTTTTCATTAGAAATATACTGGTTATGAAAAGAATTTATTATAGAATCTGCTCCCCATTCGTAAAATTTTACCTTCACACATATGCGAGCTGAATTTGGGAGTTAAAAGAGAAACTTTCAGGGATTCGCGTTCCGGTCACGGTGACAGCCGGACGCACACGTGCGCTCCTGTGTGGAATCGTTTAATATTTTAATCATCTTTAAATTTTTAATACATTTTTGATACCTATAGTGTTAATCAGTGAATTATGTTTATGAATACTCATATATTGATTGTTTATATTGAAGGGATATGGGCTTAAGCTCAGATGCTTTTTGCTAAGCGTCCCGACTTTTTATTAGAATGTGCTGGCCAATTGTCCTAAGGATAAAGGCCATAAAGTGAAAAACGAAAACGAAACGAGAAACTTTCAAGAAAAAAAGCGCATACGAAGCCGTTTAAAACATTCTTAGAAGGTTAAAATCAAATGTGAACTTCCAACGGGGAAGGTTATGTCTGAAAGATGAAGGTGTGCAAATTACTAGGTCACTAGCCGCAATAAAAAAATTGATTTCGTGAATTTCAAAGAACCACCAATTTTTATTTCAGCTTGTACGTTTTATTTCAAAATTAAATCAGATAAATCAGACAAAATGTGGGACAGAGAGAGACTCCTCTGACTCATGTAGTCAAATGAAAATATACTCAGCCCAAAAGACTTTATTTCTCAAAATTTAGAGCTTTACTTCAAAATTACCCTTTTTTCACAATTTCGACTTTTTTAACTTTTCTCTGTATTAGTCTTCTTTTTTAATATCTATTTTCTTCCTAAAATTATACTTACCCCAAATCTTGCTTTATTCTCAAAACTCGTTTACTTTTTTCTAATTTGACTTACTGAAAGAATCGATTTATTTTTCAAAAATTCATCTTTTGTTGATTTTTTAATAAAAAAGTAAAAATTTGAATTGGAGATGTTAAGTAAAATAGTTTTTGAAGAATTCCACCTTTCTTTGAAAATTACATTTTTTCGACTTTGTTCTAAATTACAGCTATTTTGTAGAACTTTCTACGTTCTTTTTAAAATTTGTCCTTTTAACAATAAATTTCGGCATTTTCCCCAAAACTGACCTTTACTAAGCATTGGAAATGTTAAGTAAAATAGTTTTTCAAGATGTCAATCTTTTTTTCAAAGTTTTCTTTTTTCGAAATTTGGATCTATTTTCAAATTTCACTTTTTTCCAAAATTACATTTTTTCGACTTTTTTTTCTAAATTACAGCTTTTTTTTCTTTTCTTGTTCTTCTTTTTCGGCATTTTCCTCAAAATTGACTCTTATTAAACATTTAAACTCTTATTTATTTTCTACAAATTTGGACTTTTCGGTTTTTTCGAAAATTCGATTTTTCCAATTCGATATTTTATTGTTTCTGCAAACTACGATTTTTTCGACAAAATTTAAATACATATTTCCAAAATGTTTGACTTAATCTCAAAATATGACTTTCTCTGGGAAATTTTGACCTTCAACACCTCAACACTTTTCTCGAAATTTCTCTATTCTTATTAAAATTCCTTCGTTTTCCAAATTTAGCCATTTTGCCCAAATATTGACTTTTACTAAACATTTAAACTTTTGTTTATTTTCTACTTTGGACTTGTTTCGCTAAATTCGGGTTTTTTTCAAAATTTTGACTTAAAATTCGACATTTTATTGTTTCTGCAAGCTGCGATTTCTTCAACGAAATTCGTCAATTTTCCAACATGTTTGACTTAATCTCAAAATTTGATTTTTTTTCTTAAAATTCGACCTGTATTTAAAGTTTAACATTTTTCTCGAAACTGGAAGTTGTATCAACCTTGTCTTTTCTTTCGAAATTATTTTATCAATTCTATCAAAATTCGAATTTTTCTGAACATTTGAAGTTTTTTTTATTCGTGTTGTTCTCGAAATTTCAAAATTTATTCTCAAAATTTAACTTTTTCTGAAAAAATGCATTTTTTTTATTTTCTTCTTTTCTGAAAAACTTCGACTTCTAATAAAGTTCTCTTTTTAAGATTTTAATTTGTACAATTATTCACAAAATTTAAATTTGTCTAAACAGTTCAGGTTTTTAAATTTGTTCTACGAATTTCAATTTATTGTCAAAATTCGAAGTCTTTTTTCTAAAATTTTGCTTTTGTTGGAAACTTTTGACCAATTCATTTTTTCTAAATCTCTTTTTTTCAAAATTGCGCTTTTTTTTTGGAAATTTCAACCTTAATTTCGACGAAATTTATCCACCTTCAACCTCAACATTTGTTTTTGTTTCTTAAAATTTGGCTTTCCCTGGGAAATGTTGACCATTTTTTAAAATTCAATACTTTTCTCAAAACTGAAAGTTTTATCGACATTCTCTTTTCTTTCGAAATTATTTAACCAATTTTATTAAAATTCGAATTTATCAGAATATTTGAATTTTTTTAATCGTCTTATTCCCGAAATTTTAAGTTTCTTTTCAAAATTTAAATTTCTCTTTAAAATTGCAAATTTTTTGTCGAAATTTCGGGCTTTTGTTAAAATTTTGACTTTTTCCTTGAAATTTTTCCTAGAATTTAACATTTTTCTTCTTCCCTGAAAAACTTCGACTTTTTTAAAGTTCGACAATTTTTTTAAGCTTCCAGTTTATTTTTACAATTTATCTTTTTGATATTTTATAGTTTTCAAAAAATTCAAATTTGTCTAAAAATTTCAGATTTTTAAATTTGTTCTGGGTATTAATCCATTGTCAAAATTCGACGTTTTTTTGCTAAAATTATGCATTTTTGACAAATTCATATTTTTCAAAATCTCTTTTTTTTCAAAATTCGGATTTTCCGGAAATAACTTTTATTTCGAACTAAATTCATTTATTTTCAAATCGCAAAATTTGATTTTTCTTAAAATTAGACTTTCGCTAGGAAATTTTGACCTTTTTTTTATAAAGTTTAACTTGTTTAATTTGTTCTGGGTTTTAATCTATTGTCGAAATTCGACTCATTTTTTCTAAAATTTTACCTCTTTTTGAGAACTTTGGATAAATTCTCAATTTTTTTAATTCTTTCGAAATCTCTTTTTCTCAATTTTTTCGAAGTATCTTTTTCTCAATTTGTTCAAAATATCTTCATTTTTCTCAACATTTTCGAAGTCTCTTTTTAACAATTTTTCGAAATCTCCCTTTTTTGAAAATTCGTTTTTTTCCGGAAATTTCAACTTTTATTTCGATATTTGCTGTTTCTCTAAATTTAGATTTTTTTCCCACAAAAGCAACTCGACTTCTTTTCACGAAATTTCAAGGCTGTAGAAAATTTACAAATGAAAAAGTAAAAATCAGGAGAAAAATATTTTTTAGAAATTTCGTCTCCCCAAATTGGTCTTTCTCTAGAAATTTCAAATTTTATGTGTTTTTCCAAAATGTTAATACAAATTAAGCAAAAATTTCGGAAAAATACTTCTTGAAATTTCAGCAAAACCTAATAATTACTAGAAAAGTATTTTTGGAAATTTCGACTTGTGTAGGTCACTTGTTTAATGAGTACCCATTTTCTGAGTGTCTGTCCATTCAAGCTTTTTAGGAGAATTTAAAGAGCTGCAATTGTTTTTTAAAAGAGCCGCATGCGGCTCGCCGCGGTTTGCCGGTTTCCGAAAAGAAATCGTTGGACCATTTCGCGATTTGACTAATGCAGAAGAAAGTTAATGTGAAATCGTGAATAGTGTGAAATATTTTGAAAAAAAATGGGTGCAGGTGTTCGAGTGTCTCATACTCAAGAGATATTTCCGACGACCGACCATTGGACATGAAATTTTTTTAAACCACGTGTTGTTTACAGAAGAATTATCTTTGTTTCTTGATAGCCCAACAATCCTCAAATATTTTAAATACTGGAGGAGTATTTCTATAAGTAGACTGTAACTGCCCCCAGAAATTAAATGATTTGGCTGTGTTAAGAATTTCGTCTTGGAATATTTTTCACAAACTAACTTGAAATACAGAACTTGTCCCCTGAAACCAAGAAAGATTAAAAAACACAACAAAGGTTGCCCTAACGCGTTTTGACAGCCAAGCTGTTATCTTTAGAGAGAAACTCAAAGTTTCTTTTTAATCTTTCTTGGTTTCAGGGGCAAATTCTGTATTTCAATTTTTGAAAATAACCAAGGACCAGTCCATTCCACCAAACTAACTATCGATAAATGTTTAATATACTTCAGAGTTAGATTACACTGTTGTTTGTTGTTTGAGCATTGAATATTAATTTTATGCACGCGTCTTTATTAAATTTATCAGAATTCTTTTAGTTTTTGACAGATCGGCTAATTCAGTATTATTTAATGCGCGATTCCCCGACGAGTAAGAAACATCATTCGGTTGAAAATTCTGAAAAGAATTAAATTTCAGGAAACTTACAATCAACAAAATGTTCAATTATGAGCTTCTCTTTTAAAAGTTGGATTTTGATTGTTCCTTTAACTTTTGAGGTTCTAATTTTCATCTCGATATTTCAACTATTTCATTCAAAGATCCGATTTTTGTCAACCTTTATTAAATTCCACTGCTATTAACATACTAACTACTTGCATCGTCCTTTCAAGAATACATCGTTTTTCTGTTTCATTTAGGTGTGGATCCAATAGTACCAGTTGAGAGTCCTTCAGTTAGCAGTGCCGCCATAATTGGAATTGTAGTAGCAGCGATATTCCTGGTCCTACTGGTAGTAGACTTAACTTGTTTCTGTGTCAACAGGACGGGAATCTTGGCACTTATATGCCAAAGAGCTAAAAAGCACAACGAAGAGGATGATCCCAAATTAGGAAGGTAAGTGTCATTTTAACCTTCGTTTACTTACAATCACACCTTACAACTTCCACATGTTGCTGCTAAAGTACATTTTTCAAAAATTAAAATGCGTTTTCATGACGAATGTACTTTATTGGTGATATTTTTTCGATGGTTTATTTTGATTTATTTGAACGACATATACTGGAAAAGACATAGTCACATCACACACAAACTGTTAGTTGGAATTTTAGTTTATACAGTTGGCGATTTCCACTGCCTTATTGCAGTTACAAAGCAGCTCCGGCACATCCCAACAGTTTGAATCTACCAATGCCTGTCAAACTGCTTCCAACGCCTACCCCTACGTAAGCATCGTCAAACATTTTGGCATGTGTACAAATGTGTATGCATGTAAACCTGTATGCTTTTTACCACGAAATTGCCATTGTATATCTTAATCATGCCTTGCGCTTTATATTAAAAATTATTTCATTAATAAATTGATGTTAATAATTCCATCATTGACTGAACGATTCCATACTTAGTTTGAATATCTTTCTTCAATAGAAGAAATTTGATTTGAATTTAAAAATAAAAAAACAGGACATATAAAAAACAGACGTAAAAATGTATAAAGACCATTGTTACGAAAACTAAAAGAGAAAATCAAAACCTCAACATGCTCAAAATCAATGTCAAAAACTAGATTCTAGTCTGGATTTCAATCACCAGAAAGACTGATCTTTTTTTGCTTTTATTTTAAAAAAAGCGACCTAATGAAATCTCCCAATATATCAGCCCAAACGTTTCAAGGTACTGTGGTCTGTGCCACTTGGGTCAGATCTCCCATATTTTAAAGATTCTTCCGTATTTTGGCCAACCCGTTAACCCGCATTTGAGAGAAAATGTCCCGTATTTTGAAAGAGAAGCTGAAGATATTTTTTTTTTCGTCATCAAATGTTTTCGAACGAAGAAATTCTTTCTTTTTAATAATCTCCCCTAAAACCAGTATTTTATAGGCCAATCTCCTGTAAATTTGCAAGTTGCGGGTGGCAATCCTATAGCCACATACAGGAATAGTGAAATGCATATTCACTTGATACCAATAAAGAACCATGGCTTACCCAATTTCATACTGTTACGGGCTTTATCGGTTCGAATTGATTGACACGTGAATTGAATAATACCCACTTTATTTTCAAACTTAACTCGGATCACTACAACTGAACAATTAAGTCACTATTTGATTTCTGCTAACTTACTACTTAACTACACCAACTCTAACTGACTTACTCCAGGGAAAGCTAATCGCCTTATATAGTTTTGGCTCCCGGGTTCTAGAAAAATCACGCAGATAAGGCTTATCGTTTGCCTCCATTTCTGAAACGCTTATCTGCCGTTTATTTCGTTATCGCGGGCCGCTTTCCCCTTATCAGATCTTTCTAGAAACTTTTCTTACGCACTAAATTCTATTCTATCTATTTATATTGCGTTACAATACATTTACATAAAACTGTAAATTATAAAATGCATTGCTTTAAGTTAACTTCGAAACTCCGCTTCATTCCCCTTCATGGCCGCAGGCAGGATTTGTTTCAGGAAGAGACAGCATTCATGCTGAAAAATAAATGAGCCGAAATTTTCGAAAAACTCAAATTTTATCGAAAAGTCGAAATGTTCAGACATATTTTTCTCGGAGTTCTTATCTTTTATTTAAATATTGACACAATTTTAAAATACTGAAAAAAGCTAAGCTAAGTTTTCAGAAAATAAATGAGTTTTGAGAACTGCTTCTAAATTTCTTGAAAGAGATGCATTTGGGACAAATATGAAATTTTAAAAAATATATTTTTCTCATGGTTTATACTTTTTTATTTATAAATTATTACATAAACTTGAATTGTGAAAAATGTTGAAATTATCCAAGAAATATTTTGTATTAAAATTTCTATCCAATTTTGAGAAAAATAAGACGAAACCTCTAAAGAACGAATTTTTGGAAGACAAAATTTCTATACTTTTCACAGTTTTTACTTTTTAATGTGTAAATTCTGACATTAGCGTTCAAATTTCTCAAAAAATATTTTTTATTACAACATGGACGAATTATGAGAAAAGAAAAAAAGAAAATTTAAGAAAAGAGCGAATTTAAGGAAAACATTATTTTTCTCACAATTTTTACTTTTAATTTCAATTGTGGCATAAATTTCAAATTTCTCGAGAAATATTTTTATTATAATTTCGACTTAATTTTGAAAAAAAGACAACATTTCTAGAAAAGGACCAATTTAGGGAAGGGTCAAAATTTTTGATTTCATTTCATTTTATTTTTCTACTTTTTTAAATTTGACATAATTTTTTCAAGAGAGAAGTTGAATTTTCCCAAGAAATATTTTTTATTACAATTTCGAACCAATTTTGAGTAAATAAACGAATTTCCTGAAACGAAAAATGTCGACATTCGAAGTAAAATTTGAAATTTGTAGAAACAATCAAAGTTTGAAAGAAATAAAAACATCTGGAAAAATAAAAAGTCGGAAAGTTCTTAAAGGATGTCAAATTTAAAAAAATATTTATGTTTTTTTAGGACATATTGAAATTAAGAGAAGAAAACAAATCTAAAAACTTGCAATTTAAAAAAAAAGTCTTAAACAGAACAAAAAACAAATTTAAAGGTTTCGAGAAACTTTCAAACAAGTCAAACTTTAAAAAGTAAAACGAATTCACGGAAAGTTAAAAAAATATTGAAAAAGTTGAACAATTGGTAAAATAATTTAGAAAGTAAAGACGAATGTTAGAAAAGATAACACCAATTATGAGTCAAATTATAAAAAAAATAAAATTTCCCAAAGAAAGAATTTTCAGAAAAACAAATCAAACTTTTTAAACGAGATGCATTTCGACAAAAAAATCTAAATTTGTAGAAACATTAATAAAATGACGAATTTGAGATATAAATCTAAATTTCGATAAAAAGGAAATTTTCAGAAACAAGTCCAATTTTCTGGAAAGTAAAAAGTTTTCAGTAAAACCTAGTATTTTAGAAAATTTGAGAAATTTTGAAAAGATTAAACTTCAAAACAATGTGGAAATTTCGAAAAAAAGCTGCAATTTAGAAGTCGAGAAAAAAATTAAATTTGCGAAGTCAATTTTGTGAAAATGTCTAAATTTGGAAAAAAAGAGAACAACTCTAAGAAAAAAGTCCATAAAAAGACAAAATTTTCCCAAAAAGTAGATTTTTGAAAAGAAAAAAAAATGTGTTTAACAAAAAAGTAGGGAGTTCCTAAGAAACCGAATGTTGAATAAAAAGTCTACTTTTGAAAATGACATTGACATTTATAAAAAAAGAAGAATATAGAGAAGAGCAAGAATATAGTCAAAATTTCGAAAAAGCAGCGAATTTTAAAATAAAATCGAAATTTTAAGGTAAAAAAGTCTTCCCGGCTGAATAGATGTTTTTGCGCGACTGCATGAGATAAGGCAACTGCCCCTCCCTGCCCTATTATGACTACGCCTATGCTTACCCTTATTATCCTTCTAGAGGACGAATTGCACCAAATCAGCTTTTTAGATAAACGAGAACTTTCTCCATGCGACGATACTATTTTATCTTTTTACGAATTCTCTTCTTTTGACTTCTAACAATTTAGGTTTTAAACTCGAAATTTTGGCTTTAATTTAGCACTTTTCGATGGTTAAATCAAAATGTGGACGAACATTTTCTCTTTGGACATTTTGAAGTTTCTTCTTGAAATTTCGAGTTTATGGTCAACATTTTCTGCTCACAATAAAAAATTTGAATGGATTTTATCGAAACTTTTCTCAAAAATTACCGCTTAAAATATGAAATTTTTAATTTACTGAAATAAAACCTTTTTCCAAAGTTCAATTAGTTACTGAAGTTTGGAGAGGTAGATGGTAGACCTTAAAATTAAAATAAGAGGGTCTTTTGGTCTTTTTCAAAATTGCTGTTTTCCCAGTTTTAAATTTTAAGTGGGGATTTCTAACGTTTTATTTCTCTACTTTTTAAATTTATTTTTTTTTTAATTTGACTGCAAACAAAATGTCGAGAATAACGTCTCCATTTAAAAAAGTTAAAATTTTGAGAAACAATTTTAAACTTTCTTTCATTTTTTACTTCTCAAAATTTCTAGGAAAATGTCAAATCCCGAAAACTGAAAAATAATCTAATTATTTTATTAAAACTTTGAGAAAGAAAATGAGAATTTCCAATTTTTTCTTAATTTAATTTTATATTTTTTATTTCGATTTCCGAAACATACTTCTGGTATGAATCCAAATTTTTTGAAAAAAAGTCGTAATCGTAGGATTGTAAAAATTATTTGTCGAAATCTCGATTTTTCTCAGAATAACTAGCGCAAATTTGGATTTTCTAATTATTTTCCTAAAATTGCAACTTTACAATAATTAAAAATTTGGAATGAACGTGAAAATGCCCGATAAAATATGAAAGAAATATTGTATAATAAAAAAAAAACATTATTCTCGAAATTTAAAGTTGAAATTTCATATCTAAAATTAAAATTTCTAGACTAAAATTGAAATTCAGGGATTAGGGTCCAAAATAAACTTTTTTTTTCGAGATTTTTTAGTTCAAAGGCAAAATTTGGAAATAATGTCGAAATTTAGACAAGAAACTTCAAAATGTTAAAAGAAAAATACTCTTCCACATGTCAGTTTAAACTTCGCAATTTCTAAATTTGAATTTTTTTGAAACTTTTTGGTTTGAACTTAAAATGCTAGCTCTAAAATAGAAATTTAATTAAGTCTCGAATTTAACACAATTCGTTCAAAATTAAAAAAATCGCAATTCAGAATATCAGATTCTTCCAAAAGGTTTAAAAATTTTCTGAAACAGGCGAATTTTTCAAGAAGTCAAAGTTAAAAATATGAAGTTTCGACAAAAAAGTCAAATGTTCAAAAATTTTAAATAAGTAATTTTCACAAAAAGGGAACTTTTGTAAAGATGTAAATTTTGGAAAAATGGAATTATGAAAAAAATAAAATCATGGAAAAGTTATAACTTCAAGAAAAGGTCGAAATTTTGATGCTAAAAGGTCAAAATTTAAAAAAAAATAGTTCTGATAAAGATCGAAAATTTTAAAAATTTTCTAAAATTTACGAAAAATCTAAGTTTGCAACAATGGAAAATTAAAAAAAGTTGGAGTTTTCAAATAAAAGTCCAATTTGCCATATAAAAGTTTGGCAAAAAAAGAGTCAGGATGGTGAAAAAAGTCGAAACTTCGAAAAATTGTCAAAAGTTTGGACAAAAGCGGAAATTTTCAAAAAAAATGGAAGTTTTTAAAAATCAGCATAATCAAATTTGTAAGAAAACCCAAAATTCTGCAAAAAGTCACAATTTTGAGAAAATATCACAATTTTGTTTCAAGAAATTCGAAAATAAATCAAAATCTTCAAAAAAAAGTGTGTAATTGTAAAGGCGTTCAAATTTATAAAGTTAGTTAACATTTAAAAAAGTGGAAATCCAAAAGAAACGGAAAATTTGAAATTTGATGTTTTCAACTTGTGTAAAGTCGAAATATTCGGGAAAACCAAGAGTTTTCAAAATCGTCACTTTCAGAAAGTGAAAATTTTGAGAATCAAAGCCAAATTTCGAAAAAAAGCCGAATCAATAAAAATCAAACACTTTAAAGAGAGTCAATGTTTTCAAACGTCGAAGAATGGAAATGTTTTTAAAAAATTGTATATAGAATCAGTCAAATTTGCAAAAAAGTTGAATTTTCGAGGCTAAATTTCAAAAAAAGTCAAAATTTTTGAAAATAAGGTCAAACTTTGGTAGTTCTTGGTTATCTTCAAAAATTAAAATACAAATCCTGTTCCCTCTCTCTTTCTGAAAATGATAGCTTGGCTGTCGAAACAGGTTAAAGCAATCACTGTTGTGTTTTTTAATCTTTTTTGGTTTCAGGGGACACGATTTGTATTTCAAACTTTTAAAAAAATTCAAAATTTTTTAAAAACTTCAAACCTTCGAGATAAGTCAACAATATTCAAAAAATTTTGAAATATTAAAAAGGAATTGTTTGGAAAATTTGAAATTTCCAAAAAAAAACTGTAGTAAAGATAAAAATTACAAAAAAGTAGAAAGTTAAAAAAAATCAAAATATATCCAAATAAGTCAGCATTTTAACAAATTTGGAATTTCCCAAAAGTCAAAATTTCAAAATTTGAAACTTTGAGAGTCGAATGAGAAAGGTCGACATTATTGTTAAAAAAGTGGATATTTTAAAATGTCGAAATTTTCGAGATTAATTGACATTAAAAATCGAATTCTTCAAAAAAAAATGACTGGGTTTTCAAAAAGGTGACCCCCCGAGGACCCATTCTTTTTTTTTTTTTTTTTCATGTAGACGAATGAGCGGGTATTAGCTAGTAATATTATAAATTCGTAAAGGAAAGAAAAAAAATGAGTTGGAATTAGTTTTAAAGGTTTTATAAGAGATCTCGTTGTAAACGTATGTTGCATGTGGGCACTCCAAAACTATATTCGCGCCAAAGCACTATATTATAGCTTGGATTGTCAGTATGTGTCATCTTGCGCAAATGTAAACAACATACATTCCAAGACCATTCAATATGTCGACTTTCGTGCCGAATAAACGCAATTTGCGGGAAGCTTTATTGTTCTACTTCCATTTGAAGAAAACTGCTGCTGCGAGTCGTTTGCTGCTCGAGGAAGCTTACGGAGGTTATACTTCATCGATTTCGACATGTGAGTACTGGTTTCGACGCTTCAAAAGTGGTGATTTTGACACCGATGACAAGGAACGTCCCGGTCAGCCGAAAAAGTTTGAAGACGAAGAATTGGAGGCGTTACTCGACGAAGATCCGTATCAAACGCTCCAAGAATTGTCCGTATCATTGGGAGTTGACTTGTCAACAGTCGGTAAACGTCTCAAAGCCATGGGTATGATTCAGAAGCAAGGAAATTGGGTACCATACGAGCTGAAGTCGAGAGACGTGGAGAGGCGGCTTATGACGTGCGAACAGCTGCTCGCGCGTCAAAAGGGGAAAGGTTTTTTGCATTGCATTGTCACTGACGATGAAAAGTGGATCTATTACGATAACCCCAAACGTAAAAAATCGTATGGATACCTCGGCCACACATCGTCATCAACGCCAAGACCGAATATCTTTGGATCCAAGCTCATGCTCTGTATTTGGTGGCGTCATTTATTATGAGCTGCTCAAATCGAACGAAACCATCACCGGGGACCTCTACCGAACACAATTGAGACGTTTGAGCCGGGCATTGAAGGAAAAACGGTCGCAATTCCAGCAGCGGCACGACAAAGTCATTTTGCAACATGACAACGCTCGTCCTCATGTCGCAAAACCCGTCAAAAAGTACTTGGAAACGTTGAAATGGGATGTCCTACCTCACCCACCGTATTCCCCAGATATTGTCCCGTCCGATTACTACTTGTTTCGATCGATGGCACATGGCTTGGCTGACCAGCACTTAACCTCTTACAAGGAAACGAAAAAATGGATCGATACATGGATCGCATCAAAAGACGAACTGTTCTTCCGAGCTGGTATCCGAAAATTGACAGAAAGATGGGAAAAAGTAGTGACTAGCGATGGGCAATACTTTGAATAATCGATTTGTAACCATTTTTGCTCAATAAAGCCTCAAATTTGGAAAAAAAACCTTCAAAACTAATTCCAACATCTTCATTTGCAATTTATCTTTATTACCCAAAATGATTGAAATTTTTTATTATGTTGCATGCATGAGAATGTACTGTTCAATGCCCCACATTGGAATATCTAAATTCTTCTATCTTTTAGGGAAGAGCGCGAACCTCTCAAACAAGACCACAACCAAATGAATGGCGAGGAAAAGCAATTCCGAGTGGAATACAACGGTGGGCAGGTATACTCCAAAACGGGTGAAATAATTGGTAAGCATTCGGCCGTGTAGAATCTTCACAAACATTTCCAAACACTGCCACCTGAGCTTATACGTAACAACACATTCTGTATTTGATGGAACTCTTTGTGCCAAATTATAGGTTCCGTGTTTTGCTTACGTTTTTGTTTATTATATTTGTGTACATATGTACCCTTCTACTATTCTAGCGTAATTTTAAATTTAACTACTCGGAGTACATTTGACAAACAGTCAAAGTTGCAATGTTAAACTTGAAGAATTATAAGAAGTAAATTTTAAGTAAAAATTGATTAATGTAATTAAAAAAGCAAAAACGCTCTGAAGCCTTGTGTGAATTAGTGCAAATGCTTTTAAATGTCGCAATGTACTAATCAAACATACGTTGAATTTGAAGAACTGACTTTATGTTAACTCAATTTATTTTCCTATGTGTTTTTCTGTACTTAAATTTTTGTATACTTGACAACTGAAGACTGCATCTAATAATGTGAATACGGCAGGTAAAAATAGTGCAAATAAGTAGTAGCTATATTGAAATTATTTGTTACAATTCTGATACAGCTTAACTGTAAAAGTTAAATATATAACTAGTTTTTTTGACTGTTTAATATGTATGATAGCGGCTTAAACCAAATTACGTAAACTTATTTGTTTTTATTGTGTATAACTAGATAATGCAAATAACCTAGTAATTTAGTTGACTTGTGCACTACATTTTTATATTCTGTGACTATGCGTCTTGTTTACAGGATGTACTATTAAGTATTATTTTTGTATAGTAAAAAACCAAAGTTAGTTAGATTTGTACATTATTATATTTATGATATAATGTAGCTTTTGATATTCGAATAAAATTAATATTACCGTAAAGATTTTTTTTTCCATTGACACTTCTTCCGGATTGCACCGTGACAAAGAACTACTAAAAGTGTTCGACGTTTCGCCCACCACCATCTTCAGGAACAAAGCAAAGAAACAATAAATAAAAAGAGAAATATAAGGGAATATGCAAAAATGAAAAGGCCGATTTCAAAACATCAGAGCACGGTAACTCAGTACCAGAGGCGAAACTCTTCTGAATTGAAAATTGGTACGAAGGATAAGAAAGTTCAGACAGAAGAGCACGGTAACTTAGTATGTCCACCATACCAATGGTGAAACTCTTCTGAGAGGAAAGAGGGAAAGGGAAACTTTATGTACCATTCGTCTGCGCGATCACTCCCGAAGTTTTCCAATGGTTGGTTTCCAGATGGAGGAAAGCATGTAACCGTCGTCTCTGTTGATGTTTTTGGGAAATTTTTGGATTTCAATGGCCTCACGTATCTTCCTATTATAGTAATTGGGAATCTTGGATATAATTGAAATATTATCAAAGAGAATGTTATGTCCGGTGTCATGCTGATGTTCCGCAATGGCTGACTGCGAAAATAAACCAGCCCTAAGACATCTTTGGTGCTCGGATATTCGCGTCTGAAATGATCGCCCCGTTTCTCCGATGTACACTGAACCACAAGAACAGGGAACCCTGTACACACCATTAGAACAAAAGGATGACATTTTATCTTTGGGAGATGGGAGGAGCTGTTGGATCTTTGAGGATGATGAAAAAATGGATTTGATGTTATGTTTTCTCAATAATTATCCGAATTTTCCGCGAAAACATAACATCAAACCCATTTTTTCATCATCCTCAAAGATCCAACAGCTCCTCCCTTCTCTCAAAGATAAAATTTCGTCTGCGATGTCTTATCTTATTCTGTTATTTTCACCTATCTCTTCACTTTGCTAATTTAAAGTTCTATCTGACAAATTATGACTAATACTAGCTCACCTGTTTATCTCAGGTGTTACAATCACCAAACTACTCTCACTGTCCACACAGTTTACTTCACCACAATTCCCGGATTAATTGCTTATCAATTCCCAAAGAATTTGGGTTCATCAATGGAGCAGAAATCCAGCAACTACTGTCGTTCAGTACGCAACGCGGAATGTAATGAAACAATTACAACTGAGAAATCTGTATCTGGAAATTCCTTTTTGGTTTAAAAAGATTTATCGTGAACTTTGAGGATTTAGAATTCTACATTAAAGAAGACGGTTAATTTTAAAAATTTATTTTTTAAATAATATTCCTAATGTACAATAAAATATAACATTCCTAATAATTAATTTATAAAAATTTCACATGGACGATATGAGAGATAACTGGGATTTTTATCGACAATTTATTTACACTACTTACACAGTAAAAGGAAGAATAAGTATAGAAATTATAATAATGTCTTTTAAAACCTGTTATTTACACAATTTCAGGGGATACTTTACGTGAGCAAATATTCAGGCAATTGTTCAACGAATTATCGAAAAAATTATAACTTAATTACACTTATAGATATAATTTAAGTTTTCGTTTTTTAAAAATAGTGATATAAAAAGGAAGAGACAAAGGATGGCAAGAAATCTAATTGAAATAAAAAAAGGAAGATTTTCTTACTATTTACACAATTTAAATAAAATATAACAATCATTGAATTGATAAATAAATTTACACATAATGCTCTATGCTGCGGTGGTATGTCAATTTTTTCATCAAATGAACAACAAACAATTTCTAAATGAGGTGTGTGTCTAGAGCGAGGTTTATATTGATGGCGTGGAACTTTCTTTAAATAAGGGCTGTTACTAATCTTGCTTTGAAGTTGACTAACCTCTCGCTGGTTTGGGCCAAACGCTAGAAAAAAAAAACAAACATTAGATCATTTTTTTATTGCTATTATTTTAAACCACCAATTAACTGCATTAAAGCGTTACGAAATTAATTTTGTCATCTAAAAACTCTTTATTATTGAACATATAAAAAAATATTGCAATGCATTTCTTGGTCATGGGCAAATAATCAGTAATTTCTAAATTCTTTAATTAAAGATTTATTTCTTAACACGGCTGTTGTAATTGTGGCTTTTAATAATACAGGTTCCATGAAATTATCGCAATTAACCTTCTGAGTTTTAGATGTGAGATTAAATATGTAGTGAGTTGTGCAAAATTTTCAATTTCCTTGTTTAGCAAAAAGGTGCGCATACTTAATTTCAAGGTAAACAAAAACACTGAGTATTTCGTAAACTTGACCATTTGATACTTAGTGTAATATCAAATTAATATTGACGGCCAGCGTCAATTTGAACTTACTTCCTTGGATAATGCCTCCGTTTATTTTTAATTCAACAAAACTAGATAATAAGAGATATTTTAAGTATACTTCTAGGTGTCCTAAATTTGTTTACATTATTTTATTTTTTTCATTTCTGTTGGATTTCTGATTGATCATTTATGACAAATCCATAAGATGAATCTTTCCCAAATTTTTACCACGTTACGCTTGTACGAAAAATTGGGAATTGCTTAAAAGGTAAAAAATTTTGATGAATCACTTCTTCAAATGCTTAATTTTACTGTAATGAAATTGTAATACTCGAGAAACTTGAAATAAGTGTACTGTAATGGTGGTGCCCAAACCTTTAGTTGATTGAAGCCAAATTACAAAGTTAAAAATTGTAGTCGAGTCACACTATAACGATTTGAAAAGTGATGACTTAAAAAAACAGTGAACCGCACCAGCAAGCAACAAAATTTGAAAATCGATGCCTCAAAAAACTCTGAATTGGAAGACATCACAACATTTTTTCATGGTGAGCTACATCAAAAGTTACCACGAGCCATATCAACAATTTGTGCGAGCCAGAGTGGCTTGTGAGCGAGCCAGAGTGGCCCGTGAGCAAGCCAGAGTGGCTCATGCGCGAGCCAGAGTAACTCATGAGCGAGCGACGGGTTGGACAACACTGCTCTTATAGCAGCTCATTTATATGCAGGCCCGGATTTAGACTTGATGAGGCCCTAAGCTAATTGAGATATGGGGCCAGTGTTGCGAGCAAAAGATAAGTTCATGACACTGCTTCGAGGATTTTTGGTCGCCTTTTCTTTGGTTGTTTTTTTATCGACCAATAGAAAGAAAAAGATCCCCTATGGGCCCTAGGCTGGACCTTGTATAGCTTATACGTGAATACAGCTCTGTTTATGTGTCAGGTAAAGTGACAGCAATTACTGAAACTCGAGAACCTCTAGTTTGTTACTTTTTTCAATTTTATTTCACCACGTGAGTACCCGTGGTCTTCCCCCCTAACTTTAATTTTGTTTTCAAAAGGCTCCTTAAAATACTGGGCGACTATAGTATTGTTTCTTGGAGAAGTTTGAATACTGTAAGTATGCCTTGATAAATTCCAACCCAAAATAGCAAAGATCTCGTACTCAAGACCATCAAGGTCTTGAGTACGAGATTCTTTTAGAGTTTCTTTGAAAAAGCTCCTTAGAATAGTTGGCTACTATAGTATTGTTCCTTGGACAAGTTTGAATACTATAAGTATGTCTTGATAAATTCCAACCCAAAATAACAAAGATCTCATACTCAAGACCTTAATGCTCGTGAGTATGAGATTCTTTTAGAATTTCACCACGTAAGTATTGGTGGTCTTCCCCCCTAATTTTAATTTTGTTTTCAAGAAGCTCCTTAGAATAGTGGGCAACTATAGTATTGTTCTTTGGAGAAGTTTGAATATTGTTAGTATGCCTTGATAAATTCCAACCCAAAATAACAAAGATCTCATACTCAAGACCTTGATGGTCTTGATTATGAGATTCTTTTAGAGTTTCACCACGTAAATATCGATGGTCTTCCCCCCTAATTTTAATTTTGTTTTCAAAAAGCTCCTTGGAATACTGGGCGAATGTAGTAATATTTGCGTTCCTTGGAGAAGTTTGAATACTGTAAGTATGCCTTAATAAATTCCAACCCAAAATAACAAAGGTCTCATCAAGACCATCAACTGTCCTCATAACTCAACTTGTTCATGAAAAAACTGAATTTCTTTTGGGTTGAGACTATTTAATTTGTAATGACATTTATGTACACGATCGGATTTAGACTTGATGAGGCCCTAAGCTATTTGAGATATGGGAGCCAGTGTTGCGAGCAAAAGTAAAGCTCATGACACTGCTTCCAGAATTTTTGATCGTATTTTCTTTGGTCGTTTTTTTTTATCGACCAATAGAAAGAAAAAGGTCCCCTATGGGCTCTAGGAAGGACCTTGCATAGCTTATACGTGAATACAGCAAGGTTAATGTGTCAGGTAAAGTGACAGCAATTACTGAAACTCGAGAACCTCTAGTTTGTTGCTTTTTCCAATTTTCTTTTAGAGTTTCACCACGTGAGTACCCGTGGTCTTCCCCCCTAACTTTAATTTTGTTCTCAAAAAGTTCCTTAGGATAGTGAGCGACTGTAGTATTGTTCCTTGGAGAAGTTTGAATACTGTAAGTATGCCTTGATAAATTCCAACCCAAATTAACAAAGATCTCATACTCAAGACCTTAATGGTCTTGAGTATGAGATTCTTTTAGAGTTTCACCACGTAAGTATCGGTGGTCTTCCCCCCAAATTTTAATTTTGTTTTCAAAAAGCTCCTTAGAATAGTGGGCGACTATCGTATTGTTCCTTGGAGAAGTTTGAATACTGTAAGTATGCCTTGATAAATTCCAACCCAAAATAACAAAGATCTCCTACTCAAGACCTTGATGGTCTTGAGAGTACGAGATTCTTTTACAGTTTCACCACGTAAGTATCGGTGGTCTTCCCCCCTAATTTTAATTTTGTTTTCAAAAAGCTCCTTCAAATAGTAGGCCACTGTAGTAATTTTTTTGTTCCTTGGAGAAGTTTGGATACTGTAAATATGCCTTAATAAATTCCAACTCAAAATAACAAAGATCTCATCAAGACCATCAACTGTATTCATAACTCAACTTGTTCATGAAAAAACTGAATTTCTTTTGGGTTGAGACTATTTAATTTGTAATGACATTTATGTACAGGACCGGATTTAGACTTGATGAGGCCCTAAGCTATTTGAGATATGGGGCCAGTGTTGCGAGCAAAAGAAAAGTTCATGACAATGCTGCGAGAATTTTTGATCGCCTTTTCTTTGGTCGTTTTTTTATCGACCAATAGAAAGAAAAAGGTCTCCTATGGGCTCTAGGAAGGACCTTGCATAGCTTATACGTGAATACAGCAAGGTTAATGTGTCAGATAAAGTGACAGCAATTACTGAAACTCGAGAACCTCTAGTTTGTTGCTTTTTCCAACTTTTCTTTTAGAGTTTCACCACATGAGTACCCGTGGTCTTCCCCCCTAATTTTAATTTTGTTTTCAAAAAGCTCCTTAGAATACTGGGCGACTATAGTATTGTTTCTTAGAGAAGTTTGAATACTGTAAGTATGCCTTGATAAATTCAAACCCAAAATAACAAAGATCTCATACTTTAGACCTTGATGGTCTTGAGTATGAGATTCTTTTAGTTTCACCACGTGAGTACCGGTGGTCTTCCCCCCTAATGTTAATTTTGTTTTCAAAAAGCTCCTTAGAATAGTGGGCGACTATAGTATTGTTTCTTGAAGAAGTTTGAATACTGTAAGTATGCCTTGACAAATTCCAGCCCAAAGTAACAAAGATCTCATACTCAAAAACTTGATGGTCTTGAGTATGAGATGCTTTTAGGGTTTCACCACGTGAGTACTAGTGGTCTTCCCCCCTAATTTTAATTTTGTTTTCAAAAAGCTCCTTAGAATAGTGGGCGACTATCGTATTGTTCCTTGGAGAAGCTTGAATAGTCTAAGTATGTCTTGATAAATTCCAACCCAAAATAACAAAAATCTCATACTCAAGATCTTGATGGTCTTGAGAGTACGAGATTCTTTTAGAGTTCCACCACGTAAGTATCGGTGCTCTTCCTCCCTAATTTTAATTTTGTTTTCAAAAAGCTCTTTAGAATAGTGGGCGACTGTAGTAATTTATTTGTTCCTTGGAGAAGTTTGAATACTGTAAATATGCCTTGATAAATTCCAACCCAAAATACACAAAGATCTCATACTAAAGACCTTGATGGTCTTGAGCGTACGAGATTCTTTTAGAGTTTGACCACGTAAGTATCGGTGGTCTTCTCCGCTAATTTTAATTTTGTTTTCAAAAAGCTCCTTAGAATACTGGACGACTATAGTATTGTTTCTTGGAGAAGTTTGAATACTGTAAGTATGCCTGGATAAATTCCAACCCAAAATAACAAAGATCTCATACTCAAGACCTTAATGGTCTTGAGTATGAGAGATTCTTTTAGAGTTTCAACAGGTGAGTACCGATGGTTTTCCCCCCTAATTTTAATTTTGTTTTCAAATAGCTCCTTAGAATAGTGGGCGACTAAAGTATTGTTCCTTGGAGAAGTTTGAATACCGTAAGTATGCCTTGATAAATTCCAACCCAAAATAAAAAAGATCTGATACTCAAGACCTTCATGGTCGTGAGAGTACGAGATTCTTTTAGAATTTCACCACGTAAGTATCGGTGGTCTTCCCCCCTAATTTTAATTTTGTTTTCAAAAAACTCCTTAGAATAGTGGGCGACTGTAATAATTTGTTTGTTCCTTGGAGAAGTTTGAATACTGTAAGTATGCCTTAATAAATTCCAACCCAAAGTAACAAAGTTCGGGACCATCAACTCTCCTCATATCTCAACTTGTTCATGAAAAAACTGAATTTCTTTTGAGTTGAAACTATTTAATTTGTAATGACATTGCACCAACTTGATTCTAATAACAAATGGATCTATTGTATTATCTAAAATTTGGCGTTATAACTGATAAAGTTACTTACCAGGATTAGGTCTTGAACTAAGTTCGCCAGCCCTCTATTCGCTATGACGAAAAGACGAGTAATTGGTCCGGGAATTCCTTCCCCGTGATCGCCTGCTTTAGCGACATCAACTTCGGCGACACCTCCTGCTCCAGCGTGTTCGTCTGCTTCTTCGGTGGCTCCGGATCCGGCAACCAACTGTTGCAAAATAAAAATATATTAAAATATGTATGAAAAAAAAAAAGAATTCGATGCTTAATGCAGTTATACAATCGATGGAATTACTTATATATACACTAGACCACTAGATACTAGATATTAAAATCAAAATAAGAAATACCGTCTAAGCAGAAAGCGGAAAATCGCATGACTGGTCATAGTGTAAAAATGCTAGTTAAATAACTAATATTACACCATGTGTTTATTTAATATTTATCTAAAAGGAAAGTCTTATTATATTTACAGTTATGATAATTTATACAGATGGTTTTATCTAATTATTTTGGAAAATTATAATATTTGAAATTATTAAATTTTATTTTGTTAGATAATGAATTATTAGAAATTGATGGATGCAGATATCTTTCAAACATTTGTTTGGATTCTAATTCTAATAAATAGTGTTGAACATAATCGATGTTTGTCTTTGAAAAAATGCTGAATTAGTTGCTTTTTATCTATATGACAACATAAAACGAGATCACGATCTGCTGAAGAATTTAGGTGTAAATAATCCGAAAGGAATGGAAAATTTTTTCTTTCTTCAGCCTGAATTATACGGCACTTTGTCTGCTGGAACCCAACACTGCGTTTTATGCATGGTAAATAAAACTCAAGTGTCCATTAAGTTATGGGTTCGCATGCATTATTATAATGACATTATAATTACTTTGGTGTAAGCCTTAATTGCTAATAAATTCTCCTCTATGTTATACAAAGTTTTGCTAAAACAACGACAAAGTAAAAGTAACCGAACACTATGCAAATACTAATTATATTTAAGCGTATTATATGTCCTTGCAATTTTTTTTCTAAATAAATATTGAAATTTGTCGCGCTTATTTCTAGGTAATAGTCTGAAATTAGACTTTGAATAATAAGCAGGTGTTTGGTATACTGGTTAATATTTATCGTGTTCTAAAACATCGTTTTAATGTTTATTATATCGAAGGTAGATCATCTGTTTGAAATATGCCAGCATTTTGCAATAAGATCAACGTCTTGGCTAAGACGAATTATTTCAAGTAATAAGTCAAGTTTGACTAATGACGTCATGCAGGGTCATCAATGCATTCGATTCGAGTGTTAGCATATTATACCATAATTACACATAATATTATGACATAAATGATATTGTACAACACGTCTTTTTTAGACTACCTAAAATCTTGCATGTTAATATTTGCTAAGAAATAAGTAATTCTGAACAATTTCTTGTGCAGAATTTGTTTGTTATTTGTTGTTAACGCAGCGTACAATCTAGGTTTTATTATAAAATATAAAATTGTTTTGATCCCACGAATCTCTGAAATGCAAATCTGTGCAATAAAAAAGAAATCGAAACACGAAGGACATTGCTAGTCTCATGAATTAGATTGCTTTATGTATTCCATGTCAGATTCGTGGGTAATATGCAAATGTATAACATTTACGTTAAGTCAAATGTCACATGATTTTCTTTATGATTTAAGAACAATTGGAAACTATCCCTTAAGTTGAGAACAACAGTAGGACTGTTCGGCACATGTTCTTGTGGAATTCTCCAGAAGAGAGAAATCTCTACAAATGTCTAGAGATACTCCGTTCCGAAATCTCTCTACCTGCCTTTCCCTCTCCCATTAGAGGGTGCCTGCCTGCCTGGTCAACCCTCCAGTTTTATACCAATATACACATTCGAAAAGAGACCGTGTATAAAACCTCATTTAAAAGCAAGAAATAAGCTTTGTTACGGAGTTTTTCCCCAGTGAAGGAATCGTAGCTAAGTATTTATAATTTACTAGAAATTCTCCTTAGTGCCACTATCAGACTAAAAATAAATTTCATTCACTATTGCCGGCTAGCGTTGAGGAAAGAGCAAGAGCCTCTTCTTGTTACAGGCTGGGAGTCGTGCACCCCTGTGAGGACCCCTCGTTTAGGCCGATGTGAAAATCTATTGAGTGGAAAACTTCCCAAAAAGTGACAAGTCCAGCCTAGCCACAAGCACTATTTCTCACGGAAATTTAAACCGTAACAGCTTATTATTTCTTCTGGTCCTTCCAGCACTCAAGTCATAATTCGAAGAAGGGCTTAAGTAAAAAAAGTTTTAACATCGTTTAAATATGTTCACTTTTTTTGGCTATCGCTAGAATTCTGACTGATCAAACGGTTATCAAAAAGGCAAACTAACCTTATGTGGTATTTACAAGCGATTTGTTAATCGAATTAAATTTAAATCTTTAAGTACCAAAGGGATAAATTAGCCGGAAAAGAATTCTTAGAAATCATATGCTACTTTTTTCCTACAGAAACGCGCTATGAAACTTTTGTAATTCATTTAGCAATTAAAGCCATTGCACTAGATTTGGAAGGTCACAGAATGGGAATCTTTTCGGTTTGTGGGTCAAACCTGCATCAAGATAGCCTGGTTTGTCGATGTTTCGCCACTGAATGTATCTTCATGGCTGACAGAACTAAGATTATATAATGTCTTTATAATTTGCAATTTAAATATGATCGATGGTAACCACTTGCTTCATTTGCTAGAATGTTAGGCAAATATTATTTTGGTTTTATTCGTTCCATTCCAGCTAAGTGAAATAAAAGTAAAGGAATGATTCTCAAAAAACAATTCATTTAATCATTTTCATCTTTTCATTACATCGATGTAAGATTTGTGACTCACACATAAAAAAAAACGTTCATCTTCAATTTTAAATTCTGACAAGTTTATGATAATGAAGGCTTCCACGCGCAGAGTCAGTACTGGATATACTTCTTCCTGGATTGGACCATGACATAGAACTACGAAAAGTGTTCGACGTTTCGCCCACCATCGTAGAGGGCTTCTTTAGGAACAAAGAAAAGAAAGAATAAATAAAAAGAGAAATATAAGGGAATATGCAAAAATGAAAGAATAAAAAGGCCAATTTCAAAACATCAAAGCACGATAACTTCAGTATGTCCACCATACCAGAGGCGAAACTCTTCTGAATTGAAAATTGGTACAAAGGATAAGAAAGTTTAGACAGAAGAGCACGGTATCTCAGTATGTCCACCATACCAGAGGCGAAACTCTTCTGAATTGAAAATTGGTATAAAGGATAAGAAAGTTTAGACAGAAGAGCACGCTAACTCAGTATGTCCACCATACCAGCGGCGAAACTTCCTTAAGAGGAAAGAAGGAAAGGGAAACTTTATATACCACTCGTCAGCGCGATCACCTCCGAAGATTTCCGATGGTTGCATGTAACCGTCGTCTCTGTTGATGTTTTTGGAGAATTTTTGAATTTCAATGACCTCGCCTATCTTTCTATTATAGTAAGTGTTAATATTGGATATAATTGAAATATTATCAAAGAGAATCTTATGTCCGTTTGATGGAACGGACTGGTCCTTGGTTATCTTCAAAAATTGAAACACAGAACTTGTCCCCTGAAACCAAGAAAGATTAAAAAACACAACAAAGGTTGCTCTAACGCGTTTCGACAGCCAAGCTGTTATCTTCAGAGAGAAACTATTAATCTTTCTTGGTTTCGGGGGACAAGTTCTGTGTTTCAATGTTATGTCCGGTCTCATGTTGATGTTCCCCAATGGCTGACTGCGAAAATAAACCAGACCTAAGTCATCTTTGTTGCGTCTGCCATCGTAGGGGACTTCTTCAGGAAGAAAAGAAATACCAAATGAGAATTGCAAAAATTGCAAGGAAAATATACCAGACATAAACCAAATTTAAAACAGCAGAGCACGGTAACTCAGTAGATCCATCACCATACCAGATGCGAAACTCTTCTGAATTAAAAATATAACAATAACGAACAACTAATAACAAATGGTAATAACAATTCAAAGACCGATCTACAAGGAAAGTTGCAGTCTCAAAAATTCAACACTAAGAAGTAAATCCAAAACCAAAATGATAAGAAAAAATAGAACGAACCCACTTGCACACTGTGCTGGTTCAGAAACAAAGACAAGGTTCCTTAGACATGTTAAACTCTAATGATGGATCCTAATTAATTGTCGATGCAATAACACACAATTTACTTAACACACGCTTTATTGGTCTCTTCTACATATGCTCTCGATATCTACTCGGCTCAGTTCTCGACGTCCTTCTTGCCCTTGCTCCTTCACGTGGCTCGAGTTCCTGGTTTGGTATCACATGTGGCACATGCTATGTAGGGAAAGACAGTGGCGGATTCCCTAATGCCACCAGACATAAAAGCACGGTTACTCAATATGTCCACCATACCAGAGGCGAAACTTTTGAAATAAACAATCAAGAACGGCACAAAGGATAATAAGACAGAAGAGCACGGTAACGGCGAAACTGAACGAAAGGAAAAAAACCTATATACCATTCGTTTGCGCGCTTGCTTCCGAAGATTACCAATGGTAACCAAATGGAGGAAAGCAGCGTCGTCTCTGTTGATGTTTTTGGGGAAATTTTGATTTCCAATGGCCTCGCGTATCTTCTTATTCCTATTATAGTAAATAGGAATGTTGGCTGCAACTGAGATATTATCAAACAGAACCTCATGTCCAGTTTTATGTTGGTGTTCCTCAATGGCTGACTGAGAAAGTTAACCATACCAAAGACATCTTTGGTGCTCAGCTATTTGCGTCTTGAAGGATCGACCCGTTTCCCCAATGTACACTACACGAACAAGCAACCTTGTACATACCCTTAGAACAAAGGGATAAAGTTTTATCTTTAAGAGATGGGAGCAGCTGTTGAATGTTGTGTTTTCTCGATAATTTACCTAAACAATCTGTTACTCTGTAAGCAGTTTTTTTTTTAAGTTTAATCCACTCGCAAGGGTATCCCCATTATGCTTTCAAAGCACTACGAGTAGGATGCGGAAACAAAGATAGATGGCAACAAGGATAGGTTGTAATTTTTGAAGACAATTCCTTTCGGTAACAAGTTCCATAACTTGGAAGTTCTATAGAAAAAAGAGTCTCCGTAGACAGAACGTGTCACGCTGTCACGCGAACTGTGTCAAGCTGGACCGCACAAGAATTTGCTGTCTTCGACTGTCTCGTACACCTGAAGAATCCTGCTATTGGAGGAATCAATCCTATTAGTTCCTCCGAGCATCTTCCATCATAGTACTTGTAGAAAAGAGACAAGTCGCCAACCATACGCCTGTGCTCTAGTGTTTCGTACCGTCCATTAATATGTTTGTTGCATTATCCCTTGATGTTTTTTGAGAGAAAACCGTGGCCTGAGTTTTTGAAGCGTCGAAGTCGACCAAATTGTTCTTACCCCATTCCAGAATAATCTCGAGATCCCGATTGATTGTCTGTAACTGCTGTTCCCTTAGTCGATAGATAATGTTTTGTCGGAGAAAAAATATGACACAAGGTTACTACCATCTGCGTAGCTGTATATAGTATTGGAAGTTGAAGCTAAGAGATCGTTTATGGGTAACAGAAATAGAGTAGGAGACTGAACAAACCCCTGAGGCATCCCCGCGTTAATCGCAAATGTCTCGGATGCCGTCGACGACGACCTGAAGAGACACAAGGTTACTATCATCTGCGTAGCTGTATATAGGATTGGAAGTTGAAGCTAAGAGATCGTTTATATGTAACAGAAATAGAGTAGGAGAGAGAACAGATCCCTGAGGCACCCCTGCGTTAATCGCAAAGGTCTCGGATGAGATGCCATCGACGACGACCTGAAGAGATCTGTCAGCGAGAAAATTGAATATTAAATGACAGAGTCCAGAAGGAAGGCCATAAGATGTTAATTTGGCGAGAAGAGATCGGTGCCAGACTCTGTCGAAAGCCTTTGAGATATCCAATGCCACAATCCTAGCCTCACCATGTTTTTCCATAGCTGAGGTACAGAAATGAGTAACATATACCAGTAGATCGCCTGTGCAACATTGTTGTCTAAAACCGTATTGCCTGTCGGAGATGATTCTATTTTCTTTCACATATTTGACATAAGAAAAAAGGCTTTAAAGGAAACGGTTAAAGAACAAGGAATAGGGTGAAGAAGTCATTTGGTGACAATGACTATGCCGCGGGATTTGTAACTGTTGTTGTGGAGACTAAAACGAATTATTTTCAATCTGAAAAATTTTTTGGCTACCGCTCGTGAAACTAGTGAATTTACAAGAGAAAGGTAGTGATGGTGTGCATACAAATAACGTTTAGTGTGGGCGGGTTTTCAGTAAACGAAAGGAGAGACGAGACCGTTTGGTAAACGGGTGACTAATACATCAAAAAAGGGAAGTGAGGCGTTAGATTCGATTTCCGTAGTGAAGCTAATTGAAGAATACAAACTGTTTAGGTGTTTCACAAAAATATTTAGAGAATCCTTGCCGTGTGACCAATAATAGAATCAGTGATGTAACGAGTATTCACGAATATTCGCATCTTTTTTAATATTCGCACATTTGGAAGAAATCATGCGAATATATTGCGAATGTATTTGGCAATAAGATGGGAAATTATTATGAAATAACAGTGCAGCTGTTAAGGATTTCCTAAACTAGGGTTCATGGACTCTTAAGAGATTCATTTCATGAGTGTTGGGGGCCCATGGGTAGCGTAGCTAACAACACTTTTGAAGATAATAACTAATCGAGTAATTTATCTAGGCCCACCTCATAAAAAGTATTTTTAAATTCCCTTGTTTTCGTTTCCTATTAGCTAGCTTCAATATGGCAGGGTGGGACGCTTGCTCCCCCTGGTTCATACACCCAACCGAAAATTTATGTACCCAACTGCGGGAGCTTTTAAATTTTTATTTTAAGATTTCGACATTTTCTTGAAATTCGACTTTTTTTCTCAAAATTAGCATTTTTTCACAAAATTCTATTGTTCTTTAGACATTTCGAATTCATTCGAAAATTCGACTTATGGCAAAATACTTAAAAATTCGAATTTTTATTTCAAAATTCGTCGTTAAGTTTTTTAAAATTTCGTTATTTCTCAGAATTCGACTTTTTTTGAAAATTTCGACTTTTTTGAAAATTTTGACCTTTTTTTAAATTCATCTTTCTGAAAAATTCAACTTGCTTATCAAACTTCGCCTTTTTCTGAAAAATTGGAAACATTTTTGAAAAACTTTGAATTTTTGTTAAGAGATTAAAACTTCTAACAAATTCCAACTTGTTTCTCGAAATTTCAAGTTTATCTCAATAATGAATATTTTCTGATGTCACAAGTTGGGGAGGGTTAAAAAATAAATATTCAATCAAGAAATGTCGACTCTTTTTCTTGACATTTCGACTTTTTTTCCTGAAATTTTTCTCAAACTTCCCCCTTTTTCGAAAAATTTGTCTTTCTCTGGGCAATTTTGACTTTTTACTAAATTTCGACGTTTTTCTCAAAATGTCGATCTTTTTCTCAAAATGTCAATCTTTTCCTCGAAATTTTAATATTTTTTCAAAATTTGGGTTTTGGAAACGTGATTTAAAAAATCGTCTTTTTCTCGAAATTTTGATATTCTTCAAGCAAGTTTTTTTAAAAAGTCAGGTTTTTATATGAAATTTGATTTCCTGAAAATCCCAGCTTTATACCAAAACTTGATTTTTTAAATTAAAATTCGTCTTTTTGTAAATTGCGTCTTTATACTGCAAATTCTACTTTTTTCTCTTAAAATTTTAAATATTTTATAAAAATTTCAGCGTCTTTTCGAAATTTGAGTGTCTGGACATTTTAACCTGTTTTTTAAAATTCGTCTTATTCTCAAAGTTTCGACTAAATTTCTACTTTAAATTGAGCTTTTTAACCAAAATTCGGCTTTTTCTTAAAATTTGTTTATTTTTTTTAAATTGGATTAAAATTTTAATAAAAGCATACAAATTTGAGGATAATAATTTTACGAAATTTAGAGAAAAATATTACTTGTAAATTACGAGATGATGTCAAAATTTAAATGAAAATAAAAACTATATGAGAAATATTTTCAGTCTGGAAAAGTTTCTCACAAAAGTCTTCAAGTGGTAGTGAAACAGCCAACATTCGCATTCGCATTCGCGGGATGTTTGAAATGAATATTCGCATTTGCATTCGCGAATATGGGAAAAACCAACATTCGTTACATCCCTAAAAAGTATCAACTACATAACCTTGGGTTTTAAATCCACAGAGACCATCCGCAGTATTTTCAAATAATTCCACGACTGGGGATGTTGGTGAACAAGTTCGATTAATTTGGGTCTCTTACTGACCCCACTTTGTCCCCAAGTCTCCATTGAGTACTAACTTACGCATTCTTAGGTATTTTTTATCTTGTGATCCTTGTTTAAAGGTTTGAAACTTAAATGGAACTATTGTCAATATGTTTCTTAGAAGAATATTAGAATGATCATTACAGAATTTAAAATTTTTGATATTTACGTCAAAATTGAGTGTCTTCATTTTTCCCAAAAATCAAAAACTATAGTGAATCCAACAAAATATTGCACATTGATGGCCAGGGGCGTGAAATTATTCAAATTCGATTCTTAAATACCTGGTAACCAATTGACTTTTAATTCTGTATTATTTTACAAACTTATGATTGATGTTACTAGTAATTTTCTTGTTTAAGTAGCCTTGATAGCACTATTATATCCTATTAATCTTGACTACCTTAGTTATCCTACTGAATTTTACTGCTACCCGTGAGTAAGCCACCGTTGTGATTTTATTCTGTTAATTATAATACATAAGCGTCATTTTTTTTATATAAAATTGAAAAATTTTACTATTGGATATCATGTGCTTTAAATAGCAAACCAATTTAGATTAATGTAGTCAGAGAGTTAGATTTTACTTGTACGTAATTTATTAAAAAAGTTACCATTACGTAATAGTGAAAACTTAACCAAGTATTGGGAGTTTTTGAAAAAGACACTTTCGAAAAAATACCAAATAGATGAATAGAGCTAGTAATTCCATATCTCATGAAATAAAACACTTGTTGCAGTACAAAATATTTATTTCTTAATCACAAAACATTGAAACGAATGTTAAACTGGATCCACATCCATAAAAATTTATTTTGTGCAGTTGTGCGTTCTATTTGTCGCAAAAAGTTAGTTCCATTCCTGCTGATTAGCATTTTCTTCGCCAGTTGCTTCTTACAGACGTCTAAATTTGCAGTTATTTTCTTCGCCAGCTGCTTCTCACATTTCAAAAAATAAATACATTTATAGAACAAAATTTTAGCATTTTCTTCTATAAATTTATTTATTTTTTGAAATGTAAGAAGCAACTGGCGAAGAAAATGCCAATCAGCAGGAATGGTATTAACGAAACTTCGCAAAGAAGATACAGAGAATACAAAAGGTTAGATTTTTGCATTGAATTTGAAGAACTTCACACTTCGACAGTACAAAATGGCTCTTTACGTCAAAAAATATGTAACCTTTCTTGAAAAATGTGTTAAATTTCAGAATACAACGCACAAAATAAATTTTTACTGATGTAGATTCACCTTTGGGTTACCAAGTTTAATGGTGCATCAAATTATTTGCATTTCATGATTGCAATGTGCATCTTGTCATTACTGACAATTTTAATAAGTATTAAACTTTGTTAACCATAAAAACGTAACATAAATTAAAATTTCCACAATGTTTCGATAAATATTGATGCAGTAATGCGAAACCTGGTCCGATGTTAGCGAATATTTATCGAAACGTTGTGGAATTTTTAATTTCTGTTGCGTTTTTATCGTTAATAGAGTTTAATAGTTATGAATGTTGTCAGTAATGTAATATTATTAAGGAATTCCATGCAGCAAGGGTTGGAAATGTCAATTATTACTGACAATTTTACATAACAGTTTACTCCTGCTCATTACTCAAGCCTTTTTGAGAGAATTCTTAATGGTAGATTGATGCCAAGAAGATTTTTATTATGATGTTAGAAATTTGTTTCATCTTCAATTCACTTGAGATATTTTTTAAGGCTAGTACACATTGGTAAACGATGTTTATAGACAAATCGAGGATTTTGTCCTCTACAGTATCGAACAAATCTCACGATGATTGAATGATGATGTTACTGATCTACAGACTTTGTCACTGGTCCTTCTAGATAGAAACTAGTGCCCAAGATACCATAAAAGTGAGGACAGTAACTGGAATTGTTACTTCAAGGGATTTTAGAAACAAGAGATTTATCATCCATTTATCTTCAAAAATTGAAATACAAATCTTGTCCCCTAAAGAAAGATTAAAAAAACAGTATCTCTCTGAAGATAATAGCTTGGCTATCGAAACGCGTTAGAGCAACCTTTGTTGTATTTTTTAATCTTTCTTGGTTTCAGGGGACAAGATTTGTATTTCAATTTTTGACGATAACCAAGGATCGAAAAGCGTTAGAGCAACCTTTGTTGTATTTTTTAATCTTTCTTGGTTTCAGGGGACAAGATTTGTATTTCAATTTTTGACGATAACCAAGGACCAAAATCAATTTATCTCTCTAGATAATCACAGGATTTTGTCTGTAGACAGAAGTTCCGCGATTTTGTCTATGAGTATGTCCTAGTCCATCCGAAATTGTGCTTTTTAAAATTACACAATGACTGTATTAAGATATAGATCTTGTTTTAATCTCGAAGGCTTCCAAAGTTAGATCTAATTATGAGATACTACTAAAAATAAGAAGATAACCAAGGACCAAAATCCATTTATCTCTAGATAATCACAGGAACTTTGTCTGTAGACAAGAGTTCCGCGATTTTGTCTATGAGTATGTCCTAGCTATCCGAAATTAGTGCTTTTTAAGAATTACACAATGACTGTATTAAGATATAGATCTTGTTTAATCTCGAAGGCCTTCCAAAGTTAGATCTAATTATGAGATACTACTAAAATCACAATGACTGTATTAAGATATAGATCTTGTTTTAATCTCGAAGGCTTCCAAAGTTAGATCTAATTATGAGATACTACTAAAAATAAGAAGATAACCAAGGACCAAAATCCATTTATCTCTAGATAATCACAGGACTTTGTCTGTAGACAAGAGTTCCGCGATTTTGTCTATGAGTATGTCCTAGCCATCCGAAATTGTGCTTTTTAAAATTACACAATGACTGTATTAAGATATAGATCTTGTTTTAATCTCGAAGGCTTCCAAAGTTAGATCTAATTATGAGATACTACTAAAAATAAGAAGATAACCAAGGACCAAAATCCATTTATCTCTAGATAATCACAGGACTTTGTCTGTAGACAAGAGTTCCGTGATTTTGTCTATGAGTAGGTCCTAGCCATCCGAAATTGTGCTTTTTAAAATTACACAATGACTGTATTAAGATATAGATCTTGTTTTAATCTCGAAGGCTTCCAAAGTTAGATCTAATTATGAGATACTATTAAAAATAAGAAGATAACCAGAGACCAAAATCCATTTATCTCTAGATAATCACAGGACTTTGTCTGTAGACAAGAGTTTCGTGATTTTATCTATGAGTAGGTCCTAGCCATCCGAAATTGTGCTTTTTAAAATTACACAATGACTGTGTTAAGATATAGATCTTGTTTTAATCTCGAAGGCTTCCAAAGTTATATGCTACTAAAAATAAGAAGCGAAACCTTTCAGAAGTGTCAACTTATAGGTAACGTAGGGAGTGTGTTCTTCGGTCTTTATCTTGATCGTTTAATATTTTTGTTCAGTGTGCTTCGGAGGTGTTTCGTCTCTAGTATGATTGACGTTAGTTACGGTGCTCTTCTGTTTTGATTTTTTGCTTATACTCCTGAAAAAACCATACAACGATCTGTCGAACCCATTAAATAGTTTACAGACATTATTTAATCCTGGAAATATTATTTATTATAAACACTGACTCACAGACAACGTACAACCTAAACGGGTGATCTAGAAGTATAAGATTCTACACATGGGTTCCTTATATTACGCAGGTGAGCACTAAGAAGGGACTTTTGAAAATTCACGGGGAGTTCAGCAGTAGACGATACAAAAAATTCATCATTTTTGAAGTGATAAAGATGAAAATTGGTATTTGGGATTCTGGTTATAAACAATATTTATTGGTCTCAAGCTTTTTCAAAATAATCCCCTGAGAGGTAAAATCTACTTCATAAAACTAACTGGCGAACAACGCTCGGTTTAACAATTTGGTACATGAATTCCTTATATAATCTAGGTGAGCACTGGGAAAGAATTTTTGGAAATTCGTCCCTCAAGAGAATGTAAGTTTGTATGGAAGTTCGTCATTTAAATTTACAAATAAAACTCAGTCGTCGTTTATGGGGATCCATCCCCCTAAAGATCCATCCCCCTAAGGAGGTAAAATAAGAGACGAAAATTGCTATAAAAGCATCATTTTTTAAATTAGAAGTGTGATTTGAGAAAAACCGAATGATTACTCAGATGTTACCGTTTACCGATGAGAAATATCATCGGGTACGCGCCTTAATATTATAATTTATTTTATTAAGACACTTACGCTGTTGTTGAAATGTCAATATCCTCCGAATCTTTTATATGATCCTTTTTGATAACTTAGATCAGTGGTTCCCAACCGTTTTCATCAATGCCATACTTGAACATTAGTTAAAATTGTGCCACATATGAAAATTTGGTCTTTTCTTGATTGGAAACAAGGAATGCCAATGAAGAAGAAAAAAGAAAGCTGTACAAATCCAAGAATTTTAAAAAATGTTTGTATTGAAAACATCTAATCCATATTTTTTAAAATGTGTATTGAATCCAAGCGTAGCACGTTTTGTTAAACGGTATAAATCAGAGACTCTGGTACAAATGTTAAAGTAGTTCTTCTCGAATTGCCTTCTACTCAAATTGGCGAGAACCTTAAGAACGTAGAAATATTATTGATGGAAATGAAGCAATTTCTGCTGCTACAGTAATGAGTTTGGTGCTTGGTTATGACTGCCTAGAGGGTGGTCAGATCAAATCCAACAATTTAAGAAAACAAGAAAGCGAATAAGTTTTGGGCTGAATGTAGCGGTTGGCAAGATTACTGATATAGTTCATCGTGGTGGTAGTTTAAACTGGGTGGAAATTAAGCAGTAACAGCAACCTGAGATAACAGCTGTCCAACTCTTGAAATTCAATTCCAGAGTCTTCATATTGTAATAAAAGGCTCTTCTTAATGACATCGAACGGTAGTTAATAATATTTCCAGGTGTCGCTAGTAGATCTCTGATACATTTGACACCTTGACAATTCGATATTACTTATATTATCCAAGCATTTTACTGGTAGTATTCGCTTTTCTTTATTTATATGGATGTTTGGTGGAAAGGACTGGTCCTTGGTTATCTTCAAAAATTGAAATACAGAACTTGTCCCCTGAAACCAAGAAAGATTAAAAAAAACACAACAAAGGTTGCTCAGCTTGGCTGTCGAAACGTGTTAGAGCAACCTTTGTTGTGTTTTTTAATCTTTCTTGGTTTCAGGGGACAAGTTCTGTATTTCAATATGTTTAGTATTATTTAGTAATATTAGTTTGAGACTTTATTTCCGTAAACCACGAAACCTTTTACAAAATCATTCACATCCGCAGATATCTTGATAGCTATAAATTCAAATAATATGACAGAAACGTTCGAAGAAATGATGAAACTCCTTATTAATCTTAAATCACAACTTCTGTATTACGAGAAAGTGTTGTTTCCTTTCACCTATTTAACGAGCGCCATCGAAGAACAGAACTGAGCTTGCATAACCTGCAAACAGCTGTGTTTACACCGCAGAAAAAGATCTTTTAAGAATGAATCATAAGATTTTTAGATAGTAAAATGGAATTTCCAGAAATCTACACCTACATTAATATTTCTCAACTGTTTACTTTCTTTTAAGCCTGATAAAGTATTGAAATGAACGAGTTGGAAATACCTTTAGTTAATTATTGTTCAATATAACACACTTTTTTATTTATTTCGCATCATACATCTTTAACAAATGTAGTACAAGCAGCACAAAGTTCTACTTTTGCTGTAGGGAAGAAAACAGTATTTAAAACTACAAATGTACAAATCAAATATATAAAAGCCACAATTCTACAAAAGCAGACAACGAGCTCTTCAAATCTTCCTTCTTGGATTTAGTCAAGTCAATTTGTCTGTCATGTCAGGGAAGGTTTGTTAGAACGAGTTTAGTACAAATCACAGAAATATAAAGGTAACAACATAACAAATAAACCATTACGTCTTTATGGTTATACTTTTGGGCTCTTCGTTTATTTGTTATGTTGATGAAAGAAGAATCAATAGTGCTTGAAGTGTAAGATAATGACAGACAAATTCAATAATAAGTTCAAGCATGTTCTCTCACGTATAAGTCAATATTTACAACATTTGAGTACTGTATTTCAAGCACTATTTTACACTGGAAGTTTGTTATTGACAAAAGGTATGACATGTTACTTGGGGATGCATGCAATCCTGCTGACCAGGCTTTTTCAGTTTTAAAATAAAACTAAATCTGTTCTACTTCAAATACAATCAAAATTTCGAAAAGCAATAGTCGAGTTGTTTATTAAATTAGATACCCAAAATTTTGAAGATTCGCCAAGGAACTTGACTGTTAGTGATTCTGAAAATTGAAATGGCAATGGCAAGTGACAATATGATTATTAAAGATGATGATCAATTTTAGGATGAACTATCATCATTTCTTCATATCGATGGGTAACTATACATTAACAATGATTATCCCAAGCAGTATTAACTATTAGTCACATTGTACAAGCGACACAAGCAATGATGGAGGAGAGGTCCGTCAAGGAAAATACGTCAGGTTTGAGTCGGTACCTGTAAGGGAGCCAGACCTCGGCTAGATTCCGCTGTGGCTGTCAAACCCCATCCTAAATTTTCTGTTCCTGCGATCATTCTGTAGACTGTGCCCAACGTTCTGCCTGCCCTGTCCGCTGTATTCTAAACATGGAGGTGAACATAATTTTGGTTCTATATTAGGATATTTCAATTGAACCAATAACTCATTTACTACATCTGTTACATAGTTGTTTCTAAAATATAACAATGTATCTCCTGCTTGAGGTCACCAAATAAGTATCTATTGAAAATTTGGAAATTTTTCATTTATAGCGTTCCTTTATCTAAACTCATGTTATAAAATAGCATTTTAAATATGTAGCTTGCTACCAAATATGGCTACATTGTGTTAAAGCTTGCGTCTATTTCGAGAAGTTGTAAGTTGTAAAAAAACGACAATCTAGAGCAGCAAAGTGCTCCACGTTATGTAATCCGATTAAAGTAAGTCAAACATCATCTGAATTAAATTATCCGAGAATAATGTGTAATAGTTTGCTGTTATGTTATTATCCACTGTTTATTTTGCAGAGAAAGTTTCGTCTAGAATTCAATTTAACACCGAGTTTATCCTAAAGCGGTAAACCGACTCCCGCGTTTATATGTTGTGGTCAAATGTTACTTCGTTCTTTAACGAAGTGTATAAATCTGTAGCTAAAGTGTAGATAATGTCTTATTGCTGGCATAGAGACTGGTTTTTTCCTTAAATTAATGAACCTCATTAGCGAAATACAGTCTAACCGACTGTATTTCGACTGCACAGTCGGTTCAGCAAGAAACGTTCCTCGATTTTTCAAAAACTATTATCGAAAATAACTTCTATCTTTTTGGAGGAAAAGAGAATTCGATTGTCACGATTGTCACGATTGTCGCATTGCTATTACCACTCGAATTGTCAAAGAGTACAGACGTAGAAAAATGAGAGCTAGTGTATGCTAAGCCTTTCGAAGGCGTTTTCTAATCTCTTCATACAAAAGCTGCCACTGCATGTCTTACAGTGCGGCTACTGAATATTTAAAAAAGTCGAAGACATCGTGAAAGGTGGGTTGAGCGCTATAAAGCCAACAAAATTGTCGATGATCTTCCCTATAGAGGCAAATCGCGCTGGAACTAATAGGATTGGTGCCCCAAGGGCAAGGTTCTTGAGGCATACTAGACAGTCGGAAACAGCAAATTCCTGTACGGATCGTACAGCTGGACCAGCTTGACACAATGAGGACTTCTGTCTATGGAGACTCTTTTTTCCCTAGAACTTCCAAGTTGTGGAACTTGTTAGCTTTCTTGGATTTCATTCAAAGAAGAGCGATTCGCCTAATTGATGACAAGAGTCTGACCTATTCTCTCGAAACACTAGAGCACTGGCGTATGGTTGGTAACTTGTCTGTTTTCTACAAATACTATCATGGAAGATGCTCGCAGGAACTAATGGAATTGATCTCCCAAGATTCTTGAAGCGTACTAGATAATCGGAGACAGCAAATTCCTGTGTGGTCCAGCTTGACACAGTGAGGATTTCTGTGCACGGAGATTCTTTTTTCTATAGAACTTCCAAGATATGGAACTTGGAACTTGTGACCGAAAGGAATGAATTTTCCCCAAAAATTACAACTTATCCTTGTTTAAGAAGGCGGTTCATCGCCATCTATCCTTGTTTCCGCATCCTACTCGCACTGCTTTGAAAGCATAATGGGTTTACCCTTTTCTAGTGGATTAAACTTAAAAAAATAGGATAAAGTCAACGTATAGCTATTCAAGCGTAATCCTACTCTGTGGTTACATAACCTCTGACGAACAGCCAAAGATGTAAGAGGGGATAGAAAACCCATCCCTCCTATCCACGGACCCCAGGGAATGGCTTACTCAAATCAGGATAAGGCCTCAACATTCGCTGAGACCTTTGAAAGACACTGCGAGGCCACTCTTGAGGGAGTGAATCTAAACTTCGTAGAGAGAGTGGAACAAGAGGATCCAAAGTCTTCAGGAGGAAGAGCCAGATGTAGAAGACCTCATCAGATCAACTGACACAGAAGAACTCCAAAGCTTTCTGAAGAAGCTAAACATCAAGAAGGCACCCCCCACGACGGAATTCCAAATTAAGCTCTGAAGACTCTTCCGGACCAAGCTGTCAGATATTTTGGAGACATAGTAAATTCAATGTTCAGAAATCGGTATTTTTCCACAAGGTGGAAGTCTGCAAACGTTATCTTCATTCCTAAGCCGGGTAAGGCGGGGAATTTCCCCCAAAATTACAGGCCAATAAGCCAACTTGGGTAAGATGGCGGAGAGGATTTTGAAAAAGTGCCTGCAGAACATCATCAGCGATCGCGAGATCATTCCTAAGAAACAATTTGGGTTCCAATCAATGCACTCTACCTCGGACCAGTTGCTGCAGGGTGGTTGAAACAATAACACACCATCAACTAGAATCAGGTAGTAGAACCAGTTTTCTGTGATATCTCCAATTTGACACAGTTTGGCACCTAGGGTTAGTCTACAAGATGCACCACTTCGGGATACTTCTGGCAATGATTCAAATGGTAAGCTCGTTCCTGCACCAGCGGTTATTTAGAGCGAAGGTGGGACAGGAACTGTCTAACCAGTATAGGTTGGGTATGGCGTACCTCAAGGTTCTGCCTTGTCACCGCTCCTATACTGTCTGTTCTCAGCAGACATTCCAAGAATCGACCAGACGACATTGGCAATCTATGCTGACGACACGGCGTTATTGGCAAATTCTCTAAGTCCAGAATTGGTTACCAGACGACTACAGACAGCGACAGACGAACCTCTAGAATACATTTGTACATGGAGAATCAAAGTCAACGCAGACAAGATCCAAGCAGTCTTATTCACCAGAAGAAGACTCCAACCATATGGCCAGAATTGATTACCAGACGACTACAGACAGTGACAGACGAACCCCTATAATACGTTTGTACATGGAGAATCAAAGTCAACGCAGATAAGACCCAAGCAGTTTTATTCACCAGAAGAAGACTCCAACCATATGGCCAGAATTGATTACCAGACGACTACAGACAGTGACAGGCGAACCCCTAGAATACGTTTGTACATGGAGAATTAAAATCAACGCAGACAAGACCCAAGCAGTCTTATTCACCAGCAGAAGACTCCAACCATATGGCCAGAATTGATTACCAGACGACTACAGACAGTGACAGACGAACTCCTAGAATACGTTTGTACATGGAGAATCAAAGTCACCGCATACAAGACCCAAGTACTCTTCTTCACTAGAAGAAGACTCCAACCATATGGTCATATTCATGTCTATGGACAAAACGTCGACTGGAGACTTCAGGCAAAGTATTTAGGAGTAATACTCGACAAAAGACTGACATTTTAGGCTCACATCGATTATGCAGTGTCTAAGGCCAGAATGCTAAAGTGTCTGCTGCTACCAATGATTAGTAAAATAGCAAACTCTCCATAGGACTTAAAGTTTTGCTGTACATATCAATTATAAGACCAGCGAAGACCTACGCATCTGCAGCCTGGTCACAGGCTACCGACAACTAGATGAAGAAACCTCAGGTGTTCCAGAACATCTTTCTAAGCAACCCATGAATGCTCCGTGGTTTGCTAGAAATAATCAACTTCATAGGGAAGTCGACCTACCTGGGGTTCCTCAGGAAGATAAATTCTAGGGCAATGTTGAGAGCGGAAACGTATCCCAACGAATTAGTTCGACAGTCAGTGGATTACGACCCGGAAATCTCAATTAAAATCAGCAGACCAAGGGTGGTTCTCTAGACTGCATCATCGGCGACTATTGTCTTCCCATAGGGAATTTTTTGTGTTTTGTTTGTTGCAGGCAAAACAGCTTACATTAGTGCTCCAGTGCTAATGTACTGTTCTGACGGAGGGATTGGGGGCCATATGCCCGAAGAAGCAGGAGTCTTAGACGGTACCCACAGACAGACAGACACTATTTGAGTTTTCTTCCCAGATGTCCTGAAAGGATGTCCTCGGCTTAGCAAAAAAAAGAGGAGTTAACGGTTAACGTCAGCTTAAATACCGTTAACGTTTCACCGAGGAAAGCATTCGATATCAGAGTACGAAGCAAAAATCGTTGCTTTTGGAGACCCATAGGAAAAAACGCAAGGCTGGACTGCCAAGAATCTGGGCCGCGATTGGTCCACTATAATTTTTTCTGACGAAGCGTCGTTCTAGGTATAGGCTCTCATAAAATTACTTGGTCTGTCGCAGCGATTGCTTCAGCGACCCGTCAAACACCCAGTTTGGGGATGTTTTCCTGAGCACGCTCTTGGTTGTTTTGAGCCCTTTACACAAAATTTGATGCTCAGAAATCGATCAATATTTATAGGCGTGGTCTTCTAAAGTCTCTTGAGTTGTTTAGTGCCAAAGGCGCAGATTGGATTTTTCAGGAGGACCACGATCTAAAACATCAAAGTCGTGTCTGTCTGTCTATGTCTGGATGGCAGAAACTGGCGTCACAACTTTAGGCTGGCCTTCACAGTCTCTCGATGCAATGGAAAATGTTTGGGGTGTTGTAAATAGAAAGCTTGCACGTTGCAGGACCAAGTGTGTTCACTTTCAAGCAGCTTTTGTGACAAATCAGAAAGATATGGCGTTCATTCCCCTTCGGATATGCCAAAAAACTGATAGAAAGCATACCCAAAATGTGGCAGACTATTTTGGAAAAATTAGAGTTAACGGTTAAGGTCAGCATAAATACCGTTAACGTTTCGCCGAGGAAAGCATTCGATATCAAAGCACGAAACAAAAATCGTTGCTTTTGGAGACCCATAAAAAAAACGCAAGGCTGGACTGGCAAGAATCTGGACTGCAATTGACCCTATGTAATTTTTTCTGACGAAGCGTCGTTCTAGGTATGGGCTCCCATAAAATTTCTTGGTTTGTCGCTGATCAGCGATTGCTTCAGCGACCCGTCAAACACCCAGTTTGGGGATGTTTTCCTGAGCACGCTATTGGTTGTTTTGAGCCCTTTACCCAAAATTTGATGCTCAGAAATCGATCAATAGTTATAGGCGTGGTCTTCTAAAGTCTCCCGAGTTGTTTGGTACCAAAGGCACCAAAACGACAACGATCCAAAACATCGGAATCGTGTCTGTCTATGTCTGGAAGGCAGAAACTGGCATCACAACTTTAGAATGGCCTTCACAGTCTCTCGATGGAATGGAACGTGTTTGGGGTGTTGTAAATAGGAAGCTTGCACGTTGCAGGAACACGTGTGTTCACTTTTAAGCAGCTTTTATGACAAATCAGGAAGATATGGCGTTCATTACCCTTCGAATATGCCGAAAAACTAATAAAAAGGCTATTTTGGAACGCGATGGGGATTGGACGATGTATTAGGCGGTTGCGCTGTAGGCTTTTTAATGTATTTTCATAAAAAAAAAATAAAATGAAGAAATCTTCAATCGTTTTCCTAAAATCTAGGAACGTTTTTTGTTGCACAGACTGTTTTTTGTTGACTAGAAGGTGGATAGTACTAAAATGTAAAATGACACCCTTCGATAACTTGTAGAGGTTTCTTAAATATCTACATCATTATCTTAAATAAACATTATAACTGAAAATGAACTGAAGTTTAGGTTTCGTCCGAAAAGAATCTCTTTCAGCCGCGGTTTCCACTTCGGCCCAACTTCTGCCCATCATCATTTTTAGAAAAAAAAAACAATTTTGAAAAACTCAATATTTCTGTTTGATTTTAGGGTTTTTCCTTAGCTTATACTCTGTTGATTTTTCAAACTAAAACCGTTTAGGTCTTGAAGTAAACGTTTAAAATGTTTTAATTTTATTCGGAAGGCATATCTATAATTAATATTGATACAATCGTAGTTTGAGATTATCTGAAACTAAAAATAAAGTAGTTCCTTTTCCAAATTAAAAAAATGCAAACTGCAATTGTTTCAGTTTTATTTTAATGCCTCAATTATGCAGTCAATTAAAGAGAGTGCACAAAAGAAAGTAGATCACTAAGGTAATTTTACCTTTATTTAATTAACTGTTGCAGATATATTAAAGCATCCGTATTCTCAACGAGATTTTGCTTAAAATCTTTTCCAGTACATATACTAAGATAATTGTCGTGGACAGTTACTTCTATTTATAACTGCCCGAATTAAATCAAATTTGCCGATACGATTTCGAAATAAAGAACATCTTTTAACAAATTTTATTTTTTTTTATAAATAGAAAATATGTACAAAATTCAATTAAACGTACAAAACCAGGTGTGGTTCTACAACTTGCCAGTTTTAAATTTGAATTACGCGCCACTGCTTACCCTAATAATATCAAACAAGAAGTTGCCAGAACCGCCTGCCGCTTGCCCATGCGCATCAACAGCCCCACCGAAGGGTGAATAACGTTTGTTTCTATCTTGATCGTCTGTATCGACGTTCGATAAATCTTCGGCAGGTTCTGGCGCCGATTCAGCCACGTTTTGATCTTCATCCGCCTCCTCCTCTTCTTCTTCTGCTTCTGCTTCTCTAGGTACCCTCACATGCCGTTTTGCTATCGTGTTGTCATCACTGGCAGGTGACTGTAACAAAGAAATAAGTTTAATTTGATTTGTCTTACACAACCCGTTTATCGTTTGATAAATCGGGTGTAAGCGGCTTTAGTAAAAATGTGTATGGGATGCTTAATGCTAGATTTAAATTAGTATTATTCAGATTTAAATAAACAGAATTCCCTGTAAAAGAAAAGATAGATTAGGTTCCATTTGTCTAATAATGGAATATTTGTTAATGGAAACAGACAAACCTACTGAATAAGTTTTATTAATTTAAAATGATGATTTTAATGATCTTCCATTGGTCTAATAGTGGAATGCGGCTCCTTTCGACTGCGAAGCTTTCTGAACTTCTTCAGTTTTTGTGAAGATTGAAGAAGCCTCGACTGTGGACCATGATATTTTGGTTTGAAAGTATGAATGTTATTTTGTTGCCACGTAAAATAATTGCAATTATAATATGAGAATAAGAACTCGAAAATGAAGTTGATATAATATAATACTTGATACTATATAATACTTGGGATGTTATTTAATGCTTATTTACACAAATGGGTCCCGACTTGGTTATAATTTTCGACAAAAATTATAAACTCTTAGGTCAAAGTTACAAGATAATTCTTATTCCTCCAACCTGCATAGTGAATTGGATCGACTTGAGAGTGTCTACTGAAATAAGTTTGCTGACAACAGGTACACTGAGCATTGAGCTACATTAATTATCTTCTTTAATTTACCTAGCTCTTAGAGCAAGTAATTTTAAGTTACATTCATTGGAAGACACCAGCATTTCATTACTGATTCTTTATTATTTAAGTCGCATTAATAATATTCATCAAAAATCATTTCCAATTTTGGCAAAAGATCTACCCATATTAAAAGCATCTAGAAGATATGTGTCTGTGTGTAAACCTTTAAAAAATTGAGAAGCAGCAGATTATTTCAGTGAGCTAAAATTGACAGAATGTGTTACAGTTTAAGGGGTTTATTTTCCCAAGATTACTATTATATAGTCAACTCGAAGAAATTCAGTGACTATAGATAAAAAAAATAGAAATTGTTTTCAACAACTTCACCTTCTGGTAGTCTGATTTAAGTAATCGCAATTGAATCATTTTACATGACAAAAGAAAACCCATCAATCCAGTCATCGCAAGCAATACTGATGATCAACCACTACTCAAATGACAAGATGTCGATGATGCCTGAGCTCTCACAGTGTACAGTGCTGACAAGTTTACCGCTGCTGCGCTTGTTGAAGCTTCAGAATCTGTGCTTGATTGTGTCGTACTAGTAGAAGTTGACGAGGAAATATCATTATTTTCGTTATCTTCGTAATCTTCATCGTCCTCATCTGGTGGGAAGGTGGGTAAGACTACATTTACTTTTTGACCTCCTCCACCGCCTCCGTTGGCACCACCGCCCAGTCCTCCTTGCTGGAGTATTATACGACCGAATACTCTGAAGGCTGTACTTGTGACATTCTGGATTACGTTGTCTAGAATCTAAAAGGTGAGCATTAATTTTGAAATGGGAAAATTTATTATGATGGGATGTTGGTACAGCATTATTGTAGGGTAGAAATTAGTGGTGATGAATAAAATATTTAAACATTTCGTCTTCAAAACATCTCATTTGATTTCAACCATACAATTATTATAATTCGTCGTAATAAATTGGCAACAAATTTTTTTTCACAAAAACATTTGATGAACCTAAATTTGGTACATAGACAAATTCTAATGCACAGACCAATAGGTTTGAACATTCATTTATAGATTCGAAGTACCGGTTTCGATCTTGTTAGATCTCGTCAGTTTGGTATATCCAACTCGAATGCTAACTTGGAAACCAAATACCGATTTCGATCTTGCTAGATCTTGTCAGTTTGGTATATCCAACTCGAATGCTAACACACTGACGAGATCTAACAAGATCGAAATCGCTATTTGGTTTCCAAACTTCGAATCTAATAAATGTTTAAACCTATTGGTATGTGCATTAGAATCCTTGTCTTCTGGTAACTTTTTCCTAGAGAGCAACCGCTTCGCTAGGTGGCAGTGTTTCAACTGTTGGTAGTTCAGCTATCTATGATTCGCTATACATGCCTGGAGGGCTACATGAATTTGTAGTCTAGGTTGCATTCTACTTGCATACGACATAGACAAATGTTGGAGAGATCACAGGAGTTTTCGTGATTCTCATTCATTTTTTCTCAAAAAATGAAAAATGTATATGTTACCGAAGTTATATCTAAACAGCTTTGTTGTTTATACTGTGGTGAACTCTTCTGATAAATGATATTTTTCATTTGCCTTTCTTATATTGCAAATTGCTTATTTTACGAATTCTTTACCAGAATTTCAATCAAATTCAATTGTTCTTTTTCCTTATTAGCATTTTTCTTTGTACTGTAATTCATTTGACGACAAGGTAACCAGTGCATGTTTTTTTTTTATTTCCAACCTGCTTCATAATATAGTTAAAGGTTTGAAAGTGTAAAACTAAGTTAAAATAATAAGTAAAATACCCAAGACACATGGTTTACAGTTCCATGCACTCAAAAATGCTCTATAAGTGCAATAGATAACAGGTAATTTAAAAGTCAGTGAACATTTTAAACAATCACAGAAAACTGCATAAAACAATATGCACTTCGGAAATAAGGTCATCACCGGTAATTACCCTATACTCAACTCACAAACGCGTAAGTAGATTCCGTTCTATTGGTGAAGGGTATATCGCACCATAACAGAAATTTAATTTAATTTATATCGCACCATAACAGAGGTTTATCAAAAAGCTCGTTATTTTACACATCATACAGCTTTCTATAACTTCTCTCCGGCATATCTTTAGATCATTCTTAATAAGGCTGGAATTCCTGAACAAAGAAAAAGAGATTTTAAAAAACTAAAATTTTGGAAACGGTGGAGCTCTAATGGCAAAGAAAGATGTCAACTTTTGTGTAAAGTTTCTTTTCCAAGGAACACGCTTATCAGTTTAAAAGTTAAAAATAGTTTTGTACGATTCTGGAATTCTTGTGCAGCCTAACTCAATTAATGAATCAAAATTTGGAGCGCTGTAGACAACTAAACTGTAATGTAAGTTTTAGAAACATGTTGCAGCAGATTTAGTTCTACTTGGGTGACAATTTTTTTGGCTGCATGCTCGTAAACATCAATTCGACTCATCCAGCGAACACTGTGTAACTCAATTTTGAAACTTTTTGAGTTATATACACCAGACATTTAAGCTTCGATAATAGTTTTCATTAGAGACTATCGTATACCAATAAATAAAATATTATTTTACTGATTTTTCGTGACTATGTAAACATTTTAATTTGACATCTCGATACAGTAAATAATGAGTCACTACAGACTACAGTCTTCGTTGAATGAGTCGAAATAATATAGCTGATCGAACTCGTGACCTCGTGATCGGTCAAAATGATTTTTTTTTGTAAATGTTACTGGCAAACTCAAAGTTAATATATGATTTGATGATTTGATAAATGTAAAGTTTGCAAGTAGAATACAACCTAGACTGCAAATTCATGCAGCCCTCTAGGCATGTGTAGTGAATCATAGGTAGCTGAACTACCGACAGTTGAAACAGTGCCACCTAGCGAAGCGATTGCTCTCTAGGAAAGTCCCCAGAAGACAATGATTCTAATGCACAGACAATTCGAATTCATTCGAGTGACAACTCGAATTCATTCGAATTGTATATGTTACGTCTAAAATGGATACTTGGTTAGTTTTGAAAATAACCAGTTTGTTTTCAAAATAACTAACAAAGCTGCTATTTTGAAGAAATCAGCCGTTCCAGCCAAATAACAGATAATCAGTAGATAGTTTAGAAACTAGCTAGTCAATATGCAAACTATCTACTTATTATGGTTAAAATGAAGATTTTGAGTAAGTTTAATATAATAGCAGCTAATTTTAATACTAAATGAAAATTTACAAAATTTATTTTAGTCTCTATTAATATGAGTACTTTGGTATTTTAAATAGGCGAATTCACGAGCTAATTTCATTTCATTATAAATGTAAGACAAATCCTCATTCTAAATATTCTAATTTATCATAAAAACAACAAATTAGTAATTATATTCTTTACTTTGGAGGCGTTAACTGTTTGCTGTATTTTAATGTCGAATAGAATTGTCGAGTTTCCAAATTAAAGCAAGGGGTACACTAATAAATAACTCTTATTCACTAAAAAAATGTCGCACGATTATCGTCTTCCAAGAAATCGGAAACTTTTAAAAATTGTAAATTTAGTTCCGACAGCCATGAAGCTTGAACTGTCAAAAACCAGAAATATTTACAAGTTAGACAGAACACAAGACAAAAAATGAAAAAATCGGAAATATTCCACCCAAATTGGATAGCTAGCAGCCCTATCTAGAGCTGACGCATTTACATTTCTTGTTATACACATTTTGCTACATTGGCATTTTACGTAATCTTGATTACTTCTTGTTACTGAAGTATATTCAAATGTTGCTCGAAGTGTACTTTCCATATCAGTCACAGTTTCAAATGACAGCAATTTTTGAATATAAACGAAATAATTTTTAACTAACTTACATATAACTTCACTCCTGCTATTTGAGATTCGAGTTTCCAATTATTACTTATCCGTTTAGTTAGTTTATGAACTAACCAGTAAACTTGCTATTTTGGGCAACTAAAACGATTGCAGTAACCGTATTAGCTAATAGTACGAACTGTTAGTATACAAAGTTAACAAAATATTTGGTTAATGTGAAAACAATCACATAAAATGTATAAATAAATCAAAGCAAATAATTAGTTTGCATACTAACAAGGTAGTTTCTAAACTCCCAATTTAGCATCCGCTATTTTGTTGGAAATGGCTTATTTCTTTAAAATAGCAGCTAATTTAGTATGTTTGCAAACTAACTGGTTAGTTTTAAAACTAACCAAGTATTCATTTTAGCCGTAACATACACACATCAGGAAAGTCAAATACTGTCCATAGGGAGAATGTTAATAAGAGATTTAATATTGAGAGCTAATAGTGGGATAGATGGGCGGCGCCTTGTATTCTCCTACACCGGTGTAAACAATTCAACGCAGAGCGCTGAAAGGAGATTTCAGTAGTACATTATAGCTTCTAACGTGTTTTGTTACGGGATTACTAATGGCAGGCAACAATTTTATTAAAATTTGCGTACCACATGCTGTTGTTCTTTTAGTCTGTTGATTAAATTAACGTCTAAGGCAAAATAAACCTGATATTCTTTGATAACCAAAATAAATAAACGAGATTTCTTAAAGAAAATTTTAATTCTAATGAAGAATAAACAAAATAACTGTTTAAATATTACAATATAAGGAGTTCAAATAGGCCCCTAAACTGTGCTAAACAATATTCCAGTTTGTTGTAAAACTCTCGACGACTTTTTTCTAACATCTAAACTGGAAGATACGAGCATGCTGCGTCAAAGTAGGGGAATACGTTCAGCGGTCCGTAGAAAACTATGGAAGGGACAATTCTTAGCGTTTTACATGGACAATGAAAATTTTTCCTAATCTGTATACCAAACTGACGAGATCTAACAAGATCGAAACCGGTCTTTTGTATCCAAACTTCGAATCTAATAAATGTTTAAACCTATTAGTTTGTGCATTAGAAATGTATAGTTGTATGCCCAATTTGAAAATGAAGTGTATAAAGAAACTTTAAAAAAAAATGTTGCTTATTAATTTAGACAATCTTGTCATAATTCTACAATATTTCTCTACTCGCATATATTTTTCTCCAAAAACTAAACTATTTTTCACTTCTTTTTTAAAATTTTGTCTTTAGTATGAAAATTTTCATCTTTTTTTCAAAATTTCGATTTAGACTTGAAACATTTTGTTTTATTTTATTTTAATTTTTAATTCTCCACCGGAGTCCCAAAATTTTGACTTTTTGGAGATTTTGAAATTAAATTCTCTAAATTTCGACTCTTTTTAGCATTGTATTTCTTGTTTATATCATTTTCAATGTTTACTTTTCTCTTAAATCTTCGACTTACGTTCCAAATTTTGAATGTTATAAAACAGTTTAACTTTTTTATCAAGAATTTGTTCTTTCTCGAAATTTGGAGTTTCGTCTCGAAAATTTCCTAAAATTACAAAATCTCATAAGTTTAAGAGTTTTACGTTTTTTGCCTAATAAGTAATAAAAAGTTAGTATACAAAATTATGGCATACAAAAAAATTTCAAATTTTTAGGTGATTTTCAACAGACTGTAACTTGCTGAAGGAATCGTCGTACAAAAAATCTAAAAAAGGAAAATCGTAGCTTCAAGTATCTAGTTTTTGGGTTTGAACTTTGAAATTTTCTAACCTCAGCAGTTTTCAAGTAATCGTAAAAAACCATCGACAAAAAAATTTCGAAATTTTTTGGCCTACGGACTTTTTTAGACTTAACCACTATATAAACCGCATCATCTAGCTTTAATTTTTTTTTTGTTTTTAAAGATCTTGATACCGCCACTTCTCGCCGAGATATTGGTCTTTGAATGGAAAAGGATCATTTTGTCTTTATTCAAAGATATCTCAGCAACCAGTGCTCGCACAAAAAGTTAAAGATGACTTTAGAAAACTTGAATAAACACTCTACAAGGATTAGCCCATGATTTTTTGATCATGGTTTTTCATTTTAGTGCGTAATTTACCAAAAAACTACCATAAGCCCTTTTTGTTGTTTTTTTAAATTTATGTAAACAATTTTATTTATGTAATAAATTTAAAAAAACATTTTTTCAAAAAATCATGGTCTAATCCTTGTAGAAAATTTTTTCAAATTTCGAAATCCGCCTTCAACTTTCTGTGCCATCACTGGTTGCTGATACATCGATAATCAAAAACAAAATACCGATATTTCGGCGAGAAGTGCTCACATCAAAGCCTGTAAAAAACGAAATTGAATCTGAATGGACACGCTCTTCGGTCCTTATGGTAGTTAAGTCGAAAATGTTTCCAAGTCTGTAGACCCAAAAAAAAAATTTCTAAAATTTTATTGCCGATGGTTTTTTTAAGATTACTTAAAAACCTATGAATCTAAAGCATTTCCAAGTAAGAAAATTTTCTTACGTACTAAATTCTACAATTTACATTTCGTTACAATATCTAAAAACTAGATATTTGGAGCTACAATATCCAAGTAATTTTAAAAAAACCATCGACAAAAAAAACTCGAAAATTTTTTTGTATTTTTTGGTCTACTGACTTTGACTTAACCACTATATGAACTTCATAACTTGTTCATTTAGCTCCAATTTTTTGTTGTTAAAGATCTTGATAGCGCCACTTTTTGCCGAAATATTGGACTTTGAATGGAAAAGGATCATTTTATCTTTGTTTAACGATATCTCAGTAACCAGTGATCGCACAGAATGTTAAAGGTGACTTTGGAAAACTTGAATAAACACTCTACAAGGATTAGCCCATGATTTTTCGATTATTGTTTTTCCATTTAAGTGCTTAATTTTCCAAAAAACTACCAAAAGCCCTTTTTTGTGGCTTTTTTAAATGTATGTAAAAAATTAAAAAACATTTTTTTCAAAAAATCATTAGCTAATCCTTGCAGAGAATTTTTTCAAGTATTCGAAACCCACCTTTAACTTTCTGTGCCATCAGTGGTTGCTGATATATCGATAATCAAAGACAAAATACCGATATTTCGGCGAGAAGTGCTCACATCAATCCTGTAAAAAACGAAATTGAATCTGAATGGACACGCTCTTCGGTCCATATGGTAGTTAAGTCGAAAATGTTTCCAAGTCCGTAGACCCAAAAAAAAATGTCTAAAATTTTATTGTCGATGGTTTTTTTAAGATTACTTAAAAGCCTATGAATCTAAAGCATTTCCAAGTAAGAAAATTTTCTTACGTACTAAATTCTACAATTTACATTTCGTTACAATATCCAAAAACTAGACATTTGGAGCTACAATTTCCTTTTTTTTAGATTTTATGAACTTCGAAATTTTCTAACCTTAGCCGTTTCCAAATAATCCTTAAAAAAACCATTGACAAAAAAAATTCGAAATTTTTTTTGTTTTTTTTTTTGGTCTACGTACTTTGATTTAACCACTATGTGAACTTCATAACTTGTTCATCTAGCTCCAATTTTTTTTTGTTAAAGATCTTGATAGCGCCACTTCTCGCCGAGATATTGGGTTTTGAATGGAAAAGGATCATTTTATCTTTGTTTAACGATATCTCAGCAACCAGTGATCGCACAGAAAGTTAAAGAGACTTTAGAAAACTTGAATAAACACTCTACAAGGACTAGCCCATGATTTTATTGTTTTTCTATTTTAGTGCTTAATATTTCAAAAAACTGCCAAGAGCCCTTTTTTGTTGCTTTTTCAAATTTATGTAAAAAAATTTTTTTATGTAATAAATTTAAAAAAACATTTTTTCAAAAAATCATGTTATAATCCTTGTAGAGAATTTTTTCTAGTTCCGAAACCCACCTTCAACTTTCTATGCCATCACTGGTTACTGATATATCGATAATCAAAAACAAAATACCGATATTTCGGCGAGAAGTGCTCACATCAAAGCCTGTAAAAAACGAAATTAAATCTGAATGAACAAGCTCTTCGATCCATATGGTAGTTAAGTCAAAAATGTTTCCAAGTCCGTAGAGCCAAAAAAAAAAAATTCTAAAATTTTATTGTCGATGGTTTTTTCAAGATTACTTAAAAGCTTATGAATCTAAAACATTTCCAAGTAAGAAAATTTTCTTACGTATGTTACGGTTTAAATTTCCATTAGAGATAGTGCTTGTGGCTAGGCCACCAAACATACGCTGTTGGTTTTGTAAGTGCTGGCATATCTTCTGTCAGTCTTGGTCTGAAGGAAATCGGCCATCTTCTCTCTGGTCGTTCACTTGAGAGTCATGCTTCTCAAGGTGAGGTTACAGAGTTTTCCAAATGGATCTTGGATGTTTTTCCTGTGAAGGATTTACTGTAACCCACCTTCGGACCGTCTGGGGCGATTGTATTTCATGGTGTTACTGGGTTAGGACGAAAGCCTCAGATGGTTCCGGTTTTTCCGGAATAAGCAGGGAGGTGCTCCCCAAGCACGCACACACAATTAACATTTCGTTACAATATCAAAAAACTAGACATTTGGAGCTACAATTTCCTTTTTTTAGATTTCGCGTACGATCATTTTTTACCAAATTACAGTTGAAAATCCCCTAAATATTTGGATTTTTTTTATCTCAAATTTTTTCCACTAGTGTACTTATCCGTAAAAAAATTCTTCCATATTTTCACAAAATTGAAATTTCTTTAATAATTTAAATGTTTTGCAAAATTTCGACTTTTTGAAAATTCCGACATTAAAATTACAATTTTTGTTTTCCCTTAAACTTCGATTTTAATTTCGCGTTTAGTCTTTCAATTTTTGTTTACTTTCCCCAAAATCAAGCTTTAACTCTCAGTTTTTACTTATTGTGGGTCCAATAGTTTTCAATTCAGAAGAGTTTTGCCTATGGTATGGTGGACATACTGAGTTACCGTGCTCTGATGTTTTGAAATTGGCCTCTTTTTTTAAATTTTCATTTTTCCATCCTTGTATTTTATTTGTTTGTTCCTGAAGAAGCCCTTTACGATCGTGGACGAAACGTCGAACACTTTTAGTAGTTCTTTGACACAGTCCAATCCCGGAAGAATTATATCCTGTACTGACTGTGGCCGTGGAAGCCTTCGTTACCAAAAGTTTCAGTTTAAACAACAAATCTTAAATTCTAAAGATTTTGACTCCTTTTCAAATTGACTTCAATTTCCGAAATACAATGTCTTTTTTTAAATTACGAATACAAACTCGAAAATTCAAGATTTTTTCTCGAAATTTTCAATATTAATTTCAAATCGCGACCCTAACAGGTGTATTTCCTGTAGGTACTAGCACCTCGTACACAAATGCACTAAACGGGTACTTTATTCAAAAAATCTATGATAGTATCTGACACAGAGATACTTCATTGTCCAAATCTTCTACTATCACTATTAACAACATTAGCTTCTAGTGACTATAAATTTCTATATAAAAAAACCTTTTCAAAAGGGTCGAAATTTCTAGAAAAAAATGAAAAATAAAAATGAAAAAAATGTTAAATAAATTGAAAAAAACATAATATTTCCGGTCAATAAGGGTCTACCATGAAGAATAAAAAAATGAAATTTTGGAAGTAACTCAAAGTTTTTATCTAAACTTTTTCGTCAAAAATCGAAGTTTCAAGTAAAAAGTCTAAATTTCGATAAAAAAAGGCTAAATTTGACAACCCTAAGATTTTTATAAAATAATCATTTGCAGGAGAGTCCAAATTTCAAAAATTAATTAAAAGTTGTAAAATATTTTAAAGATTTATGTAAAAACTGCTTAAAGAAAAGTCGAAGCGAAATTTTGTACTACAAAAAATCGATATTTATGGAAAACTCGAAAATTTTACAAAAAACTATTTAGAAAAAGTCAAAATTTGGAGAAACATGGCGAAATTTGAGGAAAACTATAAATTTCGGGAAAACGTCAAAACTTCGACCCTGGAGTTGCTACAACACACAACCATTTTTTTTTTGATAAAGTTTAAGCTTACATACACTTATTACCGATGTCTTTATGATTAAACTGAAAAAATTGTAAATTATAGATAGATGAAGAGAGTAAGGCGGCCAACTATTGAAAAGGGCAATGTGGGGCAACATTTGTAATTTATTTTTGTCGATCAAAAAAAAAAAGGTCTTCACTTTCTGTTTCTCTCCCCTACATATCTTTGAAATATGGTCGGTTCATCGGTGTGACATAGCTTAGTCGTTCGTTTTTTGTGCTGTATTGGAATAGGTTGGATTTGATATTTAATGATTTTTTGTGCTGGATTGGAATAGGTTGGATTTGATATTTAATAATTTGAAAATCTATGAATGAATTCAATATTTAAGAATGCGGGACATCCGGGACGCATAAGGCGTTTTGCGGGACTATTTTATTAATTATTTCTATGCGGGACTGTAACCGCCATTCCGGGACAGTCCCGCAGAATGCGGGACGGTTGGCCACCTTAGCAGAGAGCCTCTAAAGGTACGAAATTTTACGAATCAAATTAGGTGACCAAGCGAGAAACCAAGGGGTGAAAGCAAACGCGTTCCAAGGCTGCTTCGATTTAATCACATTAGATACGATTTATGTAATTAAAAAACTTGTCCACTTAATATGAATAATAAATTAATTTCCTTTCCCTTTCATTGTTAAAAACCCGATTTATAATGGAGTGAAAAATGAACGGCTTAGACTTATGCACAAATCAATAGCAACAGCAATAACGGGAACACGTGGTCGCCGCATTAATGCTTTTAAATTGTTCCGAGTATTTTGTGGAATACGTGTATAACGTCATAAGGTAATTATTGAGAAGGCGTGCGAAAATGCATACCTACGTATTTCTAATTTCAATTTTAAAATGCATTTTACGATAAAAAAACAACATCAATTATAATTTATGGATTGGCAAATACTTTTTATATATAAAAATGGAAATTGACTAATATACCCGTAAAGCACCTAGATAATTTTAGCGATTTCTTTGAGAGATACAGAAATGTTAACATTTAGATAACTTTTTTTAGTCGTCAGATTACTGACATCTAACAGATATCTATAAGATGATTTTGATAGATGTCTTTAGGATGAGAAATCTTTATGTTAACATAATGTTAACTTTCTGACAATATTTCCCGATGTCAGACTCTAAAAAATGATGACTCTAGAAGCTCTTTAAGAGAGCTTATTGCTGAGAGGGTATATATCAACGCACAGTCCAAACCGCTAAGTCTAGGAACTCGAAATTTTGCACAGAGGTTCTTTTTGTAATGCAGGCGCCCACTAGGAAGGGATTTTTGGAAATTCGACCTCTAAGGGGGCCTAATGGGGAATGAAAAGTACGCTCTGACATCTGTTAAAGTTATAGTTAACTCCATCTAAATTCGAATAAGCAGACAGCAAATTAATATTGACAATTGTTTGCCATTTTTGAACTGGTAACGGTTTTTATTTTAATTCATCAGTTAAACTGATAAGTGACCGTGGAATTGATAAGTATCGACGAGGAAGTGGCGCAATAAATTGTCATTGCCATTACTCGAGATGACAGTGACGAAATTTGTCCATGGGAAACTTGAAATTTTACAAAGAGCTTCTTAAAATTGACAAGTTCTGTATTTCAGTTTTTGAAGATACCTAAGGACCAGTACGTTCCACCAAAAAAGGGCTTCCTGTAATAGTTTTTCTTTTAAAATGAAGACAGCTGGATATTTTCGTAATTATTTGATATACAAATTTAATAATGCACAGACCAATAGGTTTGAACATTTATTAGATTCGAAGTTTGGAAACCAAACTTCGAATCTAATAAATGTTCAAACCTATTGGTTTGTGCATTATAGAATCCTTGTCTTCTGGGAACTCTCCTAGAGAGCAACCGTTTCGCTAGGTGGCAGTGTTTCAACTGTTGGTAGTTCAGCTACCTATGATTCACTATACACGCCTGGAGGGCTGCATGAATTTGTAGTCTAGGTTGCATTCTTCTTGCATACAAATTTAAGATTAAAATTTAAGGTTCGAAAATCTGAATAAAAAGTAAGACTTTTTAAAGTAATTTTCATAATTTAAAAAAATAAGATAAGCATTTCAATTTTTTTAAATTGTTGACAAAAAACCTATAAATTGATTGGATTGGAAATTTTTAGGTATTTTTACTACTGAAATAATTCTAACTACAAAATTTTGATTTGCACTTGAAATTTTTGCAACATTGAAAGTCTTGGTTGTCAAAAATCGTACTTTAAAGTTTAAACTTGTAATTCCTACCTAAATCTTTAAATAAAAGTAAAAATTGAAACAATGCTTTCAATTATGAGAAAAAGTTGAAGTTTAAAAAAATCGAGAACCATATATTGAAAAAAAAAAGTTGAAACTTCTAAAAAAATTCAAATTGGAAGCAGAAAATCTTGGGAAAGTAAAAGTAACCGTTGAAAGTTTACACTCAAATTTTTGAGAAACAGAACAATAGAAAACTCATATATTTTAAAATATTTTCAAATTTTATATTTCGGTTATCAAAATTATTACTGCTTTGGATCCTTGCTTGATTTGATCCGCCACTGTGAGTGATAAGCTAAAATGCAAAACAATCAAGACTGAGTTTATTTTAATTCCCAATTTGAATTTTGTCTACAAATATAATGATTCTTCATGGTGAACTCCTCTTATTGACTGGAAATATTATGTTTTTTAATTTTATTAAACATTCTTTGTTGACAAACAATAAAAATTTAAATATTTCCAAACTGGGCCGAAGAAATGTTAAATAAAATTAAAAAACAAAATATAATGATGTTTTCAAAAACCATTTTAATCTTCAAATGCATACTTTTTTTCTCGAAATTGCAAAACTTCATTTTTCCTTAAATTTTCTGCTTTCATTTTTTTTCCTAAAAATTAAAAAGTCCCAATTCTGTTTTTTCTATAAATATTCAAAAATTAAAATACAAAACTTGTCCCCCGAAATCAATAAAGATTTTAAAAAAAACACAACAGAGAGATGCAGTATCTCTCTGAAGATGACAGCTTGGCTGTCGAAACGGGTTAGAGCAACCTTTGTTGTGTTTTTTAATCTTTTTTGGTTTCAGGGGACAAGTTCTGTATTTCAATTTTTGAAGATAACCAAGGACCACCAAAAATACAAATATTCAGTTTCCAAACAACTTCTTTTTATCTCAAAATGCATTTAAATCTTTATATTTTTTTTCTTCAATTAAAAAAGAATTTTGCGTTTTAGGGATTTTAATTTTAATTTTGAAATTTCATCGCTAAATTGTTTTCTCGAAATTTTGAGACTAATTTTTTTTGCTCAGATAATAAGCCTTGTATATACCAATATATACAAGTTTATTACGATGCAATTGAAATCTAATTTCATTAGAATCTAATGAAAACTAGATTGCAATTGCAAAGTTCACGTAGATGAGGCAAAGCTTGTATCACGGGTTGCATCGCAACATCCATAGATACAAACGTCCCCGGTGTGACTTTACTTTCATCTAGTTTTGACAAATGAACAATTTAATGTTTTGTAATTAAACAGTTAAACGTGCTTAAAATTGAAAATATGTACCACCGCAACCATAGACTAGTTTCGGCCTTCCTTGTCCTCATCAGCATGGTACGGTGGTTGTATATACTTTCAACTTAAAGCCGTTAGTCAGTAGTATAAATATCCAAGAGAGCAAACCTCCATTGGGTGACTTGTAACTGACTTTTAACTCTTTATTACGCAAACATTTTCGCTACATGCTAATTGAAGCATTATTCTCTGCTGAGATAATAAGCCTTGTCTATACGAATATATACAAGTTTATTACGATGGATTTGAAATCTAATTTCATTAGAATTTAATGAAAACTAGATTGCAATTGCAAAGTTCACGTAGATGAGGCAAAGCTTGTATCACGGGTTGCATCGCAACATCCATAGATACAAACGTCCCCGGCGTGACTTTACTTTCATCTAGTTTTGACAAATGAACAATTTAATGTTTTGTAATTAAACAGTTAAACGTGCTTAAAATTGAAAATATGTACAACCGCAACCATAGACTATTTTTTTTTATTTATAAAGTCAAAACTTGAGCAAAATCTATTTTAATATGAACGAATGAATTTTCACACTTTGTTTTTGTAATTTTGAAAAAAACCACAATTTGCAACATTTTTTGAAAAGTTGAAGATAATAATTTTCAAAAGAAGTAAAGGTTGAGATCTCCAAAATATCAAAAATAATCGACATTTTGAAAGAACTCGAAATCTAAAATAATGACGAAATTTTCGGAAAGTTAAAAAACATTCTAAAATTTGAAAAAGTCGAAGTTAAAAATATCGAAACTTTTTTTTCGAGACAAAATGGAAATTTTGAAAAAAATTTAAACTTTCAAAAATCTCAATACCCACCTTCAAATAAAAAACAAAGAGAAATCTATAAAAAAATGTCAAAATTTTCAAAAAAGTCAGGATTAAAAATAAATTTTAAAAAATAATTTTGAAAAAGTAGTAATTTCAAAAATATCGAAACTTTGAAAAAAGAAATTAAATTTGCTGAAAAAAGTCGACACTTCCAAAAAGTTGAAATTTTTATTAGGTCGAAAATTTAAAAAGTCAAACTTTCGAAAAGAATTCCAAACTTTTGAAGTTAAATCAATACTAAAAAATCCATGTTTTAAAAAAATACAGTTTAAAAAAACAAAAAGGATCATTTTGTCTTTGTTCAACGATATCTCAGCAACCAGTGATCGCACAGAAAGTTAAAGGTGACTTTAGAAAACTTGAACAAACATTCTACAAGGATAAGCCCATGATTTTTCGATTATTTTTTTTCCATTTTAGTGCTTAATTTTCCAAAAAATTACCACAAGCTCTTTTTTGTTGCTTTTTTGAATTTATGTAAAAAATTTTAATTATGTAATAATTTAAATCATGGTCTAATCCTTGGTAGAGAATTTTTTCTAGTTTCGAAACCCACCTTCAACTTTCTGTGCCATTACTGGTTACTGATATATCGATAATCAAAAACAAAATACCGGTATTTCGATGAGAAATGCTCACATCAAAGTCTGTAAATAACAAAATTTAATCTGAATAAACAAGCTCTTCGGTCCATATGGAAGTCAAGTCAAGTCAAAAATGTTTCCAAGTCCGTAGACCAAAAAAAAAACTTCATAACTTGTTCATCTATCTCCAATTTTTTTTGTTAAAGATCTTGAAAGCGCCACTACTCGCCGAGATATTGGTCTTTGAATGGAAAAGGATCATTTTAACTTTGTTTAACGATATCTCAGCAACCAGTGATCGCACAGAAAGTTAAAGGTGACTTTGGAAAACTTGAACAAACACTCTACAAGGATTAGCCCATGATTTTTCGATTATTGTTTTCATCATGCTTAATTTTCCAAAAAACTACCAAAAGCCCTTTTTTGTTGCTTTTTAAATGTATGTAAAAACTGAAAAACATTTTTTTCAAAAAATCATTAGCTAATCCTTGCAGAGAATTTTTTGAAGTATTCGAAAATCACCTTTAACTTTCTATGTCATCAGTGGTTGCTGATATATCGATAATCAAAGACAAAATACCGATATTTCGGCGAGAAGTGCTCACATCAATCCTGTAAAAAACAAAATTTAATCTGGATGAACAAGCTCTTGGGTCCATATGGTAGTTAAGTCAAAAATGTTTCCAAGCCCGTAGACCAAAAAAAAAATTTCTAAAATCTTATTGTCGATGGTTTTTTTAAGATTACTCAAAATCCTATGAATCTAAAGCTTTTCCAAGTAGGGAAATTTTCTTACGTACTAAATTCTACAATTTGCATTTCGTTACAATATCCAAAAACTAGACATTTGGAGCTACAATTTCCTTTTTTTTTAGATTTTATGAACGATCTTTTTTTATCAAATTACAGTTAAAAATCACCTTAATATTTGGAATTTTTTTTATCCCAAATTTTTTCCACTAGTGTAGTTATCCGTAAAAAAAATCTTCCAAATTTTCTCAAAATTGAAATTTTTCTAATAATTCAAATGTTTTGCAAAATGTCGACTTTTTTTAAAATTCGGACATTAAAATTACAATTTTTGTTTTCCCTTAAACTTTGATTTTAACTTCGCGTTTAGTCTTTCAATTTTTGTTTACTTTCTCCAAAATCAAGCTTTAAACTCTCAGTTTTTACTTATCGTGGGTCCAAAAGTTTCATTTTAAACAACAAATCTTCAATGTTCTAAAGATTTTGACTTCTTTTCAAAAGGACTTCAATTTCCAAAATCCAATGTTTTTTTTTAATTACCAATAAAAACTCGAAAACTCAGGATTTTTTTCTCGAAATTTTAATAATAATTTCAAAATATTCGAAATTTTCAAAACAAAATTTATCAAAAAAGGTGACATTTAAATGAAAAAAATGAGATTTTCACATAAAAGGAATTTAAAAAGGTCAACATTTTGAAAAAAGTCGAAATTTTTAGGAAATTTGAAATTTTGAAACAAGCCAACAATTTTTCAAAAAAGCGAACTTTAAAAGGGAGTTCAAAATTTTGAAGAAAGTCGAAAAAAAATTGCAAAAAAGTTGTAATGTAAAAAAGTTCAAAATCATAAATAAGCGAAATTTTCAAAAAACAGTGAACAATTTCAAAAGAAACATCGAAATCTTTCGAAAAGAGTTGTAATTTTGAGGAAAAAAATTCTGGATAGGGATAAAATAGTGGAACTGGATTTACTCAATATACGTCACAAATTATTATGCAAGAAGCAGTCTGTACTGTATCGTAAGAATTTGCAAAACATTCATTTAAAAATACGTTGTTTACAGCCTCGAACATTTTGCATAACATTTTAGAATTAGACATTCAAAAGAAGAAACTTTGATATTGCATACATTAAAAATTAATGTCATTATTGCTATCATACCGCACAGTTGATTCTTACAATATTAATTGGACAAATGTTTTAGTGGAAACCATCATATATGTATGAGAAAAATCTTGTTGCCAACTTATTAATGAGATAATAAGCCTTGTATATACGAATATATACAAGTTTATTACGATGCAATGGAAATCTAATTTCATTAGAATCTAATGAAAATTAGACTGCAATTGCAAGGTTCACGTAGATGAGGCAAAGCTTGTATCACGGGTTGCATCGCAACATCCATAGATACAAACGTCCTCGGCGTGACTTTACTTTCATCTAGTTTTGACAAATGATCAATTAAATGTTCTGTAATTAAACAGTTAAACGTGCTTAAAATTGAAAATATGTACAACCGCAACCATAGACTAGTTTCGGCCTTCCTTGGCCTCGTCAGCATGGTACGGTGGTTGTATACACTTCCAATTTGTTGCGGTTGTACATATTTTCAATTTTAAGCATGTTTAACTGTTTAATTGCAGAACATTTAATTGGTCATTTGTCAAAACTTATTAATGTTTATAAAGCTGAAAATCTGTGACACCTACCTGTGACAGAGGTGGACAAAACTGTCCTACCAATTGAACAAAACTATTAACGCCTCTCAGTAGACCAGGTAAATCGATATTTTGTAAAATATTTGTTAGACCATTTGCACCTCCTGATACATTAACACCTCCGCTTGCGTTGCCACTTCCTGCCTAATTTATTTGGAGAAAATACATTACATTTTGCATCAGAGTACAATATTCCAAAAATTAAAAATAAGCTTAGGAGAAAATACAAACAGAAAGTACAGTAGTATTTATATGATCTACAAAATCATTAGTCTGGAATCCATCATTAACGACAATTACACCGTTGATTGGCTAAATTATTCAATACTGACAAATCAACTATTTCATTAACAAATATTGAAATACAAATCTTGCCTCCTGAAACCAAGAAAGATTGATAACACACAACAAAAGTTGCTCTAACGCGTTTCGTTAGCCAAGCTATCATCTTTAGAGAGATAGACAGAGTAGAGACAGAGCATCTCTCTTAAGATACTAGCTCAGGCTATCGAAACGCGTAAGAGCAACCTTTGTTGTGTTTTTTAATCTTTCTTGGTTTCAGGAGGCAAGATTTGTATATTCAATTTTTGAAGATAACCAAGGACTAGCTCCGTTCCACCAAAAAAATTCCATTAATATTTAGGGAAGCTTAATATTTATTTAGTTTGGCAGGTAAACGCCATCTGTTAATGTTACTGTTTCAGTTTACCATTAAGGTGAGATTTAACAGGTTGATAAGTCGGACCATCAGCTTTTTTCCGATTTACGGATGCTGCAATATGCCATGTTGAATAATGTATTGCAATTGCTTACGACATTAGTGATTTCTTGGTCATGTAAATACACATAAAAAAAAAGAATTACATTCCTTATTCCATCTAGAATAATAATTGAGGAATAGAAAACAAAACTGCCAATGTTCTGCTCCATAGCTTGAATAATAATACGTCCAACGGTAACGTAACCATTGTCATATTGCCGGTAATGTATTGACATTTTATTATAATAAATGTGCCACCAATGATGTATATTTCTCATTTCTCAGAATGTTATTTGTTTAAGCAAATCGAATCTAATTAAATGTGAACGAGTTGAAGGTATTATTACAGAACACAATAGAGTCGTTTCGAGGTTTAATTGTTTAAAAATGAAAGTTTTACCACAGTCGGAAGAAATTTTACACTTTTTATAAAATCAAGTGTAATTATTTCGTAGACTCGAGGTATATATATTAGCTAGATTCATTTTTACATTAATTATAAATTAATCATGCAGAAAGTGGTCTAAATAGTTCAATTATCGAATTACTAAGTCGAAACTAACGAGGGAATAGTTAATAGATTATTTGGTCAACTGAATAAAATCTTTGGATTCTCCTTAAGGTAGAAGAAGTAGAAAAGTAGAAAAAGCTTTCCACTACTATGCAAAATCGTAATTAGGAATTGAAAGTCAGCAAAATGGAATCCAGTAGTTATGCGGGATCAAAAAATTCATTTTAGATAATGTGTCAAAAATAAACTGGGAATTGGACGGAATTATACGAAAAAAGTAATTACTTACTTCCTGACAACAATTAATATATATTAATGCGTAATTAACTAAATGAATACGTTTAAACAGATCCGTAATATGTGGGTTTTACCGTTGTCGAACTACTTTAATGTAATTATTAATTAATGTATAGTTGGGAAGCGATTTCAAGAAAATTTAGCTTGAACAATTTTCCGATGAAATAAATGATTAAAATTTTAAGCACTGCTTTGTCAAACCATTCAGTTAGTGACTAGTTAAATGGCAGTTTCAAGAGAACATTGTTTTAATAGTTTTCTAAAATTGAAATACAAAGCTTGTTCCCTGAAACCAAGAACGATTAAAAAACCCAACAAAGGTTGCTCTAACGCGTTTCGATAGCCCAGCTCTCATCTTTAGAGAGATAAACAGAGTAGAGACAAATTATATCTCTGAAGATGATAGCTTGGCTATCGAAACTCGTTAGACCAACCTTTAAGGTGTTTTTTAATCTTTCTTGGTTTCAGGGGACAAGATTTGTATTTCCATTTTTGAAGATAACCAAGGACCAGTCCGTTCCACCAAAATTAATAGTTTTCAAGTAAAATGAGCTATTAAAAACGCGGCTTCGATAAAATATAATGCAAAATCTAAAAGTTTTTCTTGCTATTCTCTTCTTTTGAGATTATCTTGTCCATTATTTCCTCATTATATTAATCTCGTGATCTTAATAATACCTTAAATATTTCTTAATAGCTTTAATTGGAATGAAATTCCCATAAATCCGCTAATGAATCAAATTAGATCGAATATGATAAAGTAATTTGATATATCTTTGGATTAGGCTCTGGGCAATATATGACATAAGAGTCGTGAGTATATGAGGCGCAAAGTCTTTCTTTGGCTACTTTCACTTGTATACTTTCTTCCTTAACCTTGTCGGGGTCTCTTCGTGCCGTGCTTACGCGTCCGACCGTTCATTGATTACGTTATGGTAGGTGAAAGATTCCTCAGGAACTTCGCTTTCGTCGTAGCGAACTTTAAAGCTAATATTTATTCATTGCAAATGTCGAGGATTCAATTACTTTTGGATTTAAAGTGCCAAAAATGCTTTAGATATACGAAGTAGGTATGTCTTATGGGGCCAAACTGTAGCATCTTGTAAGGAAAGGTGACTCTCGGGGAGTACAGGAAAATGAGAGAAAAACTATGTTAAAAAAATCGAATGGATTATTGGGGATGGTAAAGTGAAAATTTAGACTTTCAAAATTACCATTTTTTTCAGAATTTCAGCGTTTTCTCAAAATGTTCCTTTTTTTTTAAATTAATTTGGAGAATTTCTACTTTTCTAAATATTTATTCATTGCAAATGTCGAGGATTCAATCACTTTTGGATTTAAAGTGCCAAAAATGCTTTAGATATACGAAGTAGGTATGTCTTATGAGGCCAAACTGTAGCATCTTGTAAGGAAAGGTGACTCTGGGGAAGTACAGGAAAATGAGAGAAAAACTATGTTAAAAAAATCGAATTGGGGATGATAAAGTGAAAATTTAGACTTTCAAAATTACCATTTTTTTCAGAATTTCAGCGTTTTCTCAAAATGTTCCTTTTTTTTAAAATTAATTTGGAGAATTTCTACTTTTCTAAAAATTACGATTTTTTCTGAAAATTTTCGAAAAATTCGAAGTTTAAAAATTTAGAAGTTCGTTTGAAAATTTCGACTATGTCGAGCACTTTTCTCCCTTATTTGTTACTGTTTCTTCCATTCTTCCTCCATTTAAATGTCCTAGCCATGCTAATTTTTGACTAAAGCCTTTCATGACTTTTTTCCTCAAAATCTGGCTTTGAATTTAAAATTTCAATATTTTTCCAAAGATTCGACAATAGTTTTTAAATTTAGATTCTTTTTTAAAACAATTTTATTCCTAAAATTACTCAAATTATAAAAAGTGAACGAGTAAAATATAAATTTTTTCGAAAAAAAAACTTTTTAATTTAATTCTGTCCATCATTTTCAAAAATTTGGGAATTTTTTAAATCAAAATTTAAACTTTTCCTCGAAATAAAAAGTTAGCACTTTTAGTTTTTATAGGTTTCTCTAAAATTTTGATTTTAATAGCAACATGTAGATTTTTTCCCCGAAATTTTATAAATAGTCCCACTCCTTTTCTCAAGTCATCAAATTCTACTCCATTTGAAAATGTATGATTTTTTAATCGACAATTTTGACCTATTTAAAAATTTCTATTTTTTAAATCTCAATTTTTTTCTCACAATTTCGACCTTTTCTCGAAATTTCGACTTTTTTTTAAATATTAATAATTTTTATCGTAAAAAATTATGAACTTGAGACTTTCTTAAAATTTCGGTGTAAGAAACAACAGATTCTTTGATAACTTCAACTTTCTTTTTCGAATTTAAATACTTTTTAAATTTTTTAACATGTTCACACCATAATTGGGCTTTTTTTTTAAATTTTGTTTTTTTCAATACTATATTTTGATTTCTGCTACTTTTTTATACACTTTCTTTGAAAAATTATGCTTTTTTTTTAAAGTCTCACTTTTTTAAAAATGTCAACTTTGAAAATTTCGATTTTTTTAAACCAATTTTTTTGTGAAAATTTTGACATTTTGAACATTTCAGGTTTTTAAAATTTTGATCTTTAAAAATTGTGATTTTTTAGTGTCAACTTTTTCAAAAAGTTCGATTTTTTTCCCTATCTACACCTTATTTGAAAGATTTAACCTTTTTTAACCTATTTTATTCGAAGCTTTAACCTTTTTGGAAATTTTGAGTATTTTCATGCTCTAATCTTTTTCAAAATTTCTACCTACTTTTAGTGTCACCTTTTTTAAATATCTCGACTTATTTAAAATTTTCGATTTTTTTCGAAATATCGACCCTTTGCGAGATTTCAAATTTTGCCTCTTTGAATATTTCGTCTTTTTTTGATTCAACATGTTTAAAATTCCATTTTTTTAAACTGATTTGAAAATTTCGATTTTTGTTTTAAAAATGTTGACATTTCTATTGAAAACTTCAAATTTCAGTTTCAGTTTTTCCAAATTTCCATTTTTTGAATATAACCTTGTCTCAAATTTTAGATTATTTTAACAATTTTGATCTTCGATTTCAACTTTCGAAAATTTTAATTTTTGAAAAACTTTTCTTTGAAAATTTAGACTTTAATGAAAATTTTTATTTCTACTTTTTTGTATACTTTCTTGAAAACTCTTTCTACTGGTTTTCAAAATTTTGACTTCAAAAAATTCTAATTTAAAAAGAAATAATAAAGATGTTTATTTCAATTTCGATTTTTTTGTTGAAGTTCAAATATGGTTCGAATATTTCCAAATTTTGGCCTTTCTCGTGATTTTGAGATTCCTAGTTTACTTTTTGGGGGAATTTCCTCTATTCTGAGATTATTGATTTTATCGTGAAATCTCAGCTTTAAAAATTTCACGATCTGTTTTAGTAATTTCTACTTTTTTTTTGAAATTTCGGACGATATTCAAAATCGTTTTATTTTCACAGTTTTTGCTTTACTTTATTTTTGAAAAGGTTTACTTTTTTAGAAACCGTTGAACTTATTAAAATATTTACATTTTGTGAAATTTTCTAATTTTTAAATATTTCAAAATTAAATTTATTTAGAATTCTTAATTTTTTTTCAAAGTTGGGATTTTTTTAAAAAAGTATCATATTTTGCTACAAATTGTGAAATTTTTTTTCGGTAAGTTTTTTGAATTTTTTATTTTTTCAAAATTTCGTTCTTTTTCACAATTTTGATTTTTATCAAAAATTTCAACCGTTTCTCAAAGTTTCGACCCTTATTTTTTAAAGTTGCAGCTTATTTTCAGAATCTTGCCTTTTGCTCTAAATTTCTAATATTTTTTTTTTAATATTGTCCATCTTTGATCTCAGTAATTTTAGACATTTTTCAGATTTCGATTCTTTTTAGAAATTTCTGGGTTAGTCTCGAAAATGATAAGAATTTTAAAATGTTAACTCAGAATTTTGAGAAAAAAATGAAAATTTTGAGAAAAAACTCGACATTTATGAAGAAACTGTCAACTTTTGATTTTTATCAAAAATTCCAACCATTGTTCAAAGTTTCGATCGTTTCTCAAAGTTTCGACTTTTTTTTGAAAGTTGCATCTTATTTTCAGAATCTTGACTTTTACTCTAAATTTCTAATATTTTTTTTAATATTGTCCATCTTTGATCTCAATAATTTTAAAGACATTTTTCAGATTTCGATTCTTTTTAGAAACTCCTGGGTTAGTCTCGAAAATTATAAGAATTTTAAAATGTAAACTCAGAGAAAAAAAACAAAAATTTTGAGAAAAAACTCGACATTTATGAAGAAACTGTCAACTTTAGATTTTTATCAAAAATTCCAACCATTGTTCAAATTTTCGATCGTTTCTCAAAGTTTCGACTGTTTTTTGAAAGTTGCAACTTATTTTCAGAATCTTGACTTTTGCTCTAAATTTCTAATATTTTTTTTAATATTGTCCATCTTTGATCTAAATAATTGTAAAGACATTTTTCAGATTTCAATTCTTTTTAGAAATTCCTGGGTTAGTCTCGAAAATGATAAGAATTTTAAAATGTTAACTCAGAATTTTGAGAAAAATATGAAAATTTTGAGAAAAAACTCGACATTTATGAAGAAATTGTCAAATTTTGATTTCTATCAAAAATTCCAATCATTGTTCAAATTTTCGATCGTTTCTCAAAGTTTCGACTGTTTTTTGAAAGTTGCAACTTATTTTCAGAATCTTGACTTTTGGTCTAAATTTCTAATATTTTTTTTAATATTGTCCATCTTTGATCTCAATAATTTTAAAGACATTTTTCAGATTTCGATTCTTTTTAGAAATTCCTGGGTTAGTCTTGAAAATGATAAGAATTTTAAAATGAAAATTTTGAGAAAAAACTCGACATTTATGAAAAAACTGTCAAACTTTTTTTTTAGTTTTTTTTATGAATATCAAATAATCGAGAGTTTTAAAAAAAGTTCTAAATTAATAAAAGAATATTAAAATTTCAACTGGAACAGCACTCAAGTCAAATAAGAGCCACATGCAGCCGAATTTGCCCACCCTTGACATAGACCGATATGAAAAAACGACGTGTAACAATTTTTAATTATTGACTCTCTCGAATTAAATTTTGATTTAGCTGCTTATGCCCTTATGCTCTTTAAGGTAGCGCCTGATGTCGTTGCCTCTTTGCATCATAGTACGGCACGGCCCTGTATATGTGAGTCACAAAGGCCTTCCTTTGTAACTGGATTCTACTTAAAAAAAGTAAATAATTTGAGCGACCTAAATCGCAATGATGGTACTTGATTAGAATTCTTTCGATGACATCTGATTAGAATTAATTTCTAGAAGATGTTCTGAGATTTATATCATAAAATATGAATAATTTTTAATTTCAGACAAGGCACAACTACTAGAATAGATCTTGTTCAAATGTGGTAAACACCCATCATTTTGCATCATCAATTAAATCTCCGTGAAAGGTAGAAATCTAAGATGCTGTAAAACACGGGATCCATTTTTATTCTCATTAAATCGTAAGCGACTGCAAAACCTTCAACATGACAAAATTCTGTGTAAATAAAAGAAAAAGTAAACCCAGATACTGATAATAAAATGTAGAACATATTACAACTGTACAAAATATATTACGTTACGTAGATCTAAAGATAAAAACAAGGTCGTGTTTAACCCTCTCCTGCATGTAAATTGCAGAAAAGTATTTTTATTACTCTAGACATGAAAATTCCATGATGCAAAAGATGAAACAATAGAAAACTTAATCGTATATGTATCTGTAAGCACGTTATCCTAAGAATCTGAATTACATGGCAATCACGAAGAAATTATTAGTAACAATAACAATTCTGTCAAAGCAGTCGTGATTTATATCACCTTATATGCTAAGACAATTAAATATCAGCAAAATGCCGCAAAGATTAATGAACTAATAAATGCAAAATTAAAACTTGATGAACGACCAATAATAAATAATAAAGCGCATTTATTGATTGTGCAAGATAATAGAAACTATTTATGTAAATACTGACCTGGACAGAGGCACTTAAACTTCCTTGGGCAGGAAAAAATGGGGCGGCATAACTAACGGCAAACAACACACACAAGACACACGCGAAATTTAAACACTTCATTTTGACTAGACTAGGTTACCACGTCTAAAACAGAAAGAAAAATAATTAGTACAATTCCAGCTTTATGCCAACATCTATAACCCACATGGGATCTAGAGGATATTTGTAAAATTGCAACGATAAAATACTGTTTAATGTTGAAAATGTCAACTGTTTAAATGATCAAATCATCAATTAATGTTTTAAGGCAGCAGTTGTTATTGCTTAGCCACTATTTGAAAACCACGAGCCACGACTTTGGCTGTATGGCAGTCATCTTAGACAATATGAAAAGTAGTAATTCCTTTTTAACAATCATATGTGTAGTAAAATATTATTATGTATGTAACCAGAGACTGCATATTTGTAAAAGATCAGTGTAAAAATTACAAGTCTAAAATCGCAATTTCGGCCAAATATTCAAAACTTCAATTTTACTCAAAATTTTTTTTTAATCCACAGTTAAACTTGTTATTTTCACTTTTTTGCTTAAATTGTTAATTTTAAACCATTAATTTTGACATTAAAATCTAAAATTCACTTTGAATTTGATTGTGCTTTTCGACTTTTTTCGAAAATTTAGAAATCCAGAATTTCTATAAACATTTAAACTTTTTCGAATTTTCAACGTCAATGTCAGGTTCGATTTTTTCTCATAATTTATTGAAATACAATAAATAAAAATTAGGTCAAAAAGGTGAAATTTTAAAAAAGGGCAAAGGCTAAAAATTTTTTTTTTCAAAATTAGGCAGTTTTGGCGACTGTAGAAGTGAAAACTTAAAATTAGGTAATAGCAGTGCCTATGTAGGTAGGTAGCTCGATACATGCTCTAATGTTAACAGTTCTTAACATTGGAGCATGTATTGAAATACAAATCTTGTCCCCTGAAACCAAGAAAGATTAAAAAACACAACAAACGTTGCTCTAACGCGTTGCGATAGCCAAGCTATCATCTTCAGAGAGATACTGAGATACAGAGAGCAACCTTAGTTGTGTTTTTTAATCTTTCTTGGTTTCAGGGGACAAGATTTGTATTTCAATTTTTGAAGGTAACCAAGGACCAGTCCGTCCCACCAAAAAAATAAAGAAACTACTAGAAACAATGACTTCTAACCATAACTGAACCAAAAATTGAAAACTGAAAAAAAAATGTTATTTTATAAAAAACAAAAAATATCACTCGTAACTAGACTCAGCAGATTTTCGAAGATAACCAAGGACTAATCCAAATTGGAGCATTTTACTAACGCGTGATGGTAACCCGCAACCATAAACTGACTTCCTATTAACAATCACTCAACGCACCTAAAGAAGTTTTCACTTAAAAAATGTCACACTAAGTCGAAACACCTGAAATTTTTTAAAAGTTTTTTCCGACATTTTATCCATTTTCTTTCCTGAATTTTACTAATAAAGCAAAACATTTCAATCATAATTAAAAAGTGTAAGAAAAATCGAAATCTAGAGAAAAAATCCAACTTTCAAAATTTCGAATTATTTGCAAAATTTGATCTGAAATTTAAATTGAGTTTTAAGTTTCGAAATGAGATTTAAATTTTGAAAAAAAAAAGTCAAAATTTATCAAAAAATCTGAGAAGAAGAAGAAGTAGAGGTTACGAGTCTAAACTCGGGTATTTTATAAAATTTGGCAAGATCTTCAAATAAATTCGAAATTTATGTACATCTTTGAAACTGTGACTAAAATTTATGAAAAATCACGAAATTTTGAAGTCGAAATTTCCGAGCAAAATAATTTTAATATTTAAAGGGGTCAACATTTTAGAGAAAACTGTAAATATTTTGTTTCAATTGTAATTCCAATTTTGTGCATGGGCCAATTTAGATTATATCGACTGGGGGGCTGGAGCCCCTCTTTTGATCTACAACCATATTTTTTCAGTTTGTTAATGCAGGATCATTTAGCCTTAAATCCACTTTGTTCTTCTATCTTTTTTATAACCTTTTCATTTAGAAATGTCAAGCTTTTTCCGAAAATTTCAACTTTTTTGTCAGTCAAGTTTTTTCCGAAATTTTTTTGTCAAAATTTATAGTTTTCCAAGAATTGTTCTTCCCATTGATTTCGAAATTAAAGTCGAAACTTAAAAATCTTTTCTCTAAAAAATTCTGGCCCATTGTACAGTATTAACACATAGTACTCTGTGGTATTAACCTTGCTGGAACATTTGTTGGCATTCCAGTTAGACATACCAAACTGACGAGATCTAACAAGATCGAAACCGGTCTTTCCAGAATCGAAGTTCCGCATTTTTGATTTTTTCTAAATCTTTAATTTAAACCTAAATTGCTACTTCTTAATTTGGATTTTAATTTGATTTTAGAAATAACGACTTTAAATTCGAGTTTTCCCTCTAAAGTTTTTTCGATAAATTAAAGTTTTTCCTAGAAATATTAAATATATCGATTTAAATTCGGAATTTTTTTTAATATTTACTTTAACTTTTAAAATTTCTGATTTTTTTTAATAAATTTTGATTTTTTTCTATATATTTCGATTAAGATTCTGTAGATTCAAATTTTTCTTTCTAGAATCGAAATTTTGGACTAAAATTTAAAGTTTAAATAAAAAAAAAGTGAATATTATAAACCTAAATTAAAGTTTAATCCTGAAATTTCGAGATTATCTACACCCAAACTGACAAGATCGAAACCGGTCTTTGGTATTAACACAGAGTACTCTGTGGTATTAACTTGGGGAACATTTGTTTGGCATTCGAGTTAGACATACCAAACTGACGAGATCTAACAAGATCGAAACCGGTCTTTGGTTTCCAAACTTCAAATCTAATAAATATTCAAGCTTATTGGTCTGTGCATTAGAATCATTGAAATTTTGATTTTCTTCCACTTTTACTGGAAACATCGACTTTCTTAAAAATACTGGATATTTTTGGGGAGTTTTTTTGACAATTTCGATTTTTTAAATTTGCATTTTTAAATTTGGATTTTTAAATTTGGACTTTTAGAAAAAATTTACCTTTTTCAAAATTTTGGGTTTTTTTTTGTAAATTTGAAACTTTGTTCGACTGTAGATCTGAACTTGTTTTCAAAATGTTGGTCTCTTTTAAATATTTTAGATCTTTTTTGAAATGTTTGACATTATTAAATATTTCATCTTTTTTTGAAATATTTCCACATTTATTCGGGCTTTATTCAAAATTTCGTCTTTCTTGAAAACTATTACTTCTACTGAAAAATCTAACATTTTTTGCTTTGACGCTTCGACTTCTTTTTGAAAAATTCGACATTTCCAATTTCCAATTCTATTCAAAATTTTCACATTTGAATCTTTTTAATTTTTATCGAAATATTAACTTTTAAAAATGTTGATTTGTGATTGAAAATTATAATTTTTTATATCATGGATTTTTTTGAAAATTTTGACCCCTTTTGTCAACTTATTTTAAATATTTTAAATTTTTCTCGAAAACTCCGATTTTGAAAATTCCATGCGACTTTTTTCAAAATTTGGACAGTTTTAAATCTTCAACTTTCTCAAAGTTTTCACTAGCTTTTTTAAAAATTTTCGAGGCAGTCACAATTTTCAAAAAAGTCGAAATTGTCAAAAATGTTAAAATTGGAGAAAAAGTTAATAGTTTTAATTTTGTTTACTTATTTGAAATTTTTCGCTTTTTTTTTGGTGGAACGAACTGGTCCTTGATTATCTTCAATAATCGAAATACAAATATTGTCCCCTGAAACCAAAAAAGATTAAAGAGAGATAAAGAGAGATACATCTCTCTGAAGATGATAGCTTGGCTGTCGAAACTGGTTAGAGCAACCTTTGTTGTGTTTTTAATCTTTCTTGGTTTCAGGGGACAAGATTTGTATTTGAATTTTCGCTTTCTCTTGCAAAGTTTTTAAAATTTGAGATTTTTTCAAAAATTTCAGTTTTTTCCAGTTTTGCTAGCATTAAAAATTTAAACTTTAAAAAACTGCTCTTTTAAAATTTGTACTCTTTTAGAATTACGACCCTTTTCAAAATCTGGTTAAAATTTTCTAATATTTTTGCAAATTCTGATAAATTTTATGTTTCAAAAATTTCGTCTCTTTTTGATGATTTTGATCTTTGTTGAAAATTTGCACGTTTTGCTAATTTCGAAATATCAAAATTTTAATTTTTTCTCAATATTTGGACCTATTTTGACTATTTTCCCTGTTTTTGCAAAATTTCACAATTTTTTTAAAAGGCTTTGACTTGATTGAACATTAAAACATTTTTAAAAATTTCAACTCTTTTTTGAAAACTTTGATACCAAATTCCTGCTCAAAAATTTTGACTTTTTTTAAAAACTTTCACCATTTTTCAAACAAATTTTTTAATGTCGCCATTATGGAAAATTTAAATTTTTTTGAAAATTACGGCTTTCTAAAAATGTTGTTCTTTTTCTTTTAAAGTTAGACTTTTTCTAGAAGTTTCCACTTTTTTGAAAATTTGGAATCTTTCAAAATTTCGACTTTCAAAATTTCAGTTTTTAAAAAATTCCAATGTTTTGACATTTCGACTTTTCGTTTTCAATAGTTCCAAACTTTTTGTCCTAATTTGGTTTCAAATTCGAAATTTTGTGACTGGTTGAAAATTTCTATTTTTTTTGCAAATTCTGGTAAATATGTTTTAAAAATTTCGTCTCTTTTTGAATATTTTGAACTTTGTTGAAATTTTGGACGTTTTGCAAATTACGAAGTATTAAAATTTTGACTTTTTCTCAACATTTGGACCTATTTTGACTATTTTCCCTGTTTTTGTAAAATTTCACAATTTTTTTAAAATGTTGTGACCTGATTGAAAATGAAAACATTTTTAAGAATTTCAACTTTTTTTTGAAAACTTCGATACAAATTTCCTGCTGAAAAATTTTGACTTTTTTTAAAAACCTTCACCATTTTTCAAACAAATTTTTTAATTCAATTCCTGCTGATTGGCATTTTCTTTGTCAGTTGCTTCTTACAGAGGTCTAAATTTCCGTTATCTCTTTTTTGTTAAGGAATAGCAATCTTTTATAGATTGCCCACAACAAAAATTTTGTTTGAAAAATTTATCTCTTTTTGAATATTTTGATCTTTGTTGAAATTTTCGACGTTTTGCAAATTACGAAATATCAAAATTTTGACTTTTTCTCAACATTTGGACCTATTTTGACTATTTACCATGTTTTTGTAAAATTTCACAATTTTCGTTGTGGGCAATCTATAAAAGATAGATTGACCACAACAAAAATTGCCATTCCTTGACAGAAAAAAGGTAACTGAAATTTAGACGTCTGTAAGAAGCAACTGGCGAACTGGCGAAGAAAATGCCAATGAGCAGGAATGGACTTAACGAAACTTCGCAAAGACGATACAGAGAATATCTTAATTTTTTAATGGCGACATTATTAAAAATTGAAACTTTTTTTGAAAATTTAGGCTTTCTAAGAATGTTGTCCTTTTTCTTTTAAAGTTGGACTTTTTCTAGAAGTTTCCACTTTTTTGAATATTTGGATAATCCTTCGAAATTTGGACTTTCAAGATTTCAGTTTTTAAAATATCCCAATGTTTCGACATTTCGACTTTTCGTTTTCAACAGTTCCAAACTTTTTGTCGTAATTTGGTTTCAGACTCGAAATTGAAAATTTCTAATTTTTTTGCAAATTCTAATAAACTTTGTTTGAAAAATTTTATCTCCTGTTGAATATTTTGATCTTTGTTGAAATTTTGGACGTTTTTCAAATTACGAAATATCAAAATTGTGACCTTTTCTCAACATTTGGACCTATTTTGACTATTTTCCATGTTTTTGTAAAATTTCACAATTTTCGTTGTAGGCAATTTATAAAAGATAGATTGCCCCCAACAAAAATTTTCATTCCTTAACAAAAAAGAGGTAACTGAAATTTAGACATCTGTAAAAACCAACTAGCGAAGAAAATGCCAATCAACAGGAATGGAATTAACGAAACTTCGCAAAGACGATGCAGAGAATATCTAAATTTTTTAATGGCGACATTATTGAAAATTGATGCCTTTTTTGTAAATTTCGTCTTTCTACAAATGTTGTTCTTTTTCTTTTAAAGTTGGACTTTTTCTAGAAGTTTCCACTTTTTAAAAAATTTGGAATCTTTCAAAATTTGGACTTTCAAAATTTCAGTTTTTAAAATTAAAATTAAAAATTAAATTAAAATTCCCAATGTTTCCACATTTCGACGTTTTATTTTCAACAGTTCTAGACTTTTTGTCCTAATTTGGTTTCAGACTCGAAATTCCATATTTTCTATTTTTTCTATATCTTGAATTTAAACTTAAAACTGCTACTTTTGATAACGATTTTGATTTGTCTTTAGAAATAACGACTTAAAATCCGATTTTTACGGCTAAAGTGTTTTCGATAAATTTAAGTTTTTCTCAAAAATATATTATCGATTAAACTCGAATTGCTACTTTTGATAACGATTTTGATTTGTCTTTAGAAATAACGACTTAAAATCCGATTTTTACGGCTAAAGTGTTTTCGATAAATTTAAGTTTTTTACCTCGAAATATTAAATATATCGGATTTAAACTCGAAATGTTTTTTTTTTTTCCTTGAATATTTACTTCTAACTTTTAAAATTTCTGATTTTTTTATAAATTTTGATTTTTTTTTCTCTATATTTCGACTGAGATTCTGTAGATTCAAATTTTTCTTTTCTAGAATCGAAATTTTAGACTTAAAATTTAAAGTTTCAATAAAAAAAGTTCAATATTATAAACTTAAATAGACGTTTAATTCTGAAATTTCGAGACTACCTACACCCAAAATTTCGTTAAAAGTTGTAAGTTAAAAATTTCCATTTTAAATTTGTTATATTAAAATTTGAAATACAAATTTTGTCCCCTGAAACCAAGAAAGATTAAAAAACACAACAGAGGTTGCTCTAACGCGTTTCAATAGGCAAGCTATCATCTTGAGAAAGATGCAGTATCTCTCTGAAGATGATAGCTTGGCTATTGAAACGCGCTAGAGCAACCTTTGATATTGAAATGCATTAGAGCAACCTTGGTTGTGTTTTTAAGCTTTCTTGGTTTCTGTAGTTTCAATAGCCAAACTATCATTTTCAGAGAGGTACAATATATCTCTGAAGATGATAGCTTGGCTATCGAACCCCATTAGAGCAACCTCTGTTGTATTTTTTAATCTTTCTTGGTTGCAGGGGACATGATTTGTATTTCAATATTTAAAGACCACCAAGGATCAGTCCGTTCCACTAAAATTGTGATATTTTGTAGTAATTTGCACAAGGTTTACAATACGGAAGTTTTCTTTTGATTAATATGAGAATTTTATTTAAATAACTCGAGAAAAAAAATGTTTATATATTTCTTCTAGAATAATACATCTGACATTGAGTATGTGTTACTAAAGTTGTCTGAATATATTATGATTGTTATCCTAAGAGTCACATTAACCGGTGCTGGATTTACGTATAAGCTGTACGAGCTTTAGCTTAGGGTCCCTACCATCTTGAGGGTCCCCAACATCTTGAGGGTCCCCAACATCTTGAGGGCCCCCAAATATCGTTGAGGACATTTTTTAGTTATCAGTAAAATAGTTGTTGTGAAGAACTTTGTTTTGGGGGGTCACCAAGCCCCGTCGAAACGTTAATAAAATTTCGGTGACCACAAGATGATAACGAAGGCTTGCAGAAATTCTTGAGGCAGGATAACGACCTTTTTTTTTGCTCGCATATCTCAAATAGCTTAGGGCCTCATCAGGTCTAAATCTGATCCTCATAACCCCATAAATCACAGCTTTCGAAAGCATCATCGCTTAATCAAAAACACGTAAATCAGATTGCACAGCAATAATGCTTTTTATTTTAATCCATTGCATTATAACATTATAACCAAAAGTAATGTTAAAACGAAATGTTTCTCAATGAAATAAAAAGTAAAAACATGTTTCGTTTATCCGTTAATTACATTAACTATCGCCACAGTAAATTAAACATTGGACACTAAAGACACGCGAATTGCAACAGAATCGTTGTTTAACAATTTTCGACGCGTCAGATTTTTTTTTAAATAGTTTGAAATTTCTAAATATCAGAGATGCATTTAAACGATAACAACGCGTAAATAAATTGAGAAACCGCAATTTGGCAAAGCTTGACTTGGCTCTTTCATCATAAAATTAACCAATTTGATAAAATTTTGTACCTATTGCGTTAAGTAATAATGTATTTTTATATTCTTTTGTTTAAATTTATTTTACGGTGTAAAAAATTTCTTCGTGCACAATTTGATGTTTGGGTTATTTTGTTTGGATGTATGTGTTTAATACCTTATAATAAAAACGTAATAAGCGACACCTAAAGATGTATTTGAAAGTTATAAAGTTTGATTCGTCAAGAAACGAGGAAAACATGATTTAGCTATAAAACTTCCTTTATGAGATATAATTTAAATAAAATTTGTCCCAAATATTTTAGGTAACTCTTTTATATAACGACACATAAGTATACGTTTGGTTGGTGCAATCAAGGAAATGTGAAATAATTTACCGCGGCTACCAAAATTTAATAGTAGATACTCTCAAACGATAGCCACGTATTAAAGTAACTCCATGGCTGGTATAATTCTCATGAATATTCCTTCAATGAAATGAAGAAATTTTCATTGTCGCTTTCACTCCTCCTTCATGAATAACTTTATAGATACTCGGAACGCATCCCTGAAATATTTTTATTGTTGCATAAGTGTTAATTACATTAAACTATTGTTTCGCGATTATTATCTCTACATGAAACTTTTGCCAACACAAATAAATTAATGTTTTATTAACATACTACTAAAAATTTATTGCTGATATTATAAATATTGTTTCCAAAGTTGGGCTTCAGCGAAGATTTATGTTTATCATTTTAAGTGTATATGTACCCGTACAGCACCTAAATCAGAAAGATATCTTAAAGATATCTTTATAGCGATAACTTTAAGAGTCACAGAAATGTTAATATTTAGATAACTTTTCTTAGTCGTCAGATTAAGGACATCTAATAGATACCTATAAGATAATTTTGATAGAAGTCTTTAGCATGAGAAATCTTTACGTTAACATAATGTTAACTTTCTGACAATATTTCCCGATGTCAGACTCTAAAAAATGTTGACTGTAAGAGCTCTTTAAGAGAACTTATTGCTGAGCGGGTATTTACATGCTTTAATTCTCAAAATCAAAATATGTATGAGGTTTGATCGAACTGCAATTGGACGGTTTTTTGCAGAAAGAAACCAAGCTACCAATTCTTAAACATTAGATTTTTAGCATACAGTTCGGAAGTCATAATATTTGCTGTAAAAAAGAACCAGGTCTCATTTTAAATCCTAGAATCATCTATTAACCGAAGAACCATTCAGCTGAATGAGTTGGACAATAAAAAACCTGTAAAAAGCACCCAACCTTTCTAAAAAAAACAAAAAGTTAATAATATATTAATGTTTCCCTAGATGTAGCTAGAATAGAACAGGGCCCGGCACTTGATCCCCTTGATTCAAGCAATCAATCCAAAATTTGTATTGAGCTAGGGAACTTTTTTCAGAAGTTTCCATTTTTTCTTCAAAATTGGTTCTTCTTTGAAATTTTGATATTCTCTCAAATTTTTTCAGAAGCTTCCATTTATTTTCAAAATTTGTGCTTAAAAATCTGTACATTTTCTATAAATATTGACTTTTGTCTCAAAATTCGTCTTTTTTCAAATGTCCTTTTCTTTTGAAATATTGATTTTTTTTTCGACAATTTGGCTTCACTTTTTTAAAATCTGACTCTCTCAAAACTTAAAATTCTGACTCAACATTCTTCGTTACTTTCTTATTTAAAATTTCGCCATTCCTGAAAATTCGACTTATTCTGAAAATTCGACCTATTCTGAAAATTTCGACTTTTTTTAAATCCGATATAAATTTCGATTGGTTTATAAATAATTGCGTTTTTCTGAAAGTTTGCCGGATCTTCTGATACAAAAGTATAAATTTTGGGAAATATTATTTAAAAATTATCAACTTTTGTATAATGGCAAAAATTTGAGGAACACTTTCTTTGGGAATTTCGATAGTTCTTTTTAAATCTATCTTTTTGGTAATACTTGTTTCTTAAAATTTTGACAACAATCCTAATACTAAATAGGGTGGAGCGCTCACCTCCCTCTGGCTTAAACACCCAAAAGAAAATAAATATTCACCTAGGAAATTCCGAATTTTTCTCAAAATTTACCCAGTTTTTGAAATTTCGACAATAGTATAGTTGACTGAGAAATTTACAATATTTACTAAATTTGTTCTAGAAAATTTCATCATTTTCTGGCAATTTTGATCTTTTTTTTGTAGCCTCCACCTTTTTATCGAAATTTCACGTTTTTAATAATTCTTTTATGTTATTTTTTTGAAATTTTCAGTTTTTTCCTCGAAATTTGTCTTTATTTGAAAATTTAATATTCACCTATCAAATTCCGAATTTTTATCAAAATTTACCCAGTTTTTCAAATTTCGACAAAAATTGAGTGAGAAATTTAGAATATTTACCAAATTTGTCCTCGAAAATTTCATCATTTTCTCGTAATTTCGATCTTTCTTTTTGTAGCCTCCACCGTTTTATCAAATTTTCACATTTTTAATAATTCTTTTTTGTTTTTTTGTTGAAATTTCTTGTTTTTTCCCCAAATCTCGTCTTTATTTGGAAATTTTAATATTTACCTAGCAAATTCCAAATTTTTCTCAAAATTTACCCAGTTTTTGAAATTTCGACAAAAATTGACTCTGGGAAATTTGAAATATTTACTAAATTTGTCCTCGAAAATTTCATCATTTTCTTGTTATTTCGATCTTTTTTTGTAGCCTTCACCTTTTTATCGAATTTTCATGTTTTTAATAATTCATTCTTTTTTGTTTTTTTTAAATTTCTAGTTTTTTTTTCCTCGAAATTCGTCTTTATTTGGAAATTTTAATATTTACCTAGCAAATTCCAAATTTTTCTCAAAATTTACCCAGTTTTTGAAATTTCGACAAAAATTAACTCTAAGAAATTTAGAATATTTACTAAATTAGTCCTCGAAAATTTCATCATTTTCTCGTAATTTCGATCTTTTTTTTTCGTAGCCTCCATCTTTTTATCGAAATTTCACATATTTTTAAAAATTCCTTTTTGTTTTTTCTTTACTTCTAGTTTTTTCCTCTAAATTCGTCTTTATTTGGAAATGTTAATATTCACCTAGCAAATTCCAAATTTTTCTCAAGATTTACCCAGTTTTTTTTTGAAAAAAGTTGACTCTGAGAAATTTAGAATATTTACTAAAATTGTCCTCGAAAATTTCATCATTTCCTAGTAATTTCGACCTTTTTTTTGTAGCCTCCACCCTTTTATCGAAATTTAACATGTTTTTAATACTTCTTTTTCTGTTTTTTTTTTAAATCTCTAGTTTTTTCCCCGAAATTCGTCTTTATTTGGAAATTTTAATATTCACCTAGCAAATTCCGATTTTTTCTCAAAATTTACCCAGTTTTTGACATTTCGATAAAAATTGACTGAGAACTTTAGAATATTTACTAAATTTGTCCTCGAAAATTTTATCATTTTCTCGTAATTTCGATCTTTATTTTTGTATCCTCCACCTTTTTATCGAAATTTCACATGTTTTTAATGATTCTTTTTTGTTTTTTTTTTGAAATTTCTAGTTTTTTTCTCGAAATTCGTCTTTATTTGGAAATTTTACAATCTTACAATTCATTTATTTTCAAATATTTTAATTTTTCCTTCAATATCGTCGTTTTTCAAAATTTAGATTTTTTTCAAAATTCGTCTTTTTTATAAAGAGTATTCTCAATTGACTACATTTTTTCAAAATCATATATTTAATGCAAAATATCCATTTTTTATCAAAATTTCGTATTTCCTCGAAATTCGTCTCTTCCGGAATATCGATTTTTTTAAATTTGCCCTTCCTTAATTTCTTGAAAAATCGGCTGTACAAAAGTTTCATTTTTTTTTCTCGAAACTTGTCTTTAGTCTTGGAATTTTGACTAGTTCTTAAAATTCATATTTTTTAATTCCAACTTTATTCACAAAGTCCGACTTTTTTTGTTGAAATTGACTTCGCTTTGGGAAATTTCTCATATTGTTATCGGGTTCAAAATTTTTCTATAAACTTGGATACTTTTTTAAGATTTCGCCTTGTTTCTTAATATTGGGATATTTTTAGAAATTTCCAACTTTTAGAATCTAAATTTCCAAGAATTTGTCCGGATTCGTAAAGTTAGGCTTTTTTAAGTTTCTTCCCTAAAGCTTAAATTTTTATCGCAAATTCTAGTATTCAACATTTCTATAAATCTCGAATTATTTTATCTAAATTCGTCCTTTTCATAATTTTGAATTGATTCTCAAACTTTTACTTTTGAAAATAAACTTTCGGAAATCGTCTTTTTTTTAATTCCTCCATTTTTATTTATATATTTTATAAAAGACGACTTTTCGGAAATTACAACTTCGAAATTCCAACTTTAATCTTAAAATGCGATGATGTATATTATGTTTTTAGAAATGGTAACTTTTTTCTCGAAATTGCCTTTCATTTGTACAGTAACGTACGAAGTTTTATTTCAAAATATGGAACCAATAACAAAAACTTAAAATTTTAATAGGTAATGTATTTTTTTTATAGTGTAATTAAATACATTCTTTGTACATATTTTTTGTCAGAAGTTAAAGTTAACAATCGATTCCTTAATAACTGGTTCTTGTGGCTAATTCCATTCTGCAAAATCTCGTCTAATTAGACCAGTTCAGTATAAGCTTTCTGTTGCATTTAAAAGCTTTGCTGAAATCTCAAGAAAAAGGTTTCCAGTTTTTTCCTCGAAGTTCGTCTTTATTTGGAAATTTTAATATTTTTCTTACAATTCATTTATTTTCAAATATTTTAATTTTTCCTCAAATCTCGTCTTTTTTTAAAATTTAGATTTTTTCAAAATTAGTCTTTTTATAAAGAGTATTCTCATTTGACTACATTTTTTCAAAATTATACATTTAATACAAAATATCAATTTTTCTCAAAATTTCGTATTTTCCTCAAAATTTGTCTTTTTCCGGAATTTCGATTTTTTTTAATTCACCTTTAGCCTTAATTTCTTGAAAAATCGGCCATTTTTTTTCTCAAAACTTGTCTTTTTTCTTGGAATTTTGACTAGTTCTTAAAATTCGTTTTTTTTTCTTAATTTTAAGTGGCATTCAAAAGCTTTGCTGGAATCCCAAGAAACAGGATATATTGATCTATTCATCTGTTTGTCTATCTGCATTAGTCCTGGTTTCAGAGGTATCTCTTTTCAAAGTTTTGTGACTGGTTGAAAAATTCTATTTTTTTTGCAAATTCTGATAAATTTTATTTAAAAACTTCGTCTCTTTTTGAATACTTTGAGGTTTGCTGAAAATTTGGACGTTTTGCAGATTTTGAAATATCAAAATTTTGACTTTTTCTCAACATTTGGACCTATTTTGACTATTTTCCCTGTTTTTGTAAAATTTCACAATTTTTTTAAAATGTTTTGACTTCATTGAAAATTAAAACATTTTTAAAAATTTCAACTTTTTTTGAAAACTTCGATACAAGATTCCTTCTCAAAAATGTTGACTTTTTTAAAAAAACCTTCACCATTTTTCAGTATTAAGTTTTCTGTTGCATTTAAAAGCTTTGCTGAATCCCAAGAAACAGAATATATTGATCTGTTCATCTGTCTGTCTATCTGCATCAGTCCTGGTTTCAAAGGTATCTCTTTTCAAAGTTTTGTGACTGGTTGAAAAATATCTATTTTTTTTGCAAATTCTGATAAATTTTATTTAAAAACTTTGTCTCGTTTTGAATACTTTGAGTTTGCTGAAAATTTGGACGTTTTGCAAATTTTGAAATATCAAAATTTTGACTTTTTCTCAACATTTGGACCTATTTTGACTATTTTCCCCTGTTTTTGTAAAATTTCACAATTTTTTTAAAATGTTTTGACTTCATTAAAAATGAAAACATTTTTAAAAATTTCAACTTTCTTTCGAAAACTCCGATACAAGATTCCTTGTCAAAAATATTGATTTTTTTTAAAAACCTTTACCATTTTTCGATATTTTTCAGTAGTAAGCTTTTTGTTGCTTTTGAAAGCTTTGCTGGAATCCCAAGAAACAATATATATTGATCTGTTCATCTGTCTGTCTATCTGCATTAGTCCTGGTTTCAAAGGTACCTCTTTTCAAAGTTTTGTGACTGGCTTGAAAATATCTATTTTTTTTGCAAATTCTGATAAATTTTACGTTTTAAAAATTTCGTCTCTTTTTGAATATTCTGAGATTTGCTGAAAATTTGGACGTTTTGCAAATTCTGAAATATCAAAATTTTGACTTTTTCTCAACATTTGGACCTATTTTGACTATTTTCTCTGGTTTTGTAAAATTTCACAATTTTTTTTAATGTTTTGATTCATTGAAAATTAAAACGTTTTTCAAAATTTCAACTTTGTTTTTTGAAAACTCCGATACAAAACTCCTTCTCAAAAATGTTGACTTTTTTTAAAAACCTTCACCATTTTTCGGTATTTTTTAGTATTAAGCTTTCTGTTGCATTAAAAAGCTTTGCTGAATCCCAAGAAACAGGATATAGTATTGAACTGTTCATCTGTCTGTCTATCTGTATCAGTCCTGGTTTCAAAGATATATCTTTTCAAAGTTTTGTGACTGGTTGAAAATTTCTATTTTTTTTTGCAAATTCTGATAAATTTTGTGTTTTAAAAATTTCGCCCCTTTTTGAATATTTTGAGCTTTGCTGAAAATTTGGACGTTTTGCAAATTTTGAAATATCAAAATTTTGACTTTTCTCAGCATTTGGACCTATTTTGACTATTTTCCCTGTTTTTGTAAAATTTCACAATTTTTTTAAAATGTTTTGACTTCATTGAAAATTAAAACATTTTTAAAAATTTCAACTTTTTTTTGAAAACTCCGATACAAGATTCCTTGTTAAAAATGTTTTATTTAATTTTTTAATTTTAATTTAATTTAAAAACCTTTACTATTTTTTGGTATTTTTTAATATTAAGCTTTCGGTTGCATTAAAAAGTTTTGCTGAAATCCCAAAAAACATATATTGATCTGTTCATCTGTCTGTCTACCTGCATTAGTCCTGGTTTCAAAAGGTATCTGCTATATGTCTAATGACATTCAACTTATTTATTATTATTACAATTGTGATACTGAAATTTGAGCTTGGAAATGCCTGAAATATGAAGCTTTAAACATTCACATTAAAAAATATTCACATTAAAAGGTAGGAATTGCTAAATTAAACCGTAATAAAAAAATGCTAAAAAAATGTTGACTTATGCATCTAAAAACCAATAATGAAACCTGACTTTAATAATTGTCCCACGAAGATTATACCATAAATATGACCATGTGGTGTGGATACTTTAATGAAATTAATTCAATAAAAGTAAGCATCATTTTTCTTTTATAAAATTTTAGGTTGCTGTCAATGATAAGTACATATTTGACAGAATGTCAAATTTTGTGACGAATATGATTCAAAGGCTAAATTAGAACGTAACAGTTGAACTTTGAATCATATTCGTCGCAAAATTTGATATTTTGTCAAATATGTACTTACCTGTTGGCATTTGGGCGACCGACCAACTTTTGAAATGTTCAAAATAGTATAGAATAGCGAAAATAAAGGGAGGGCCCATTTAATAAGACCAACTCTGTACATAATGCTATTTTGAACCAGTTTGATGAATTACTACGGTACTGTATGCATAACATTAATTTAAATCTCATTAAGTATGTGTGTATAAATCCTTCAATATTATTTTAATTTTTAATTGTGTCTAAATGGGAAGCTGAGATTTTGTTAGAAGGTGATTTATGTCAGACTACTCTTGACAGTGAACTTGCTTTAAAATAAAATGCAAAACAAAAATTACGTAGTGTTTCGAACCAGAATAATTATATTTTTATGTAATTTTTGTTATTACTCGTGGATAAAATTATTAATACCTAGACATAATAACACAGGCAAGATTATGAAACAAAAAATATCATAATATCTAGACAGTGTTTAAGAATTGATCATGGAAAAAAAGCAACCCATATTATTTTATTATGAATTTACCACATTGTCTGCATATCATATGTGCAAGTAGCTACAAAATTAGTATTTGTATTACTAGTATTACTTCATTTTCTTCGAAAAAAAAAATAATAATGCTTAAAAAACAGCAAAGGTTTTTGCGTTTTAATACTATCGATCGACATTTAATTAAAATTCTCTTGAATATATTTAAATATAATCACTGGATATTTCAGTCAATTTAAGCGGTTCACCTAAGCAGCTATTAATTATCTCATTACAAAACTTTCACATTATCTTTTACGTCAACATCGGTATCAAAACACACGAACTTACATAACACTGTGATATAAAAAATACAACCTTATGTTAGACGCTGCACTGTTTGAACTATTTCCTAACAAAATCCACAAAAGTTTCACAAAAGCAAATTTTGTTGTTCGACAATTTTTTTTTTCACCGCCGCTGTGGACTGTTGAGTATCTTCTTTGAATGTAATAAACGAATTGTTGAGTTTGTCGTGTAGTTTTAAAGATATTTCGGAGTGGGAATCAAGTTTTCATTGAACATTGGAATTGGTAGACCTAGACCTATTAAGGTACAAATTAAAAGTCAATGATATATAAAAAGACTATCAAATTGTTGTGTTGCAATGAGTCTCTACTATCGCTGCTTCAGCGCATGCTTTTGACACCAGACCAATGGCTGTAATCAAGGAAACTATCACAATTAAGTCTTCGCTAATTATGTGGTTATGAAACGCTTATGCTCTTAGAGGTAAATGAGTGCGTGACCTCTCTATTGTGTTGCTAAAACTTACATGTGTACGTGAATATTACATCTAAAAATGTCCAAAATTTCTTGTATTTACTGGGTTCCTCTGAAAAAACTGATTTACAACCAAAATCTTTAATTTTCAAGGCCCATGTCTGATATTGAAGTTGTGATCTTTTTCGTTTTAAACTAAATTATTTGTGATTACAAAGATAGCAACAAATCAGAAATGGTTTTTAAGAACTATTGAGAAATTACGTCAAGTGAAAAGTGTAACTAACCAAAAGTACAACAGCAGCGAGCATCAAGTTAGTACGTCTAATGCATTTGAAAAAAACCGCAGAAGATGGTACTTATGGTACTTTTTAGTGCAGAATAGAATGTTGTTGGGATAAAAATGGTGATTAGATCGAAAATGCCTTTTCAAAGTGAAAAAAGACGTATTCGTATTTTATATGATCCTTTGGAGATGGACCAAGCTGAGTAATGAAGTTTCTGTCTCTATTACAGGGACAATTACATGTAAAGTGTACCTAAATTCATTTTTATCTTGGAACTTTTGTGTGACATAACAAAAAAAAAATGGATTTTTTTAATGATTGACACCCAGAGAAAAAACCAATGAACAAAAAATAGGAACCTAAAAATATAAATGGGGACCTGAGCTCAAACTTTTCTTCCTTTAGGCAGAATAGGCCACTTCATAAATTAGTTCATACACCCACTCTAATTGTACATTATTAAAATTTAAAAAAATACAACTAGTGAGGCAAAATGTTTGTCGTACTCTACTAATGATGTGTAAACATGAAATGGCCTCACAACCCGAAATTGGGTTTGCCCCAAATGTAAAGTTCACGGTCAGAGTAAAAGTCAAAATTTCAGAAATGTTATAAATATTAATTTCATAAAGTTCAAGGTAGAATCTCGCTCTTAGGCTATATATTTCAAAGTTGGGAAAAAAATATTCATACGTGTAAGTCTAAAATCACTAAACGTTCCACAATTTACGACAGTACGTGGTCAGTATAATACTAACATTTATTTTTTAGTAATTGGCCAATAGATTACATTAAATTTTTGATTGCATTCTAGGAAACAATTTTGCAATTACTGGTCACTTAATTCTGGTATATTCTTACGTGTAATTGCGTGAATACTAATGGAAAAAAATTGATGTACATTATAGGCGATTAATTTTATCCTGTAAGGGGCACATGGCCCACATATGAAATAGAATCAGACTCAGAATGCAGATTTAGTGCACCACCACTTACTGAACTAATATCATAATCTCTTCAAATGTAAAATAAAAATTTATTTTAATAGTGAATTGATGAAACCTAACTTAAGAAAGTATTACTTAAATATAACGTTAGATGAGGTGTGTGTGAACAGACTAGCCCTTAGTTATCTTCAAAAATTGAAATACAAATCTTGTCCCCCAAAACCAAGAAAGATTAAAAAACAAAAGATTGCTCTAGAGCATCTTCTGTTGTGTTTTTTAATCCTTCTTGTTTTCGGGGGTCGAGATTTGTATTTCAATTTATTAGATGAGGTATAAAAAAAATTATAAATTGACATCAGTTCCATTCTTGTTTTAACATTCAATTTTATATACGTAGGGTCCAACAATCCCAGGGCATATTGGGATTCTAATTACACAAGATATTATACCCAAGTCATTAAATTGATATCAGCTGATTAAAAAAAAATTGATGTTAATAATTTTGCCATGCGTTATATCATTAAAACATCCATATTTGTGCAGGCGTTTGATTGGGAAATCCGAGGAAATGTTAATATTACAAGGCCGAACTGAAGTATGCAGTTTTGTGATTATTAAAATGTATTTATAATAATTAAGTGGACTTTGCAGGAATTTTGAAGATTGGTAAGTTTTGAAATATTTCGACACGCGTAATTATAAACGAGCTTCATAAATTAAATAAATTGACACAGTCTTCTTGATTGATAGCCATTGTAACGTTATTTAAGTGTCACAAATTAATTAGGCAGGGTCAAGCAGTTACTTCATTCTATATTGTGCCGTGTTACTTAATATTATAGGTAACATTTAAGAAGTTTCTATACTATTATTATGTATAACTTTTTTTTAATCAGTTTTGAAAAGTTGAAATACAAATCTTGTCAAGAATCCTTCTTGGTTTCAGGGCACAAGATTTGTAATTCAATTTTTGAAGGTAACCAATGACCAGTCCGTTCCACCATAATTTTGTTTTCTATTTTTTAACCTTGTCTTAAAAATTCACAATGGGGCAAGAAACAATCAATCACTTTAAATAAAAAGAAGAATATGACTAGCATGACCTCAAATCGAACTTTTAAGTGATTATAATCAACTCTCACTGACTTGTTTATTGATAATAAAAACGGTTTTGTTATTGTTTGGAGTAAGTTAAGCTGTTCAAGTATCGCGACGCAGGATTCGACGCAGGAAGAGGAAAGTTAAACGTCCTTGAAACTGGCATAAACGTTCTTGAAATTGGCGTAATTTGTATCAAATAATACAGTTATAGTCCAAATTGGCTCCACAGGTTTCTCATCCATCGTGACGTTGTAAACACAACTGACTGGACAGTAACACTATTGATTGATATTGACTTTGTGGAATTCTTCGATACTCATGACTGATAAAATGTATTAAAAATAAATATTAAAATATACTTAAAAAATATTAAAAATTCGTGATGTTTGAACAAATGACAGCAGCTTTTCATCATTGTCGGCTACTGATATAATCTACAAATGATGCTGAAAAGCGAAACCTGGTCCGATAATATCCAACTATTAATTTTGCTGGAACGGACTGGTCCTAGGTTATCTTCAAAAATTGAAATACAAATCTTATCCCTTGAAACCAAGAAAGATTAAAAAAACACAACAAACTCTAACGCGTTTTGATAACCACGCTATCATCTTCAGAAAGATACTGCTTATATATGGCTATCGAAACGCTTAGAGCAACCTTTTTGTGTTTTTTAATCTTTCTTGGTCTCACGGAACAAGATTTGTATTTCAATTTTTGAAAATAACCAAGGACCAATCCATTCCACCAAAATTTTGGAGTTTTTTTTTTGAAATTTCGACATCATTTCCAAATTTAAATTTAAAAGTTTAAAATTTCGCGATTTAAAAAGTTAGATTTCTCAAAATTTCAGAAGCCAAAATTTAAAAAAATCGAAATTATAAAAATTCGAATTTTCTAGAAAAAGGTCAACATTCTGGAAAAAATCAAAGTTTTCACGAAAAGGCAAAATTTCGAAAAAAACATGGATATTTTCAAAAAAAAAAATGAATTCTGAAAAAAGTTAAAAATTTGCGAAAAAGTCTATATTTGTTAATAAAATGCAGAAAATTTCAAAAAAGTGAAAATTCTGAAAAAACCAACAAAGGTCAACATTTGGAAAAAAGTCGGAAGTTTTTACAAAAAGGCGAAGTTTTGAAAAAAGGTGGATATTTTCAAATAAATTATAAATTTCGAAAAAAATTATAAATTTCGAAAAAAGTTAAAAATTTGCGAAGAAGTCTAAATTTGATAATAGAATGCAGAAAGTTTTAAAAAAGTGACAATTCTGAAAAAAGCCTAAAAATATCAAGTTTAAATTTAAAAAAAAAATTTAATGTTTGAAAAAAGTGTGAATCTTTAAACAAAGACGAATTTTTTAATTTCTCAAATAAAGCTTCATTTTACTATGCAAAGATAGAGACTTGCAAAAAGTCAAAATCTATTAAAATAAAGTTGAAACTTTCAAAAGAATGCCAAAACTTCAAAAAATAGTCAAAGGTTTGAATAAAGATGCAAATTTTTAAAAGAGATGAATAATTTCGTATAATTCGTTCAAAATTTTAAAAGTTCGCAATTTAAACAGTTAGATTCTTCAAAATTTCAGGAACAGACAAATTTAAAAAAAATCAAAATAACAAAAATTTGAATTTTCAAGAAAAAAGTTAACACTTTGAAGAAAATTGAAGTTTTCAGAAGGAGGCGAAATTTTGAAAAAAGGTGGATATTTTCAAATAAGTAATAAATTCCGAAAAAAGTTAAAAATTTGTGAAAAAGTCTAAGTTTGATAATGAAATGCAGAAAGTTTCAAAAAAGTGAAAATTACGAAAAAAGGCTAAAGATATCAAGTTTAAATTTTGAAAAAATTTAATGTTTTAAAAAAGTGTGAATCTTCAAAGACGAATTTTTTAATTTCTCAAATAAAGGTTCATTTTACTATGTAGAGATAGAGACCTGGAAAAAGTCAAAATCTATGAAAATAAAAGTCGAAAATTTTAAAAGAATGCCAACACTTCAAAAAATAGTCAAAGGTTTGAATAAAGATGCAAACTTTTAAAAGACGAATTTGCTTCGTACAATTCGTTGAAAATTCTAAAAATTCGCAATTTAAAAAGTTAGATTCTTCAAAATTTCAGGAGCAGGCAAAAATCTAAATTATAAAAATCCGAATTTTCGAGAAAAAGGTCAGCGTTTTGAAAAAAGTCGAAGTTTATACAAAGAGGCGAAATTTTAAAAAAAGTCGGATATTTTCAAAAAAAAATAAATCCCGAAAAAAGTTAAAAATTTGGGAAGAAGTCTAAACTTAATAATAAAATGCAGAAAGTTTCAAAAAAGTGAAAATTATGAAAAAAGCCCAGTTTAAATTTTGAAAAAAATTTAATGTTTGAAAAAATGTGAATCTTCAAAAAATGACGAATTTTTTAATTTCTCAAATAAAGGTCCATTTTACTATGCAGAGATAGAGACTTGGAAAAAGTCAAAATCTTTAAAAAATAAAGTTGAAACTTTCAAAAGAATGCCAAAACTTCAAAAAATAGTCAAAGGTTTAAATAAAGATGCAAATTTTTAAAAGAAACGAATAATTTCGTATAATTCGTTCAAAATTTTAAACATTCGCAATTTAAAAAGTTAGATTCTTCAAAATTTCAGGAGCAGGCAAAAATATAAATTATAAAAATCCGAATTTTCGAGAAAAAGGTCAGCGTTTTGAAAAAAGTCGAAGTTTCCACAAAGAAGCGAAATTTTAAAAAAAGTCGGATATTTTCAAAAAAAAAATAAACCCCGAAAAAAGTTAAAAATTTGGGAAGAAGTCCAAACTTGATAATAAAGTGCAGAAAGTTTCAAAAAAAGTGAAAATTATGAAAAAAGCCAAAAAATATCAAGTTTAAATTTTGAAAAAAATTTAATGTTTGAAAAAATGTGAATCTTCAAAAAATGACGAATTTTTTAATTTCTCAAATAAAGGTCCATTTTACTATGCAGAGATAGAGACTTGGAAAAAGTCAAAATCTTTAAAAAATAAAATTGAAACTTTCAAAAAGAATGCCAAACTTCAAAAAAAGTAGTCAAGGTTTGAATAAAGATGCAAACTTTTACAAAAGAAACGAATTGCTTCGTACAATTCGTTGAAAATTTTAAAAATTCGCAATTTAAAAAAGTTAGATTCTTAAAATTTCAGGAGCAGGCAAATTACAAAAAAATCAAAATAACAAAAATTTCGAATTTTCGAGAAAAAGGTCAGACATTTTGAAGAAAATTGAAGTTTCACAAATAAGGGAAATTTGGAAAAAAAGTGGATATTTTCAAATAAGTAATAAATTCCGAAAAAAGTTAAAAATTTGGGAAGAAGTCCAAACTTGATAATAAAGTGCAGAAAGTTTCAAAAAAAGTGAAAATTATGAAAAAAGCCAAAAAATATCAAGTTTAAATTTTGAAAAAAATTTAATGTTTGAAAAAATGTGAATCTTCAAAAAATGACGAATTTTTTAATTTCTCAAATAAAGGTCCATTTTACTATGCAGAGATAGAGACTTGGAAAAAGTCAAAATCTTTAAAAAATAAAATTGAAACTTTCAAAAGAATGCCAAAACTTCAAAAAGTAGTCAAAGGTTTGAATAAAGATGCAAACTTTTAAAAGAAACGAATTTGCTTCGTACAATTCGTTGAAAATTTTAAAAATTCGCAATTTAAAAAGTTAGATTCTTTAAAATTTCAGGAGCAGGCAAATTAAAAAAAAATCAAAATAACAAAATTTCGAATTTTCGAGAAAAAGGTCAACATTTTGAAGAAAATTGAAGTTTTCACAAATAAGGGAAATTTGGAAAAAAAGTGGATATTTTCAAATAAGTAATAAATTCCGAAAAAAGTTATAAATTTGTGAAAAAGTCTAAGTTTGATAATAGAATGCAGAAAGTTTCAAAAAAGTGAAAATTACGAAAAAAACCTAAAAATATCAAGTTTAAATTTTGAAAAAAAATTAATGTTTGAAAACATGCGAATCTTCAAAAAAAGACGAATTTTTTAATTTCTCAAATAAAGGTCCATTTTACTATACAGAGATAGAGACTTCGAAAAAGTCAAAATCGATGGCAAAAAGGCGAAACTTTCAAAAGAATGCCCAAACTTCAAGATATAGTCAACTGTTTGAATAAAGATGCAAATTTTTAAAAGAGACGAATTTGTTTCGTACAATTCGTTGAAAATTTTAAAAATTCGCAATTTAAAAAGTTAGTCTTCAAAATTTTAGGAGCAGGCAAATTTAAAAAAAAATCAAATTAACAAAATTCGAAATTTCGAGAAAAAGGTCAAGATTTTGAAAAAAGTCGAAGTTTTTGCAAAAAGGCGAAATTCTGAAAAAGGTGAATATCTCCAAAAAAATAATATCCGAAGAAAGTCAAAAATTTGCAAAGAAGTTGAAATTCGAGAATAGAACACCGAAATGTTCAAAAAAATGAAAATTCTGAAAAAAGCTTAAAAATATTAAGTTTAAATTTTGAACAAAATTTAATGTTTTAAAAAAGTGTAAATCTTCAAAAAAAGACGAATTTTTTAATTTCTCAAATAAAGATTCATTTTACTATGCAGAGATAGAGATTTGGAAAAAGTCAAAATCTATGAAAATAAAAGTCGAAACTTTCAAAAGAATGCCAAAACTTCAAAAAATAGTCAAAGGTTTGGATAAAGATGCAAATTTTTAAAAGAGACGAATAATTTCGTATAATTCGTTCAAAATCTTAAAAATTCTCAATTTAAAAAGTTAGATTTTCAAAATTTCAGGAGCAGGCAAATTTAAAAAAATTGAAATTACAAAATTCGAATTTTCGAGAAAAGGGTCAACATTTTGAAAAAAGTCAAAGTTTTTGCAAAAAGGCGAAATTCTGAAAAAGGTGGATATTTTCAAATAAATAATAAATTCGGAAAAAATTTAAAAATTTACGAAGAAGCCTAAATTTGATAATAAAATGCAGAAAGTTTCAAAAAAGTGAAAATTCTGAAAAAAGCTTAAAAATATCAAGTTTAAATTTTGAAAATTTAATGTTTCAAAAAATGCGACTTCAAAAAAAGACGAATTTTTTAATTTCCCAAATAAAGGTCCATTTTACTATGCAGAGATAGAGAGTTGGAAAAAGTCAACATCTTTAAAAACTAAAGTTGAAACTTTCAAACGAATGCCAAAACTTCAAAAAATAGTCAAAGGTTTGAATAAAGATGCAAATTTTTAAGAGACGAATAATTTCGTATAATTTGTTCAAAATTTTAAAAATTCGCAATTTTAAAAGTCGGACTCTTCAAAATTTCAGGAGCAGGCAAATTAAAAAAAAAATCAAAATAACAAAAATTCGAAATTTCGAAAAACAGGTCAACATTTTGAAAAAAGTCGAAATTTTTACAAAAAGGCGAAATTTTGAAAAAGGTGGATATTTCAAAAAAAGTAAATTTTAAAAAAAGTCAAAAATTTGCAAAGAAATCGAAATTCGGGAATAAAACACCGACATTTAAAAAAAAGTGAAAATTCTATAAAAAGCTTAAATATATCAAGTTTAAATTTTAAAAAAATTCAATAAAATGAGAATATTCAAAATAAGACGAATTTAAATTTTACTACGTAAAAATAAAGACTTGGATGCGAAGATAGAGATTTGAAAAAATGGTAAAATGTTAAAAAAAAATCGAATCTTTCAAATAAATTTCAAAAATTCAAAAATAGTCAAAGCTCTGAACAAGGTTGCAAATTTTTCAGAAGAGTGGATATCCTAAAAAAAGTAGAGGTTTTAAAAAAAAACCGATATTTAAACATGACCAAATTCATTAAAAAAAAATTAAAATTTTGAAAAAGTTCAAAATTTTTAAAAAGATCAAAATTTTAAAAATAAGATTAAAATATTGTGACAAAATTTTTAAAAAATTCGAAAATAACTCATTATAGGGAGAAAAATGAGTATTATAAAAAAATGGACAATGGGATATTCGAAATTTTTAAAATATAAAGACGAAAAGTTCAAGAAAAATTTTCGTTCGGAATCGAAGGGTTAGATCTTTCGAAAAACTTGTAATTTTCAAAAAGTCCAAATTTTGTGGTTTGATTGAGGTTGTTTTTTTTAATTCAACTTTATTTTAATAAAAAATCTAATCAAAAAAACAAACTTGTTTTCAAAAGACTAAAACTTCAAGAGATTCAGATTTTTAAAAAGTCGAATTTAAAAACAGTCAGATTTGTAAAAGTTGAACTTTTGAGTCAAAATTTAAAAAAAAAAGTAATACACTTTTAATGTCAACATGGAAATGTGGAAAGAAAGGTCAAATTTCTTAAAAATAAGGTCAAAAATATAAAAAAAATCGACATATTTTTAAAAATTGAAAACTTCGAGATAAAGTTAAACTACACATTTTTATTTTATTTTAGCTTACCGAGCCCCGTTTGTAAGATATCTAAAGTATTATTTAAATAAATGAAATTGTTTATTTTTGAAAAACATTAAAATAAAAAAAAATTGTGTAATTCAATAAGTCAATAGGGATCAAGTGAAAAAGAAAAAAAGTCAAATAATTCAAAAAAATTAAGCTATTGAAAAGGAAATTTTCAAATAAATTGAAATTAGGAAAAAGGTCGTTTTTAATAAGGTTTAAATAACAGATATGATTAAAAAAGGTTTTCAAAAAAATCCTCTAGCTAGTCCCTCTAGCGAAATTGTGGTCGGTGATGGAAAACCAGCAAATAAAGAGAACCTACATTAGCGCCATAAAAAATTTGTACACAGGAGACTTAAATAGGGTCAAAGTAGGAAACTTAGTATCATCGAAATTTAGGGTAAATAAAGGACTAAGAAAGGGTGTTGTATAGCACCTACGCTTTTTAAAATGTACCTAAATGAAGTACTTAAAAATTGGAAAAAAAATGCCGTGCCATAGGAATACCGATAAATGGCGATACCCTGTATACTTTGAGATTTGCTGACGATCAAGTTATATTCACCGAAGATAAAGACGACGAATTCTACATGCCAAGGAAACTGAATGAGGAATATGTGAAATGGGGCTTGCCAATAAACTTTGGTAAAACCGAGTCTATGGTAGTCGGACGATCAGGAAAAGATTTGAAGATGGATGACGAAAGTAAAATGCAACAACATACAAATATCTAGGAACAAATATTTCTAGTAAAGGCGGAAGTAGGGAGGAAATTAGGCAGAGAATAGCGAAAGGTAGAGTTGCAATAAGAGAGTTACATTTAATTATATGTAATAAAGATATAACAAAAAATGTGAAAAGAAGAATTTAAAACGATAGTCGAGAGTATTGTACTATATAGTTCAGAGGTCTGGGAAATAACAAGGAAGAATGAAGCACAGTTTTAACTGTGCTTCATTTATTGGCCTTTAGGCCATGGGGATGGACTTTTGCAGACGCAGGTGTGGTGTGACAAAAACAGAAAGGATGAGAAATGAATACATTTGGGACGAAATGGGGGTTACATCAGTGAATATTTTAGATGCAATAGAACGAAGGTGGTTAAATTGGTAGGGACATTTAAGAAGAATGCCAGATGAACGGAAGCCGTCAAAAATATTTCATTGAAAACCCCATACACGAAAAAACAGAGGAAGGCCGAAACTCACATGGAACGAAGGAGTGACTCAAGCAATGTAGGACAAATGTATAAGAGACGACGATTGGCAAGATAGAAGGAGGTGGAAGCTTGGGTGTAGTTCCCACTCGCATTTAATAATAATAATAAAAAATCAAGGTACACACAAAGAAACTGGAATGTTTTTAGAAAGTAAACACTTGATAGCAACAAGAAATTTTCAAAATTGGGCCTAAAATATCGAGAAAAAATTGAAATTTTGGGAATCGAGAGAAAGAAGGTCGACATTTTGAGAAACGTGGGTATTTTAAAATGGATACATTTTTAATAAAAATCGAATCCTTTCAAAATTTCAAAAAAGTGACTGAAGAATTCTTTTCCTTCTTCCTCCCAGACAAAGGCACCAGAATCAGCTAGTATTTTAAGAGAGATTTATTTTAACTCACGTCATTAGTTCATTGCTATTACGCGCTTCTTCTTTCATTCAAACCCCAGACAGAAATTCTTGTGAAATTAATGCTTTAGTTAAATTTTTATTTTTTATCACTATCACATCATAGGGTCAGAGACCTTATATAAATGTCCAAAGTTCGCAATGACCAACCTGTCGTGCATGATTGACTTTATGTTGTTGCTATAGTGAAGCAAGGAGACACTTGCTGGTGGAACTGGGGCATTGTGTTATGCTTTACTTTTATTTATGCCCACAACAATTGTGTTGAGTCAACTTTATATTGTCCAATGTACCGAAGAGAACGGTACGTGATAGTGGGTGAGGTAATGTATATTGTATGCAACCTGACTAATTTATGGAATTCTTTGCCATGGCCTCTGTTTTGCTTTTACCTATCGGTGTCATAGATTTCCCAGAATTTGATAAGGTATAGTAAAACTATTCCACCTAAGGGATAATCTGATATCTTTGACTAATGTGTCATTGAGTGGTTTTACATGACATAATTTTAGTTACATTCTTTTAAATAATTGTGTTATTGAGTTTATACGTTATCAGGTAATATTATGTTAACCAGACAATTTTCTAGACGAGGTGATTTATTGATGTAAGTTACTTCCATCGTGGTATTTATATTGAATAGATCAAATTTAAATACTACTGGTCAATTAAATGCACCTTGGGCAAATATTGTATGGTGCCTCTCTGAGAACTAAAAAGCCCATTCCAAATTATTTTTGATGACTGAAAAGGAAGGTATGCGCTCTCGGCGCGCCCTTCTGGAGCCTCGTACCCCTAAGCATTTGTCTAGTTTACCTTATGGGTAATCAGCCACTGATAAACACTCCATGCTTATTGAACCAGGTGTTTTTTTTTTAAGTTTAATCCACTCGCAAAGGGTAACCCCATTATGCTTTCAAAGCACTGCGAGTAGGATTCGGAAACAAGGATAGATGGCGACGAACCGCCTTCTTAAATAAGTTGTAATTTTTGGGGAAAATTCCTTTCGGTAACAAGTTCCATAACTTGGAAATTCTATAGAAAAAAGAGTCTCTGTAGACAGAAGTCCTCACTGTGTCAAGCTGGACCGCACAGGAATTTGCTGTCTCTGAGTGTCTGGTACGCCTCAAGAATCTTGGCCTTGGGGGATCAATCTTATTAGTTCCTGCGAGCATCTTTCAGGACAGTAATTACTTGTAGAAAAGAGACAAGTCACCAACAATACGCCTGTGCTCTAGTGTTTCGAGAGAATCGGTCAAACTCTCGTCATCAATTAGGCGAATCGCTCTTCTTTGAATTGGATCCAAGAGAGCTAAAGTGTGTTTTGGGGCTGAACTCCAAACATGAGAACCATGTTGGCTAGTGTTGCCATAACTTAAGCTTTGTATAGTGTTAACAGCTGATGAGATGTAAAGTACTTTTTAACTTTAAGGCGGGGGTCTGGTAAATCGCCAAGTACGATTGTTTTGGGGCTGAACTCCAAACATGAGAACAGTGTTCTAGTGTTGGCCTAATCGCTCTTCTTTGAATTGGATCCAAGAGAGCTAAAATGTGTTTTGGGGCTGAACTTCAAACATGAGAACAGTGTTGGCCTAACTTGAGCTTTGTATAGTTTTAATAGCTGATGAGATGTAAAGTACTTTTTAGCTCTAAAAAGAAAGCCTAGCTTCTGAGAGGCGGATTTGGCAAAGGCACGCACATGATCATCCCAAGAGAAGTTAGTACTAGCATTCACTCCTAGGATAGATAGATTAGATCCCATCGGAAGGATTTTACCGTCCATTAGTATGTTTGTTGATTTATCGCTTGATGTTTTCTTACAGAAAACCGCGGCCTGAGTTTTTGAAGCGTTGAAGTCGACCAAATTGTTCTTACCCCATTCCAGGATAATCTCGAGATCCCGTTTAATTGTCTGTGTCTGCTGTTCCCTTAGTCGATCTGAAGCAGCGATAGATAATGGTTTGACGGAGAAAAAAGATGACACAAGGTTACTATCATCTGCATAGCTGTATATAGGATTGGAAGTTGAAGCTAAGAAATCGTTTATGTGTAACAGAAATAGAGTAAGAGACAGAACAGACCCCTGAGGCACCCCTGCTTTATTTAACTTAATCACCAACTAGCATTTGACGAAATACTCTAAAGACTAACATTGGGCTACATTTAAAAAAAAATTCGAAAACTGTAATGAAGAAAATTTGACTTTTTTTAAGTTAGAGAGTAAGCTCGAATTTTTAACTAATCAATTCTAAATAAAAACACCTGCAGTGCGTAGATATGTATACATAAACGAGTTAAACTGTAATAGATCTTGTAAAAAATTTTGTGATTATGATTTCACTAGATTTAGACCGAAAACCCATTCTGCTTTGATAATAAATAAGTACGCTGCATGCATTAATGTCGTAAATTTAGCATTGTTATAGATAGTCGCATACATAAATGTCATTGCTGCAGTAAAAGGCGTGTTACCACACCTAATCAAAGCTCCTAGTTTTCTACTTATTGCGGCTTCTAAAAAACTTCAATTCATTAACTGTAAAATATGAATATGCCTCTTATTAAATCATATCAAGAATCATGGTAATTCTCGATAATGCAACTATGTGTGCAATACAATGCCAATACACCTATAATTTACTATGGTTTAAACGTAATTGTGCATTGCTGTATATTGGTTGTTCCAAATATGTAAAAACTAAATCGAGCTTTGTCTCTTGTTATTAAATAAAAATTTTCTTAGTAATTGTTTATTCTATAATATTGGGTCAATGAGTACTTTTGCTTGCTTCATTAACCCGACCAAAGAATTTCGGAAACAGTCGTTTTAGCATTGATCAAAATCGATTTTATTATGTAAGTTATGTTACCACATAATAATAACAAAATTTGTTCATCGATTTGTTCCGTAGCACATAAAATGGGTATAAATTCATAGCATCAAAGATTGAAGGATTTTCATTAAAATGTTTATAATCAAAATCTTAGAAAAGTGTGGCAACAAACCACAATCGCAATTGAGACAACTTGCTGCCATCAAAATAGTTTGACATGGGAAATTAAAAAATTGAAATACAAATCTTGTCCCGTAAAATGCAAAATTCTTTTTTGATTGAAGAAAAAAATATAAAGATTTAAATGCATTTTGAGATAAAATGAAGTTGTTTGGAAAGTGAATATTTGTATTTTTCGTGGAACGGTCTGGTCCTTGGTTATCGTCAAAAATTGAAATACAAATCTTGACCCTGAAACCAAGAAAGATTAAAAAACACAACAGAGGTTGCTCTAACGCGTTTCGATAGCCAAGTTATCATCTTCAGAGAGATACTGTTCTTGGTTTCAGGGGACAAGATTTGTATTTCAATTTTTGAAGATACCTAGGGACCAGTCTGTTGCACCAAGAAACAAGCACCAGGCCGTTTTATCAAAAAAAAAATTGAACTGTGCCAAAGTCCCTTCTCTAATCGTTTCGATAGCCTTTTGTTAGACCAACCTCTGTTCTGTTTTTTAATCTTTCTTGGTTTCAGGGGACGCGATTTGTATTTCTGTATTTCAATTTTTAAGGACCAGAAGATAATCAAGCACCAGTCGGTTCCACGAAAAAAAAAAAAAACGAAAGCAATGATAATTTTCCGGCTGCAGCTCGAGCCACTTAGTAAATTTGCATTCTTTTTATAGAAGTGCATACTCAGCATAGGTTTATTAAATATTCATTTATTTGAATTTTTTAAATTGCAATTTGCTTAATTAAAAAATAAGGATCTAACTATTAAAATTATATTTAAAAAATTAGGTACTCGTGGACACTGCTGGCAGAAGTGAAAACTTAAAACTTTAAAACTGGGAAATAATAGTGGCTTATTTTAAATTCCAAATTCATTGTAGAATTAAAAATTAAAGCGTCATAATTTGTAAATTAAAATTATTAACATGCATCTAGTTTTTAAATCTACGTCTGCACTTCGAGCAACAATTATATGTATTTTTATACAGTTTATCGGTGGGTTTATTAGGCAAAACCAATAAGAGGCTACGCAAGATCTGCACAAAATTTAAATACAATTTAATTGACATAAAAAATTGAAATAAAAATCTTGTCCCCTGAAACCAAGAAAGATTAAAAAACACAACAGAGGTTGCTCTAACGCGTTTCGATAGCCAAGCTATCATCTTCAGAGAGATATCTCTCCGGCTGTTGTTAGAGCAACCTTTGTTGTGTTTTTTAATCTTTCTTGGTTTCAGGGGACAAGATTTGTATTTCAATTTTTGAAGATACCCAAGGACCAGTTTATTGCACCAAAAAACAAGCACAAATCTTGCCCCCTGAAACCAAGAAAGATTAAAAAACACAACAGAGGATCTTCTAACGCGTTTCGATAGCCAAGTTATCATCTTCAGAGAGATACTGCTCTTGGTTTCAGGAGACGAGATTTGTATTTCAATTTTTGAAGATACCCAAGGGTCAGTTTGTTGCACCAAAAAACAAGCACCAGTCCGTTCTACCAAAAAAAATTAAACTTTGCCAAAGTCCCTTCTCTAATCGTTAAAAAAAATTGAAATAAAATAATAACAAATTTTTTAAACATAAACGTTGATACGGATATTGGGGATATGTATTTAAAAATGATTATTTCGTTGCTCATTTTTTTATAATATTTTCTGAGAAATAATTTTGCTCTGAGTTGTTTGCTCCGTTTCGATTTAAGAGCTGTAAGTTGTGACTTCATTAAATGTTAAATACGAATTCACATTCACGATCTTTGCATTGCAATCTGTTAGCTTACAAATTACAAATGTAATTGGGAGCTGAAAGGAGTGCTACAGATAACATATAAATTATTGATAAGTTATTTCAGGAATTTAAAAATATCCACAACAAATATTTATTTAATTGTTTTACAACATAATTTGTTATGTGCTTTCAATAAAATAAAAGAATACTATTGACCGTACGTAAAATAAAATGTCATAAATATTTAATACAAATCTATTTTTTGTTTTGCGTCAGTTTTTTTGTAGTTCTATGACATATTAATGTTATATTGGGTTGCAAATTGAAATGCATAACTTATATAGAGGTGCAGAGTGTTCAGCATATAATGAGACATATGAATAAGGTGCTTACTCCAGTTATTGCTTGAGAGGATGATTTTTTTCTTTTATTTTATTGTTTTTTTTTTCATTATAACTTAAATAATTTTTAGATAGTTGTTCCCATTTCATTAATGAGGTTTCTTTGGATAATAAACACGAATAGCTTTTTATTTTTTGTGATCAATGTATCTTTATATTTTTAATAATAGAAACTTTTAGAAAATTGCTAGTTATTTTCAGTCACCAAAATTTCATTTTAGAGAAAAAGCAAAACTTGATTGCTACCGAATTAGGCTTTTATATTGGCCTTCGATTATTCGTTTTAACGATATAAGTCCCCAAAAAGTATAAGTTTGGATCTTCGCTTTTTCCCAAGTCTCTCCCGACCATAGCTGTCAAGATTTAAACGAAATAAATGTAAAATGTGACTAATTTAGTCAATTTTGAGATGCTACTACCAAATTTGGCTTCTGAATTGGCCTTCGATTATTCGTTTCAACGACAGAAGTCCCCAAGGTGTATAAATTTGGATCTTCTCATTTTTTCACTCACTTCTTCTCATTTTCTCCCGATCGTAGCTCTCAAGATTTAAATGAAATATATTTAAGATGTTTCTATTTTACTCAATTTTGAGATGCTGCTACCGAATTTGGCTTTTAAACTGGCCTTCGATTATTCGTTTTAACGATAGAAGTCCCCAAATTGTATAAATTTGGATCTTCGCTTTCTTCCATGTCTCTCCCGACCGTAGCTGTCAAGATTTAAATAAAATAAATATAAAATGTATCTATTTTAGTCAATTTTAAGATGCTGCTACCAAAATTGGCTTTTGAATCGGCCTTCGATCATTCGTTTTAACAATAGAAGTCTTCAAGGTGTATAAATTTAGATCTTCGCTTTTTTCCATGTCTCTCCCGACTGTAGCTGTCAAGATTTAAAAAAAATAAATGTAAAATATGTCTAATTTAGTCAATTTTGAGATGCTGCTACCAAATTTGGCTTTTGAATTGGCCTTCGATTATTCGTTTTAACGATAGAAGTCCCCAAAGTGTATAAATTTGGACCTTCACATTTTTCCATGTCTCTTTCGACCGTAGCAGTCAAGATTTAAATAAAATAGATTTAAAATGTTTCTATTTTAGTCAATTCATTATTATGATAAGAGAAGCAGACTCTTTCGAATTTTGCAACTGATATTCGAAGGTTTTCACTATTTCTGTTTGCTGGAAGGGTGCTGCATCACAGGAGATTCTATTGCTGGCGCTAAGCGACAAAAAAAGTAAAAACAAATAAATCCGATTGTTAATATTACTTACATTTTTTAAACCTTTTTTCCAGAAGTTATGGCTTCTTTTTTTTTCAATATTTATAGAGTAATTCTAAATGTTAAATTATTTTTAGAATTTAGAGTTTAAAAAACCGAAAATTTCGAGTCTGATCTAGCATTTCAATTTGTACATTAAAGTAGCATATAATTTAAAAATTACCTTAGCAATAAATATGCAACAAAAAAATAATCTATATGCAGTAAAATTATACAAATATCCTTGGTATTGTATGTTACTGCTTTTCTTTTATTTAGTATTATATTTATCGCTTCTTAATATCTGAATTATGAATACAGTGTTTCCCAAAAGTAACGGATAATTCTAGAAAACCGCAATTTCAAACTTTGGATGCATCATTATTAAAAATGTCTTGCATGGTTGTAAAATATTTACTATATAAATGCCAATGCATCTTAGGCTTTCTCAATATTTGAACTAAAATTATGTATTTGTTGACTCAGAGATCTAATGTTGTCAACAGTCCTTGCTAATATACCTATTAGAAAATACCCAAGAGCGATTTCTTGCAGTAAATAATAAAAAATTAAACATTTATGCACAAATGGACTCTTAAACAATCTGATAAAAATAATCATAGCTTTGAACATATATCTTGTGAAACAATTAATGCTAAGTTGACAGCCTAAGGCTGCTAAAAGTCGGTATAGATAGAAAGTGATTGGCGAGTTAGCAAAGTTTATAAATCTAATTTGTTAGCAAATTAGCGAACTCGGAAATATCTATTGAAATAGTTATAACAATTGTTGATCACGATCGATTTTTTTTAACATGAAGCTGTGGGTGCTTTGCCCTTGATAAGTTATATTTGCGTAATTGACAAGTAATATATATTTCAATGATAATTGCAACAGATTTTTAATCTTCTGAATGAAATGTAATGAATCGGAATTATCACTTTTCAGCATCGTTCAGCTTTTAAGTTACTTTGTATTGGAAGCTGAATGTGCAAATTTAAATGAAATATAAAGAAATAATATTCTCAACCAACTCATCTTGTAAATCGCGCAAACTCGTCGAATCTATTGAAGTTTAGGTGGAACAGACTAGTCCTTGGTTATCTTCAAAAACTGAAAAACAAATCTTGTGCCTTGAAACCAAGAAGGATTCAAATCGATACTGGCGGTTTTTTGCTTTCTTTCCTATTTCTAATTGTTTAACACATCTGGTGCATGCAATTTTGACCTGCCACAAATAGCCTTCAATGCTTCAGTAGTTCAGTGCTTCAGTAATTCATTCATTCAGGGGACAAGATTTGTATATCAATTTTTGAAGATAACCAAGGACTAGTCTGTTCCACCTAAACTGCAAGATGATTCTCATTATAACTTGATAACTAAGAATATATTTTTTTTAAATATACCTTCAAACGGAGCATTTGTTGGTTATGCCAAACTGACGGGAGCTGACGATATTGAAACCGGTACTTGTTTTCCAAACTCCGAATTCGATCAATGTTTAAACCTATCACTCTGTGCATCAGAATTCAAAAATTAAAACTGCAAATACTAAATGCATAGAAAATTATAAAAAGAGTAGAAATTTGCACAATGGTAGGTGGTAATGCGTTTAAATGATGATTTTTACTTAATCACTTGTTGTTACCAAATATCTTTTTTTTTTCTTGTTTCTAACCTTGATTGTTGTGCTAAATTTTTAGACAATTTAACAAAATGTCATTTTTAAGCATTTTTTTTTTTTCATTTTTAAGCATTTCATGATATATTTCTTATAAACAATTTTCGATAGCTCCTCAAAAATAGCCATTTATTCTTGGTCACCTTTTCAACTTTTCATATAATTGATCTCCCTGTACAAAAAACTTCAAAAAAATGTCATTTCAGTGGTTTACCATCAAGTACCGGGATGACTTTTTCTCGTAAACCGACAAATAAAGAAGAAATCATCCTTCAGTACTCTATCTTGAGGCACACTATATAATACAATATATATATTTTTTTTTCAAAAATTTAAATCCTCTTTGTTATAATAATGTGAAAAAACTTTAAAAAAGGTGTTTTTATTTCGTCCGAAATTTGAGCAAAATAATTGCTCCTTTAATTTTAAAAAAAATTCAACTGAATTGCATCTTTGTAGGGTTTTTGTGGGTATATTAAACTGTAAAAGGCACAATCAACATTATTTCCTAGATATTTTCGGTTCAGCTTTTAATTTTCTAAGAACTACCAAAAGCCTTTGCTGTTAAAAAATTTATGTAAAAAATGGGGAACCATTTTTTTTTCGAAAAACCGTTAACCATTCCTCGTAAAGCATTTATTCAAGTTTTCGAAACCCACTTTCAACTTTCTGCGCGATCAATGGTTGCTAAGATATCGATAATCAAACACAAAATGATCCTTTTGCTTTCAAATACCAATACCTCTGCAAGAAGTGGTCATGTCAAGATCTTTAAATAAAGAAATTGAAGCTGGATGACCATTCTATTTAAAGATGTGTTGGTTAAGCAAAAAAATGTTCCAGACCCGTAGACCAAAAAAATTTCAAAAATTTTTTTGTCGATTGTTTTCCTAAGATTACTTGAAAACCGCCGATGCTAAAGAATGTCTGAGTATAGCTCCAAATACTAGACACTTAGAGCTACAATCTCCCTTTTTTTAGATTTTCTGCAGGTCCATTTTTTACCAAATTACAGCCTGTTGAAAATCACCCAGAAATTTGAAATTTTGTTTGATTTCTTAATTTTTTCCACTAGCGTAGGTACCTGGGAAACATTTTGTGACTCAATGAATGAATTACTGAAGCACTGAACTACTGAAGCATTGAAGGCTATTTGTGGCAGGTCAAAATTGCATGCACCAGATGTGTTAAACAATTAGAAATAGGAAAGAAAGCAAAAAACCGCCAGTATCGATTTGAATCTCAATGCAGATAGGTCGATTCATCTTTGGCTATTCTTTTTAGATTAGTAAGCTTGAAAATGCCAGTTCTGCTGGCGAAACACGTATCGCGTAATTATTTATTTAATTGCCGATGTGGTAAAGGGGTAAAACCTTCTTTGGACTTAATGAGTTACTGAATGAATTTTTTAGGTTCGAACCACTTTCAAATTTAAAAAGCATTATCTATTATGAAAAAGGCAATGGGGGAGAATGAGAAAATATAATTATCGAAAGTCTAAAGACTAAAACCAAAGTAAGAACGAATGCAAATGACTTTGAACTACATTTCAAAAAAGGATTAGCACAGATAAGTAACAACGACGCATATGTTTTCATTAAAACAATTCTTTGGTAGAATAGTAGAAGATTACAACCTAAATTCACATCGAAAAATATTAGTGGAGTTATTAAATCATTAAATTTATTACAAATAATACAAAATTTGTAACGTATGCAGTACAATTTCAATAAAAATATTGCCCGTGGTTTTCTTAACATTACTTGAAAACTGCTAATCCTAAAAAATGTCAAAGCTCAAATCCAAAACCTGGATTCTTGGAGCTACAATTTTCTTTTTTCAGATTTTCTGTACGACTATTTTTCATCACAGCTTGTTATATATCACCCAGAATTTTGGATTTTTTTTTGAACCCTTAATTTTTTCCACTAGTAAATTAGATGATTTAAATGAATTCATTTTGATACAAAAATGATTGCATAAAAAGTTATAAGCCTCAGAAAATACATTCTGTTTAATGGTTTTATTGTTATTAATTTATTACTTGAAATTCTGTCTTCAAATTTTCAATGCAAGTGTTCCTTTCGGCGATAAATATGAATATTTATTTGTTTTTTGCGAAAAGTATTCAGGATTGCTTTGACACCTCATTCTTTTCTTTAAATTTTCTTACCAATAATTTTGCATTTGCCAGAAAGTAATGAATTAATTGAAACAGCATTTAATTTGCCCTAAAAAATTAGTCCCCGAGTTCAGGGATTAAAAAAAACTTCTGATGCAGTTGCATCAATAGTTTTTTTTGTTATATTTTTTTGTGAATTTCACCCCTTTTTCATTTATAGTAGTTATGTACTGATAAATCAATTGACCAAATTAGACACATTTTACACCCATTTCATTTAAATCTTGACCGCTACGGTCGGGAGAGACATGGAAAAAAGCGAAGATTCAAAGTTATACACTTTGAAGACTTCTATCGTTAAAATGAATAACCGAAGGCCGATTCAAAAGCCAAATTCGGTAGCACCATCTTAAAATTGACTAAAATAGACTCATTTTACATTTATGTCATTTAAATTTTGACAGCTACGGTCGGGAGAAACATGGGAAAATGCGAAGATCCAAGTTTATACTTTGGGAACTTCTTTCGTTAAAACGAATAATCGAAGGCCAGTTCAAAAGCCAAATTCGGTAGCAGCATCTTAAAGTTGACTGAAATATTTTATATCTATTTCATTTAAATCTTGACAGCTACGGTCGGGAGAGACATGAAAAAATGTGAAGATCCAAATTTATACATTTTGGGGTCTTCTATCGTTAAAACGAATAATCGAAGGCCAATTCAGAAGCCAAATTCGGTAGTAGCATCTCAAAATTGACTAAACTAGACTCATTTTACATTTATTTCATTTAAATCTTGACAGCTAGGGTCGGGAGGGACATGCGAAAATGCGAAGATCCAAATTTATACACTTTGGGATCTTCTATCGTTAAAACGAATAATCGAAGGGCAGTTCAAAAGCTAAATTCTTTAGCATCATCTCAAAATTAACTAAAATAGTAACATTTTACATTTATTTGATTTAAATCTGGACAGCTACGGTCGGGAGAGACATGGGAAAATGCGAAGATCCAAATTTATACACTTTGGGGTCTTCTATCGTTAAAACGAATAATTGAAGGTTAATTTAGAAGCCAAATTCAGTAGCAGCATCTTAAAATTAATTAAATTAGACACATTTTACATTTATTTCATTTAAATCTTGACAGCTACGGGCGGGAGAGACTTGGGAAAAAGCGAAGATTCAACTTTATACATCTTGGGGACTTCTATCGTTAAAACGAATAATTTAAGGCCAATATAAAAGCCCAATTCCGTAGCAGCATCTAAAAATTGACTAAAATAGACTCATTTCACATTTATTTCATTTAAATCTTGACAGCTACAGTCGGGAGAGGCATGGAAAAAAGCGAATATCCAAATTTATACACTTCGAAGACTTCTATCGTTAAAACGAATAATCGAAGGCCAATTTAAAAGCCAAATTTGGTAGCAGCATCTTCAAATTGACTAAAATAGACACATTTTACATTTATTTCATTTAAATCTTGACAGCTACGGGCGGGAGACACTTGGGAAAAAGCGAAGATCCAAATTTATACACTTTGGGAACTTTTTTCGCTAAAACGAATAATCGAAGGCCAATATAAAAGCCAAATTCGGTAGCAGCATCTTAAAGTTGACTAAAATAGATACATTTCATATCCATTTCATTTAAATATTGACAGCTACGGTCGGGAGAGACATGGAAAAATGTGTAGATCCAAATTTATACACTTTGGGGACTTCTATCATTAAAGCGAATAATCGAAGGGCAGTTCAAAAGCCAAATTCGGTAGCAGCATCTTAAAATTGACTAAATTATACATATTTTACATTTATTTCATTTAAATCTTGACAGCTACGGTAGGGAGAGACATAGGAAAATACGAAGATTCAAATTTATACACTTTGGGGACTTCTATCGTTAAAACGAATAATCGAAGGCCAATATAAAAGCCAAATTTGGTAGCAGCATCTCTAAGTTAACTAAAATAGAGACATCTTGTATCCATTTCATTTAAATATTGACAGCTACGGTCGGGAGAGACATGGAAAAATGTGATGATCCAAATTTATACACTTTGGGGACTTCTATGGTTAAAACAAATAATCGAAGGGCAGTTCAAAAGCTAAATTCTTTAGCATCATCTCAAAATTAACTAAAATAGTTACATTTTACATCTATTTCATTTAAATCTCGACAGCTACGGTCGGGAGAGACATAGGAAAATACGAAGATTCAAATTTATACACTTTGGGGACTTCTATCGTTAAAACGAATAATCGAAGGCCAATATAAAAGCCAAATTTGGTAACAGCATCTTAAAATTGACTAAATGAGACATATTTTACATTTATTTCATTTAAATCTTGACAGCTACATTTGGGAGAGACATGGGAAAAAGCGAAGATCCAAATCTATACCCTTTGAAGACTTCTATCGTTAAAACAAATAATCGAAGGCCAATTCAAAAGCCAAATTCGGTAACAGCATCTTAAAATTGACTAAATTGGACACATTTTACACTTATTTCATTTAAATCTTGACAGCTACGGTCGGGAGAGACTTGGGAAAAAGCGAAGATCCAAATTTATACATTTTGGGGGCTTCTATCGTTAAAATGAATAATCAAAGGCCAATATAAAAGCCCAATTCGGTAGCAGCATCTTAAAATTGACCAAATTGGATACATTTTACACTTATTTCATTTAAATCTTGGCAGCTACGGTCGGGAGAGACATGGAAACATGCGAAGTTTTAAATTTATACACTTTGGGGACTTCTATCGTTAAAACAAATAATCGAAGGCCAATTCAAAAGCCAAATTCGGTAGCAGCATCTCAAAATTGACTAAATTAGACACATTTTACATTTATTTCATTTAAATCTTGACAGCTACATTTGGGAGAGACATGGGAAAAAGCGAAGATCCAAATCTGTACCCTTTGAAGACTTCTATCGTTAAAACAAATAATCGAAGGCCAATTTAAAAGACAAATTCGGTAGCAGCATCTTAAATTTGACTAAAATAGACTCATTTTACATTTATTTCATTTAAATCTTGGCAGTTACGGTCGGAAGAGACATGGGAAAATGCGAAGATCCAAATTTATACACTTTGGGAACTTTTTTCGTTAAAACGAATAATCGAAGGCCAGTTCAAAAGCCAAATTCGGTAGCAGCATCTTAAATATGTCTAAAATAGAAACATTTCATATCTATTTCATTTAAATCTTGTCAGCTACGGTTGGGAGAGACGTGAAAAAATTCGAAGATTCAAATTTATACACTTTGGGGACTTCTATCGTTAAAACGAATATCATAATTTTAATAGGCCAAACAGAATCATTTATGGTTAAAAGTGAAATCATCCGTGCATATTATTTGTAAAATATTCAAATATCTTTGACATTTATGAGTCTGCTGTCTTGTGCAAGCCTGGGGTATTTGTTGTTCTATTAGTATATTCAGTAAAAGTATCAAATGAAAGTCTTCTTCACGTTTGCAGAAGTGTATTTTACCAATAAATTGCCTAGTTTCTAAGAAAATGTTTCTCGCTAAACAAGTTATACAACCTAAATTAGTAAAGTTGTATTCTATTAGAATCAAAGAATTACTCTCTAAATGGATTAAACCCTAGTTATGTAAGAAGTTGCTGTTAATAAATGATAATGACATTCGATTTTTTTAGTCCACGAGCAGGGGTAACGTAAGAATCAACTATAGTTCATTTCTTTTAAATATTCTACTATCGACAGAACGCTGTTAAGCACCATAATTTAATAATATATTAATAACATTTTAGAAAATAAAATTTTAACTCACCAAAAAATTATTTATTGCATTTCATTTAACATGTGAGGAACTCTAGCAAACTCTAGTAAACTCTAGCAACTCTAGCATATGCTTATAATCAATTCGGGTTTCTCACACATGTATAATACTATATGTTATTCGAATTTTTTTAGTCTGTAATTCAAGCGCCGACTGAAAATGACAAAGTGTTCAATGAATTAGAAAGTAATAAGGACTAACTGCCTGTATGAACAGTTAAAAGATAATTATAAAATCGTTATCAATTTAGTCAGTAGTACGGCGCATTTTAATTACATAACGCGTTAACTTCGTCAATTTAGTTTTATTTGGAAACTGTCTAAGCTTTCCTGTATTATTTTTATTGCTGCAATCGTCGCGCCGGTCGTGCTTTGCTCTATTATCGAGAAATGCGAAAAATTTGACTTTCTGCCATAAAACCATATCTCGGGCAATTTTGCATCAAATCACTTGTAATATAGAGTTTTGAACAGAAAGAACAATGCGACCATATGCTAAATGTAAAATTGCAATTAACATTATCATTCGCCATTTAAAAACGGCAAACATTTCCGTCTGTTGGTCTATGTGTACGTATGTGATCACGGTACAGGTCAGAATTTTATTAGAATTTCTCCTATTTACTTTTGAAATAGTTCACTATTACTAGGAATATAACTGTTGTATACCCTCTTAATATTGTATCGATTGAAAAAAATGTAGTAGCAGTTCCTATTCATGAAACAACTTTCAATTGTCGGCTTACTCTATATACTTTCTATTGAAAAGACTGCGCTATTCTGCAAAAGAGAGAATGTCTAAAAAGTCATAAAAATGTGCATCATTTAACACCAGGCCTGACGATGCCACGAAGAAGTGGTGAAAATAATTTATTAAATCATTAATGATTGAGTGATTGCAGTAAAATCCTTTTTAATCTAAGTAATTGCATGCTTAAAGAATTCACGACAGGAAGTACATTTTTACAGCAAAAACTGCTAAAATCATCGATTAGTACTTAATTTATAGAAAAATAGCAATTAATAAACTGTTTTATTCGAACTACGGCGGTAGACTAGTTCAGTTAAATGTAATATCATACAAAGTGTTTCACTTTCTATTTCTGTTCCGGCCGAATTTCGCGTGACGATTTTTAATTGCAAAGACATAAACGACAATCTGGTATAATATCTACTTTTAACAATCTGAAGCCGTAATAGGGAAACAATGCAAATGCTAGTTAAATAATTTTTTCTTCATTGTCATCATTCGGAGGTCAAAGTCATTGTGTTTGCATAAAATGGTAATTTTATAGAGAAGAAAACCATAAACACACGCTTATCAAGAAGATGATGTGTTAAAATTTAAATTATAAATTAGAACAGTTAACGATTAAAATTGACTGTTATTGTTTAATTAAATTCTGACAAACTTACAGTCAAATCCTTACTGTGCTATTTTCCCAAAATTTCGAGCTTATTTTTGCATAAAATGGTAATTTTATAGAAAAGAAAACCGCAACCACACGCTTATCAAGAAAATGATGTGTTAAAATTTAAATTATAAATTGGAACAGTTAACGATTAGAGTTGATTGTTATTTTTTTAATTAAATTCCGACAAACTTACAGTCAAAGTAAGTTTATCGTGGTCAAATCCTATTCCTTATTCTCCCAAAATTTCCAGCTTATTCTTAAAATTTTGTTGTACATTTTTAATTTCAGTTTTATTCTGAAATTTGGGAAAACATTGGTGAAATTATTGAATGAAATTTTAAATTTATAGCAACAAATGTTCCCAAAATTTTAAACTCAAATTTCGAATTAAAACCTCATTTATTTTGTGGTTCTCACCAAATGTAAACTTTTTTTTTAAATACGAAGTTACCATTTGAAATTTTACAAAAGTTATGCGTTTTTTAAATTAAAATCCAAGATTTATGGGAAAAAAATATCGACAACTTTTAGAGATTGAAATATAAATCTAGTAGTATCTGAAGATGATAGCTTGGCTGTCGAAACGCGTTAAAGCAACCTTTGTTGTGTTTTTTAATCTTTCTTGGTTTCAGGGGACAAGTTCTGTACTTCAATATGGGTGTTAGTAAACCATAGTAAACCGTAAACCACGAAACCTTTTAAATAAATATAAATTCAAGTTCTGTATTTCAATTTTTTAAGATAACCAAGGACCAGTCCGTTCCACCAAAATACAAATCCTTACAAATCTTCAGAGAGATAGTGAAGTATCTCTCTTAAGATGATAGCTTGGCTGTCGAAATGCATTAATGCAACCTTTGTTGTGTTTTTTAATATTTCTTGGTTTCAGGGAACAAAATTTGTATTTCAATTTTTAAAGATAACCTAGGACCAGTCCGTTCCACCAAAATTATGATAACTTTTAATTTATCAAATGTTTTTCGAAATTTCAAGTTTAATCAGGAAATAACAGTTTTTTTGTAGACTTTTCGACCTTAAATTTTAAATTTTAAGTTTTTCTAGAAATTTTATGCTTTAAGGAAATGTCGGATTTGACTGTGGGAACTTTCTAGATTAAACCAACAATCGTCAATGTTTTCTATCTCCAATTTTGACTTAAAATTCAAAATGTAGACTTTTTCCTATACATTTTGATTTGGGTTTTCAAAATTTCGTGAAATTGTGAAGTTTTTCTTCAAATTTCTAAATTAAAATCAAATAATATCAATCTTCTTATCTTAAAATTTTGTTTTCAAATTCAGTTTTTTTGTGAAACTTTAAATTTCTTCTTTTTGTTGTAGAGTGTTTTTTCAAGACTTCGTATTAAAATTTTAAAGAGTAATGAGGAAATGTTTACTATAAATTTCTAGTTTGTTTCTTTATATTTGAACTTTTTCTGCAAGTTTGTAGCTTAAACTTCAAAATCATAATATGTTTTTTTCTAAAATTTCAGTTTTAGAATCAAAATTTAAATTAAATCACAAATTTATTTTAAAAATTTTGTGTTTTTCAGGTCGAAAACGAAATTTCGGTTGAACTTTAATAAATATATTGGAAAATCTAAATTTTTACTCGAAATTTCAAGTAGAAGTGTGATTTAAATACAACTCTTGACCCTGAAACCAAGAAAGATTAAAAAACACAACAGAGGTTGCTCTAACGCGCTTCGATAGTCAAGCTATCATCTTCAGGGGACAAGATTTGTATTTCAATTTTTGAAGATAGCCAAGGACCAGTCCACAAATTCATGCAACCCTCCCCAGGCGTGCAGAGTGAATCATAGGTAGCTGAACTACCACAGTTGAAACACTGCCACCTAGCGCAGCGGTTGCTCCCTAGGAAAGTTCCCAGAAGACAAGGATTCTAAAATGCACAGACCAATAGGTTTGAACATTTATTAGATTCGAAGTTTGGAAACCAAATACCGGTTTGGATCTTGTTAGATCTTGTCAGTTTGGTATATCCAACTCGAATGCTAACAAATGTTCCGACAAGTACTAAAAAATTCACAGACAAGCGTGTGATTCTTAGTACTACCACCTATTGGTCCATAGAGAAACCTATGGCCATCGCCAACAGTGTCGTATGCAAGTAGAATGCAACCTAGACTACAAATTCATGCAGCCTTTCAGGCGTGTATAGTGCATCATAAGGTAGCTGAACTACCAACAGTTGAAATACTGCCACCTAGCGAAGCGGTTGCTCTCTAGGAAAGTTCCCACAAGACAAGGATTCTAAAAATTTGCAGTCTAGGTCTTCGATTTTAAATTTTAGTGCAGTATTAAATAAGTAAAAAAAGGTTTACACTAAAAATTTTGACAAGACAATCAACATTTCTAGAAAATAGGGAACTCCAATATTGTAAAGCACTTTTTTAAAATTTTCAGGCTTGAATTCAAAATAATTGAATACATGCAAAAACTGAAATGTAGAAATCTTGAGAGAAATTTAAATTTCGAAAAAAAATCTGTGTTTATGTATTTACGCATCGGACTGGATTCAACAACGTCCTGAACTGGATATGGCCTGTGGGTGGGTTGCTGTCCATCTCTACTGTTAACCATTGTAACAATGTAACCATTAATCGGTAGCGATATTTTATATTTTATGTCATATGTTTAAAACTCTGACATCAAATGATTTCCAAATGTCATTACATTGTTACTTTGTTAATAGATCTGGATCTGGATTCGTTGTGGGTTGCCTAAAAATTTAGGCCAGCACTTAGGCCACCCTTTCCGGGCCCATTGTGCTATCCCCGTGATTGAGGTATCCTTGGTCATTCATTCAGCCACCCAACCTTGTTGAGAAACTGAAGAACGTCCCTTGGATGCGCCTCTCTCAAACTGGCCACACTAGGCCAGAAGTCCCCCAGCGTGGATCCTCTGATTGATGCTAGTGCCGGGCAGTGACACATCACGTGCTCGACACTCTCATCTTCTTCTAAGCACCCTCTGCAGCTCGGGTCGTTTATGATTCCCATTCTGTGGAGGTGTTTGTTTAATCGACAGTGACCTGTCCATATCCCTACAAGTTTCCTGAGATTATTCCTTGAGAGTTGTAGGCATAGTTTTGCCCTTTCCCTGCACGGCATTCTAATGAATGCGTGAGTTTGTCGGCATGTTGTTATTGATGCCCATAAGGCTTTGTGTTTACGATAAGTTTCTTCGTTAAGTAGGGATCTTACGGTTGATCTTGCCAGGGGAAGGGTTGGTTCTGGTCCAACGAATTGTCCCTCCGAACCCTTCCTCTTTGTTAATAGAATTTTGAAATGCATTTATCCATAACTTGGCCCCAAATATAATTACATTTTTGAAATCTACTCATGAAGAAGAATCCAAAACTTTGTAGAAATATAGGGTGACCCATTTAAATAATACGAGGCGGGAGGGGGGGCGGGATGACAGGGAGGCGCAAGGAATACAGTTGCACTCACAATCAGTATAAATTTGACGAAATATGTCCCCCTGGATAGATTTATTGATTTGCTTTTGCGTTTTTCCTAAAAATGGCGTTCAGTACTATTAAACTTTATTAATGATAAAAACGCAACAAAATTTAAAAATTCCACAAGGTTTCGATAAATATTTGCTAAAACCGGACTACGTATGCGAAGCCTGGTCCGGTGTTAGCAAATATTTATCGAAACCTTGTGAAATTTTTAAATTTTGTTGCGTTTTTATCGTTAATAAAGTTTAATAGTTATGAATAATAAAAAACTTTACGAAGCAAAGGTTGGAAATGTCGATTATCTAAAAATGACGATCTAGACAGTCATTTAGGGTGAATAGTTTCCATTGAACAGCACTGGATATGAACACATAGTGTTCCCGTTTCCTTAGAAAAATCTAATTCTGAAAAACGGTCGATTTTGGCTACGAGAGCTTTCGTGATCATGGGCTAGTACAAGGATCGGCAAAGCGCGGCTCGCGAGCTGCATGCGGCTCTTTAAAAGACAATGACAGCTCTTTAAATTCCCCCAAAAAAAAGAAATAAATAAAAGGGCGACTGGACAGACACGCAGAAAATAAGTACTCATTAAAGAAGTGACCTACAGAAGTCGAAATTTCCAAAAATACTATTCTAGGAATTTTCAGATTTTGCTTAAATCCTGACAAAAAAAATTATGATTTCAAGAAGTATTTTTCCGAAATTTGTTATTGCTTTATATTAACAGTTTGAAAAAACCATACATTTTGAAATTTCTAGAAAAATACCAATTTGAAAAGTCGAAAATTCTAAAGATTTTTTTCTCATGATTTTTACTTTTTTATTTGCAATTTTTTGCAGCCTTGAAATTTCGTGAAAAAAAGTAAAGTTGAATTGCTGTTTTCAGAAAAATCTAAATTTACAAAAACAGCATATCTCAAAGTTCGAAATAAAAGCTGAAATTTTCAGAAAAAGCCGTATTTTAAGAAAAGGGAAGAAATTTCGACAAAATTGAGAAAAAGAAAGAGACTTTGAAAGCATTGAGAAAACGAAAGAAACTTCAAAAAAATTGAGAAAAGAAGTGATTTCGAAAAAAATTGTGAAAAATAAATTAAAAAAAAAAGAATTTATCAAAAGTTCTCAAAAAAAGGTAAAATTTTAGAAAAAAATTTAGATTTTGACAATAAATTGAAACCCAGAACAAATTGAAAACCTGAAATTTTTACACATATTTGAATTTTTTCAAAAACTGTAGAATATTAAAAAGAGAAATTGTAAGGAAGATTAAAAAAATTTATCAAACCTTAAAAAAGTCGAAGTTTTTCAATAAAGAAGACCAAAGTCAAATTTTAGGAAAAATTTCAAGAAAAAAGTCAAAATCGCTCAAAATTTCGACAAAAAATTTGTAATTTTCCAGAGCGATTTAAATTTTGAGAAGAAATTTGAAATTTCGAGAACAAGACGATTTAAAAAAGTCCAAATTTTCTGATAAATTCGAATTTGGAGAAAATTGCCAAAATAATTTCGAAAGAAAAGACAATGCCGATAAAACTTCCAGTTTCGAGAAATGTATTGAATTTTCAAAAAATGGTCAAAATTTTCCAAAGAAAGTCAAAATTTAAGAAAAAAATCAAATTTTGAGATTTGAAAATTCTATTCTATTCTAATTTCGTTCGAAATAAAAGTTGAAATTTTTTTAAAAAAATGCATTCGTCAAAAGTTCTCAAAAACAGCAAAGTTTTTGAAAAACTTCGAATTTCGACAATAGATTGAAATTTGCAGAAAAAATTAAAAACCTGAGATGTTTAGACACATTTAAATTTTGTGAACAACTCTAAAATTTCAAAAAGAGAAATTGTAATAAATTTAAAAAAAATTTCGAATTTTTTCAGAAGTCGAAGTTTTTCAGAAAGGAAAATAAAAAATTTGCAATGTTCCGGAGAGAAGTCAAATTTTGAGAATAAATTGAAATTTCGATTTGGGGTAAAAGTCTAATCTTAGGAACAAAATGATATTAAAAAAGAAAACTAATATATAGAAGAGTTAAAAAAGTCGAAATAACGAAAAAAAAATGCAAAATTTGAAGTAAAGGTCTAAATTTTGAGCAATAAAAGATCTTTTGGGCTGAATATATTTTCGTTTGACTACATCAGTCAGAGGGGTCTCTCTCTGTTCCATATTTTGTCTGATTTATCTGATTTAATTTTGAAATAAAATGTAAAACTCAGAAATAAAAATTTGTGGCTCTTTGAAATTCACGAAATCAATTTTTTTATTGCGACTGACTCTTTCGGTTTAAAAGTTTACCGACCCATGGGCTACTAGAATCAGAGGCGGATTAAACGTTGATAATACCCTAGGCAAGTATTGAGTGCCCTTCACACGTTGACCACTAAAAAATGTTGGTATGTTCTGGGATCTGGGACACATCCACTTGTAAGTAGCGCCCCTAGTTTGTCTTACGGATACCGCCCTTGATTAGGACTACTTTCTAAACTCCGGGACGTTAAAAATTGTTAATGATTCTGTTGAATCTCTGACGCAAGAGTCGATTGTATTTTTATGTTATTCGTTGCTAAATCACTAAATTTTCTCAGTTTCTTTTGTTCTTCCCAAAACTAAAACTAAGATAATGTGTTTTTTTTCCACTGGAAACTCAACTAAAACAAAATTTAGATACACCCATTTACGAGACGATAAAATTCTTATTGAAAAAGAAAAAAAATGTGGTCCCAACACCAAGTCTTTGTATTTTTTCACTCTTTGTTAAGAAACATCCTAATTGTCGAAACGGCAGCTTTCATTTTTTTAAATGCTTTAAAACACACCAAAAAAGTGGCAATTTATTTCAACAAAATATAACATGGACCATGAAAAATACTAAGATCACTTTTCCGAGTTCCACTTTCGAAATTTCGTAAATTTGCAATTATCAGAATAGGGCAATTGAAAAAATGTGAAAATATGATTTTTCTAAAGTGCAAAATATGCCATAATTACTTATTACTTATTAAAGTAAGGTTGCGTTTCACAAAGCATTATTGGCCATGAATTTGTGTTTTATGTTTGGCATGTAATAATTGTTCCTGTTTACGTGACTGCCGTTAAGACATCAAGTCCCAACAAATAAAAATATTGTTACCGCTCTTTCAGTTTTTGAAACAATTCACTGAATTCATGTAACTTGAAATCTAACGAGTAGAAATGTTTTATCTGAACTGAACTGAAACGAAAGCATCAGTTTTCAAAAATAAACCAATGTACTGTTATATTTTTTGCTATTTATATCTAGAATATAATTATAAATGATTAATTAATTTAATTAAATATTGTTCTATAACAAAAAATTAGGTGTTGCTTTATTTCCCTAACCTTGCTCATAACAGTTACGTCTTAACTTAGTTAAGTAAACACAAAGTACAATTGCTATATAGGTTAATAGATTTTTTATCATTAATAGAAGGGAATATATCCCACCACCAAATGTCAAATGTCTCCCCTCCATAAATTGTGACATTTCGCAAGGTTACATCAAGCTCTCAACTGACGTCAAATGTTATTTTTGTGTCAATAACTACCACAAAAATGGAAATATGTAAAAAAGGTTTTCACCAAGATGCCAACATTTTAATTACTAAACTAGAACATTCGCAGATTCCGTCATAGAGAGAAATGCAATTTAAATCTTCCA
>CM053326.1:41409895-41428366 GCA_028583605.1 Dastarcus helophoroides | reverse complement strand
ATAAAAAAATATTTAAAGTCATAACAAATTATCGAAATTTTAAAATAGAAAGTCAAATTTTAAAAAAGACTCAAATGTTATCAAAGATATTTTTTCGAAATGTCAAAAAGTCTACCTTTCAAGTATAGGTCTTTTGGGCCCAGTTAATGGGGAAGAGAACTTGGTGTCAAATTTTTTTTGTGAAATGGTAGAAATTTTCAAAAAAAAAGTGAAACTTGTTAAAATAATTGGAAATTTTGAGAAGTCAAAATTCTGAAATCACGAAATTTTCATAAAAGTCGAAATCTTTGAAAATATTCAAAAAAGAGACAAAGTTTTTTAAAACATTTGTAAAAATTTAAAGGTATAAGTTAGAATTTTTCAAAAAGCCAAATTTCTGATCTAAATCAGAATTTTTCTTTTTAAAACTGAGATTTTATCTTAGAATCTGAAAAATTCTAATTTGGGTTAGAAATTAGGATTTTTTTCTAAAAGTCTGGATTAAATTGGAGCTTTCTTTAAATGCTAAGTTGTTTTAAAAATTGTGATTCTTTTTCTCAAAGAAGAGAGAATTTGGAATTTTGGAAGTTTTTTGAACTTCTATGTATCAATGTTTTTATAAAATATCGATGTTTATGAAAGATAAATTGGTATTTTCAAAAAATCGATGTGTCCTCGGAAAAATGGCATGCCTTTGACAAATAGGGAAACGAATCTGAAAAAAGCAGACCGCCACTGAACAATTTTTTTTCAGATTTCAAAATGAAACACCTTTTAAAGTATAAAAACAATTTAGTTTTCGAGTGCAATGGTCATTCGCCTTGCAAATTGACACTTGGAACAAATTTTAAGTGAATATTAACATAAAAAAATATTTTAAGTCATAACAAAATTATTGAAATTTTAAAATAGAAAGTCAAATTTTAAAAAAGACTCAAATGTTATGAAAGATATTTTTTCGAAATGTCAACAAGTCTACCTTTCAAGTATAAGTCTTTTGGGTCCACTTAATGGGGGAGAGGGCTTGGTGTCAACAATTTTTTGTAAAATGGTAGAAGTTTTAAAAAAAAAAGTGAAAATTCTTAAAACAATTGGAAATTTTGAGAAGTCAAAATTCTGAAATCACGAAATTTTCATAAAAGTCGAAATCTTTGAAAATATTCAAAAAAGAGACAAAGTTTTTTAAAACATTTGTAAAAATTTAAAAGTATAAGTTAGAATTTTTCAAAAAGCCAAATTTCTGATCTAAATCAGAATTTTTCTTTTTAAAACTGAGATTTTATCTTAAAATCTCAAAAATTCTATTTTGGGTTAGAAATTAGGATTTTTTTCTAAAAGTCTGGATTAAAATTAGAGCTTTCTATAAATGCTAAGTTGTTTTAAAAAATGTGATCCTTTTTCTCAAAGGGGAGACAATTTGGAATTTTGGAAGTTTTTTGAACTTCTATGTATCAATGTTTTTGTAAAATATCGATGTTTATGAAAGATAAATTGATATTTTCCAAAAATCGATGTGTCCTCGTAAAAATGGCATGCCTTTGACAAATAGGGACACGAATCTGAAAAAAGCAGAAAGCCACTGAACAATTTTTTTTCAGATTTCAAAATCAAACACCTTTTAAAGTATAAAAACAATTTAGTTTTCGAGTGCAATGGTCATTCGCCTCTCAAATTGACACTTGGAAAAAATGTTAAGTGGAAATTGACATAAAAAAATATTTAAAGACATAACAAATTATCGAAATTTTAAAATAGAAAGTCAAATTTTAAAAAAGACTTAAATGTTATAAAAGATATTTTTTCGAAATGTCAAAAAGTCTACCTTTCAAGTATAAGTCTTTTGGGCCTAGTTAATGGGGGAGAGGGCTTGGTGTCAACAATTTTTTGTAAAATGTTAGAAATTTTCAAACAAAAGTGAAAATTCTTAAAACAATTGGAAATTTTGAGAAGTCAAAATTCTGAAATCACCAAATTTTCATAAAAGTCGAAATCTTTGAAAATATTCAAAAAAGAGACAAAGTTTTTTAAAACATTTGTAAAAATTTAAAGGTATAAGTTAGAATTTTTCAAAAAGCCAAATTTCTGATCTAAATCAGAATTTTTCTTTTTAAAACTGAGATTTTATCTTAAAATCTCAAAAGTTCTAATTTGGGTCAGAAATTAGGATTTTTTTATAAAAGTCTGGATTAAAATTAGAGCTTTCTATAAATGCTAAGTTGTTTAAAAATTGTGATTCTCTTTCTCGAAGGAGAGACAATTTAGAATTTTGGAAATTTTTTGAACTTCTATGTGTCAATGTTTTTATAAAATATCGATGTTTATGAAAGTTAAATTGGTATTTTCAAAAAATCGATGTGTCCTCGGAAAAATGGCATGCCTTTGACAAATAGGGAAACGAATCTGAAAAAAGCAGACCGCCACTGAACAATTTTTTTTCAGATTTCAAAATGAAACACCTTTTAAAGTATAAAAACAATTTAGTTTTCGAGTGCAATGGTCATTCGCCTTGCAAATTGACACTTGGAACAAATGTTAAGTGGAAATTAACATAAAAATAATATTTAAAGTCATAACAAATTATCGAAATTTTAAAATAGAAAGTCAAATTTTAAAAAGACTCAAGTGTTATAAAAGATATTTTTTCGAAATGTCAAAGGGTCTACCTTTTAAGTATAAAGTCTTTTGGGCCCACTTAATGGAGGAGAGGGTTTGGTGCCTAGAATTTTTTGTAAAATGGTAGAAATTCAAAAAAAAAAGTGGGAATTGTTAGAATAAGTGGAAATTTTGAGAAGTCAAAATTCTGAAATCACAAAATTTTTATAAAAGTCGAAATCTTCGAAAATATTCAAAAAAGAGACAAAGTTTTTTAAAACATTTGTAAAAATTTACAAATATAAGTTAGAATTTTTCAAAAAGTAAAAAAACTTTTTAAAAAGCCAAATTTTTAAAAAACGGCAAATCTTCAAGTGTAGAAATTTTCAAATAATTAAGGTTTTCAAAATTGGCTAAATTTAAAAATCTAAAATTTTTCAAAAAATTTGAAATTTTCAAAAAGGACAACACTTCAAAAAAAACGGAAAGTTTCAAATTCGTTAAGAAGAGCAAAACTGTTTCTTGAAATTTTGACTATTTTTGAGTTTTTTGAAAATTGACTTTTAAATCATTTTGAAAAAATTGAAAAAAAAATATCAACATTTTCAAATTTTATGTTTAAATCGGAAAAAAACTATAATTTTCTACAAAAGTAAAATAAAAAAAATCCAAGAGGAAATTTTTGGAAAAGGTGAATATTGCAATTTTGAAAAGTCTAAATTTTCAAGAAATATTTGAAATATTTTAAACGGGTTCAGAAAATCCAGAATTTAAATTCTGATTTTCTTTTGTTCTTTTCTTGTTTAAACAAAAATCAAAATTTTCAACAAAAGCCAACATTTTTCAAAAGTGTCAAAATTTAATGTGAAAATTTTTTGAAGAGGAAATTGGAAATGAAAATCAAATTTAAAAAAAAGTTAGAATTTTTAGTGGAATTATAATATTAGAGAAGGACAAAATTTTCATTAAAGAGAGATTAAAATCAAAATTTTTTTAAATAAATAACGTTTTTATTTTAATACAAACTTTCTAAGAAACCTGAATTTTTTCAAGGTTTTGGTTAAAACTGATTTTTTTTATAATTTGGAAGTTTACCCACGCTATTACTAGCTTCAAATTTTTAAAATCGAAAATACTGGAATTTTTTAAAATCTTTGGTTTTTGTTCAAACTTCGAATTCTCTGTCAAAATGTTTAGTTTGAAATTTAAATGTTTACTTTTTTCCTAAAACTGCAACTTAAGAAACCAAATATTGACTTTATTTCGACTTTAATTTCAAACTGTCGAGTTTTCTCGAAATTGTGAGATCAAGGTTAAAACTTTGAAAAAAAAGGAAGAAAACAAAATTTTATTTTAATCAGAACATTTTTAACTTTAATCGGTAAATGTTGTCCTTCATTACTTACGAGATTTGACTTCAAAACTTTTGGTAAAAAAAACTTAAAAGTTTATGAAACATTATTATTAATTTCCGAATTTAAAAATGTTGATTCGTTTTGATAAAATTTGGAATCCTCAACATTTGCTTAAAAATTCAAAGAAAAATGGAAATCTTATTAGTTATTAAATTTTAATCTTTGACAAACGTTTTTCACTTTCAATCAAAAGTTAACCATTTTAAAAAACGATGATAGTTTTCTCTTTAAATTTAGACTATTTTTATCTTAAAAAAATTGAAATTTCAAATTTGAACTTGGATTCTTTAGAACATAACAAAATTTCGAAAATAACTTCGAAATGTTTGCTCCAAATTTCCTGAACACTTGGAAATGTCTAAAAGAAGTTTGAAATTTTGATAAAAGATAGTAAAGAGAGATTTAACTTTTTTTCGAAATTTTTACATTTTTCTTAAATTTTATATTTAAATTGCAATTTTTTTCTAAAATTTCGACCTAAATATGAAATGTAGTCTTTTTTTAAAAATTATGACTTTTTTTGATATTTACGCAGTAATCCCTAAATTCGAATGTTTAGAAGACTCATAATTACAAGAAATAGTTAAAATCTTGAGAAATCTACTCTAAAATTCGCAACTGTTCTTATGGTACATCCTGATTAAAATAATTTTGGGCCAAAATGTTGGACATTAGGTAGTTCGCCAGTATTTCGGTTGTTTTAACATGAAACATTCTCTTCTTGAAGAATAACAAGTAAGACCATATGCTGTCAAAAAGTTAGGTATTTGGTGGTTCATCTAACAGTTGTTTTTCCATGAAATCTCTAAATTGAGCTAAACGTTGAGCATTTAGTGGTTCATCGGTATTTCAAATGTTAACGAAATCTTCTCTAAAATTCAGAAATGTGGTCTTGGAGATCCGTAAATAACCTAGTGTTAGGTTGAAAAGTTTTTTTTTTGGTTGTTTATCAGTATTGCAATTGTTTTCCCATGAAATCTACTCTAAAAGTTGTAAATATTCTCATGGTGCATCCTGATCAAAATAATGTTGGGCCAAAATGCTGGACATTAGGTAGTTCGCCAGTATTTCGGTTGTTTTAACACGAAACATTCTCTTCTTGAAGAATCACAGGTAAGACCATATGATGTCAAAAGGTTAGGTATTTGGTGGTTCATCTGACAGTTGTTTTTCCATGAAATCTCTAAATTGAGCTAAACGTTGGGCATTTAGTGGTTCATCGGTATTTCAATTGTTAACGAAAACTTCTCTAAAATTCAGAAATGTGCTCTTGGAGATCCGTAAATAACTTAGTTTTAGGTTGAACAGTTTTTTTTTGTTGTTCATCAGTATTGCGATTGTTTTCCCATAAAATCTACTCTAAAGGTTGTAAATATTCTCATGGTGCATCCTGATCAAAATAATGTTGGGCCAAAATGCTGGACATTAGGTAGTTCGCCAGTATTTCGGTTGTTTTGACACGAAACATTCTCTTCTTGAAGAATCACAGGTAAGACCATATGATGTCAAAAGGTTAGGTATTTGGTGGTTCATCTGACAGTTGTTTTTCCATGAAATCTCTAAATTGAGCTAAACGTTGGGCATTTAGTGGTTCATCGGTATTTCAATTGTTAACGAAAACTTCTCTAAAATTCAGAAATGTGGTCTTGGAGATCCGTAAATAACTTAGTTTTAGGTTGAACAGTTTTTTTTTTGTTGTTCATCAGTATTGCGATTGTTTTCCCATAAAATCTACTCTAAAAGTTGTAAATATTCTCATGGTGCATCCTGATCAAAATAATGTTGGGCCAAAATGCTGGACATTAGGTAGTTCGCCAGTATTTCGGTTGTTTTGACACGAAACATTCTCTTTTTGAAGAATAACAGGTAAGACCATATGATGTCAAAAAGTTAGGTATTTGGTGGTTCATCTAACAGTTGCTTTTCCATAAAATCTCTAAATTGAGCTAAGCGTTGAGCATTTAGTGGTTCATCGGTATTTCAATTCAACGAAAACTTCTCTAAAATTCAGAAATGTGGTCTTGGAGATCCGTAAATAACTTAGTATTAGGTTGAAAAGTTTTTTTTTTGGTTGTTCATCAATATTGCGATTGTTTTCCCATGAAATCTACTATAAAATTTGTAAATATTCTCATGGTGCATCCTGATTAAAATAATTTTGGGCCAAAATGTTGGACATTTGGTAGTTCATCAGTATTTCAGTTATTTTGCCACGAAACATTCTCTTCTTGGAAAATCATCGGCAAAATAATATTATGTCAAAAATTTGGGTATTTGATGGTGCATTTGGCACTTGTTCTCCCTAAAAAACCTAAAATTCGCATATATTTTGAGCCAAATTTTGTTTGCTTGGTACTTAATCAGTATTTCAGCTTCTAACGAAACATTCTGTGGAATTCATAAATGTGCTCTTGGTGGTCTATAGGTAAAACAAAATGATGTTAAAAAGTTGCTTATTTGGTGGCATCCTGATCAAAATAATTTTGGGCCAAAATGTTGGACATTTGGTAGTTCATCAGTATTTCAGTTATTTTGCCACGAAACATTCTCTTCTTGGAAAATCATCGGCAAAATAATATTATGTCAAAAATTTGGGTATTTGATGGTGCATTTGGCACTTGTTCTCCCTAAAAAACCTAAAATTCGCATATATTTTGAGCCAAATTTTGTTTGCTTGGTACTTCATCAGTATTTCAGCTTCTAACGAAACATTCTGTGGAATTCATAAATGTGCTCTTGGTGGTCTATAGGTAAAACAAAATGATGTTAAAAAGTTGCTTATTTGGTGGCATCCTGATCAAAATAATTTTGGGCCAAAATGTTGGACATTTGGTAGTTCATCAGTATTTCAGTTATTTTGCCACGAAACATTCTCTTCTTGGAAAATCATCGGCAAAATAATATTATGTCAAAAATTTGGGTATTCGATGGTGCATTTGGCACTTGTTCTCCATAAAAAACCTAAAATTCGCAAATATTTTGAGCCAAATTTTGCTTGCTTGGTACTTCATCAGTATTTCAGTTGCTAACGAAACATTCTCTGGAATTCATAAATGTGCTTTTGGTGGTCTATAGGTAAAACAAAATGATGTTGAAAAACTGCTTATTTGGTGGCATCCTGATCAAAATAATTTTGGGCCCAAATGTTGGACATTTGGTAGTTCATCAGTATTTCAGTTGTTTTGCCACGAAACATTCCCTTCTTAGAAAATCATCGGCAAAATAATATTATGTTAAAAATTTGGGTATTTGATGGTGCATTTGGCACTTCTTCTCCCCAAAAAACCTAAAATTCCCAAATATTTTGAGCCAACTTTTGCTTGCTTGGTACTTCATCAGTATTTCAGTTGCTAACAAAACATTCTCTAGAATTCATAAATGTGCTCTTGGTGGTCTACAGGTAAAACAAAATGATGTTGAAAAGTTGCTTATTTGGTGGCGTTCTGATCAAAATAATTTTTGGGCCAAAATGTTGGACATTTGGTAGTTCATCAGTTTTTTAGTTGTTTTGCCACGAAACATTCTCTTCTTGGAAAATCATCGGCAAAATAATATTATTTCAAAAATTTGGGTATTTGATGGTGCATTTGGCACTTGTTCTCCCTAAAAAACCTAAAATTCGCAAAAATTTTGAGCCAAATTTTGCTTCCTTGGTACTTCATCAGTGTTTCAGTTGCTAACAAAACATTCTCTAAAATTCATAAATGTGCTCTTGGTGGTCTACAAATAAAACAAAATGATGTTGATGTTGAAAAGTTGCTTATTTGGTGGTTCATTACTATTCCAATTGTTTTTCCATGAAATATTCTCTAAAATTCGCAAATGTGCTTAGTGTGTTTCCTTATCTTTGCAACATTTTAAAATTATTATTGTCTTTTCCTGAAAATTTTACTTTAAACTCAGATGTAGACGTTTTTTTAGAAATATTAACTCTGGTTTATATATTTCTTTTCTAAACATTTTATGATTAAACCTTAAAAGTGTTGTATGCAAGAAGAATGCAAACCTAGACTACAAATTCATGCAGCCCTCCAGGCGTGTATAGTGAATCATAGGTAGCTTGAACTACCAACAGTTGAAACACTGCCACCTAGCGAAGCGGTTGCTCTCTAGGAGATTTCCCAGAAGACAAGGATTCTATAATGCACAGACCAATAGGTTTGAACATTTATTAGATTCGAAGTTTGGAAACCAAATACCGGTTTCGATCTTGTTAGATCTCGTCAGTTTGGTATATCCAACTCGAATGCTAATAAATGTTCCGACAAGTAAGTACTAAAACATTCACAGGCGTCGAGCGAGTGACTTTTTAGTACTACCACCTATTGGTCCATAGAGAAACTATGGCCATCGCCAGCAATGTCGTATGCAAGAAGAATGCAACCTAGACTACAAATTCATGCAGCCCTCCAGGCGTGTATAGTGAATCATAGGTAGCTGAACTACCAACAGTTGAAACACTGCCACCTAGCGAAGCGGTTGCTCTCTAGGAGATTTCCCAGAAGACAAGGATTCTATGTGAATGTTTTAGTACTTACTTGTCGGAACATTTATTAGCATTCGAGTTGGATATACCAAACTGACGAGATCTAACAAGATCGAAACCGGTATTTGGTTTCCAAACTTCGAATCTAATAAATGTTCAAACCTATTGGTCTGTGCATTATAGAATCCTTAAAAGTGTTAACATTTTTTCTAAATAAACTCAAAATTTTGAAATCTAAGCTTTTTAATTTTAAATTCTATTTATTTTAAAAGTTAGAGTGCAATTTGAAAGTTCCTACGTTTGCTAAATTGACTATATTCGAAATTTCAACCTAAATCGAAATTTTAAATTTTAATTTGAATTTTTTTCTTAAGTTTTATATACCTTTTTGAAATTTGAACTTTGTTCCGAGATTACCCGAAATATTTTCTTTCTTTTAAATAAAAAATTAAAGTGAGTCTCTCAGAGCTGAACCAAAAACCGAAAACCGGAAAAAAACGTTATTTTTGTCGGAGGGAAAACCGGAACTGAACCTATAGAATTTTTTTTCCGGAACGAAAACCAAAAACCGGAACAAAAATAATAATGGTTCGAAGCCCTGCTTTAAATATCTAAACAAACTGGGCTCGTTGAGCAAAATAAAAAAAATTGTGTAAACGCTCTTATGTTTCGATGAGAGAGTAGTAGCCAAGAAAAAATGTGAAAATCTCTTGGGAAATTAGAAATGTTAAAAACAAGTTAATTATAAAAATTAAAAAATATATAAAAATATAAACGTTACAGGACAAATAGATGAACAAAGTAGATTTTATGCTAAATGATCCTGCATTAAAAAACAGTTAACAAATTAAGAAATAATGATTGTAGACCAGAAGGGGGGCTTTAGCCCGTTAAGTCGGATGACTTAACTTCGCCCATGTTGACACTACCAATTGAGAGCCACCCACGCTCAAGAAAAAGAAACAACTGATGAAAAAAATGAGAAAGTTCATCCTGACTGACTTTTTTTTAAGTTTAATCCACTCGCAAAGGGCAACCCCATTATGCTTTCAAAGCACTGCGAGTAGGATGCGGAAACAAGGATAGATGGCGATGAACCGCCTTCTTAAATAAGGATAGGTTGTAATATTTGGGGAAAATTCGTTTCGGTAACAAGTTCCATAACTTGGAAGCTCTATAGAAAAAAGAGTCTCCGTAGACAGAAGTCCTCACTGTGTCAAGCTAGACCGCACAGGAATTTGCTGTCTCCAACTGTCTAATACACCTCAAGTTTCTTGCCCTTGGGGGGATTAATCCTATTGGTTCCTGCGAGCATCTTTTATGATAGTACTTGTAGAAAAGATACAAGTCGCCAACCATACTCCTGTGCTCTAATGTTTCGAGATAATCGGTCTGACTCTCGTAATCAATTAGGCGAATCGCTCTTCTTTGAATTGAATCCAAGAGACTTAGAGTGTGTTTTGGGGCTGAACTCCAAACATCAGTGTTGGCCTAACTTGAGCTTTGTTTAGTGTTAATAGCAGATGAGTACTTTTCAGCTCTAAGAAGAAAGCCTAGCTTCTGAGAGGCAGATTTGGTAATGGCGCGCACATGATCGTTCCAAGATAAGTTAGTGCTCGCATTCACTCCTAGGATAGATAGATTAGATCCCATCGGAAGGATTTTACTGTACATTAGTATGTCTGTTGCATTATCCCTTGATGTTATCTTAGAGAAAAGCGGCCTGAGTTTTTGAAGCGTTGAAGTCGACCAAATTGTTCTTACCCCATTCCATAATAATCTCGAGATCCCGATTAATCGTTAGTGTCTGCTGTCCTCTTAGTCGATCTGAAGCAGCGATAGATAATGGTTTTGGAGAAAAAAAACGACAAGCGTAGCTGTGTATAGGATAGGAAACTAAAGCTAAGAGATCGTTTATGTGTAACAGAAATAGAGTAGGAAACAGAACAGACTCCTGAGGCACCCCTGCGTTAATCGCAAATGTCTTGGATGAGATGCCATCGACGACGACCTGAAGAGATCTGTCAGCGAGAAAATTGGATATCAAATGATAGAGTCCAGGAGGAAGACCATAAGATGTTAATTTGGCGAGAAGAGATCGGTGCGCCAGACTCTGTCGAAAGCCTTTGAGATATCCAATGCCACAATCCTAGCCTTACATGTTTTTCCATAGGTGAGTTGCAGATATGAGTAATATATGCTAGTAGATCGCCAGTGGAACGTTGTTGTCTAAAACCGTATTGCCTGTCAGAGATGATTCTATTTTTCTGCAGATATTTGAGAATCTCGATGTTGATAACCTTTTCCATCACTTTAGATATAACCGGTAACAAAGATATAGGGCGATAGTTGTTAGCTAGATTCCTTTTTTTCAAAGGAAGAGGAGGACGACCCAGGTTGTCAGGTATTATAGTAGAGAGAAACAGGCAATTGGACAAGAAGTAGAGGATGAGATATTTATGAGATTAATATGCAATGTTTTTGTAATGATAACTTATCAGAGAAAACGAGATCATAATGAAGGGTATAGTGAGAAAGTACCCAATATTTAGTCACCATATGATATGTATACTTCTATTATGGCGTTTTGTTGTGTATAGAGCGCCACTACAAAATGCTTTGTCAAAAAGGTGGGATGAAAGTATAGGTCGTACTTTTCAAGGACAAGTATTCCATTATTATAGCGGGATGGGGGGGAACACTAATAAATGTAGTAAAAACAATGATAGCTGACCAGAAGCGGGATTGGTTAAAATATCTGTCCTTGAAAAGACAAAACTATACTACCATCGCTCTTTTTGACAACAAACAAAGCTGGACCAAGAACACGCGCATATGAGAATGGAAGAGTATTACATATATGTATTGTAACTCTATGTCGTCCAGTAAACTCAAACTTTGCAGTAATGTAACCCCAACAATCTACCATGAATTTGCTTACGTCGCTTACTATTGTATACCGTATTAGTAAAATGGATTTTTTTTTTTACCTAACACATTCATGTTTTCGGAACATCGAATTTTTCTTTCGAATTCATCGTACATCACGATACTTTTGAACGATGTAATATTGATGTCAATATCGATTGTTTTTCTAATACGCATGATCTCTAATCAGAGTATACAAAAGTTTCGACTTTTAATCTGGAAAATCGAGAAATTCGGGTGACCAAATTAAAAAAAAAGGGGTTCTCGGCTCAGTCTGCCTATTTCTATAAATGACGGTCGCCATCATTGGCGACGGACTGGTATGGCAATATTGATAATATCATATCGACGATGTATAATATCGATATTGTTGCTTCGATCATTAATGATAATTCGTTGCATCTCTAGTTTCAGCATATATGTAATACTTATATATGGCGTGTTGTGTATGATCGCCACTGCAATGATTTGTTCAATGATGAGATGAAAGTATACGTCTGTTCTCTTTGGAGTACACAGCATTCATTCAATTATAGCGGGAAAGGTGGACAAGATGGGCGGGAACACTAATAAATAATGAAACAAGATAACTGACGAGAGAAGCGGGATTGGTTAATAAATTCTGTCCTCCATAAAGACGTTGATGAATATAGATGTATTCAAGCAACGATAAAGAAAAAACAGATATATCAATCGCGTTTTTGAACACAAATCGAAGGACAAACACGCATATTATGTAGAAGTTAATTACATATATGAGTGTTCAGTAAGATTAAAGAAGCCATATTTTCTAGTGCAAACATAGATCCATCTTTCATGTGAGATTGCATTCAACCTAAAAAAATGCATTGGCATGAACATTCGCAATATACATGAAACATCGGCAGCACAACATAGATATCAAACCATCGCTGGTTTTTTTTCGTACATCGATGTTTTCAATCCACATTCGGATAACATCCCTAGCAGCGAATTGAACGTCAATATTGACATTTGGGTTTTGAGATTTAATTGTTTGTTTGCAAAAACTATAAAGAGAAAAGTTCGAAAGCATGAACATGTGTAGGTTGTGGTTCGTTTGTATTAATCGCCAAGATAAATCATACAATAATGTAAGACCATAATATTAACACTATGAATGAAGAAGATGAGGGAAGTTTTCACGATAGTAAAGCGATTGATAAGATTTTGTTGGAAATTAGAAGGCGCGTCATCGGCCAACCAAGCTGAGATTGAAATTATTCACAAATACCATTTTTCCGAGTCATGGAATCGAAAACTTGCACACCCGAAAAAAATATATGAATTATCAACGTTGACAGTTAACAAACGGATTTGTATACAAACAGATCAGAGAAACTTGCACACGCATTTCTTAGACGGGGAACAGAAATGAAAGTGAAAACGACAGATGTGGGTCTCCTGTTAATGCACTGCGAAATATGAAATAAATTGGATCGCATTAATTTGTGGTACTACAGATCGTGCAGCGCTATTAGATTAAAGGCGTTAGACACATTCTGCCCATTTTCAAGTTATGAAACCAAGCAGAATTTTGGGGAAAAATTGTCAAAAAAACAAAGTCTTCAGGATTGTTTTTTGACGTCTCGAGATGACATATTTAGATTCATAAACAGTCAAACTCCAGATTAATTATAGGAGTGGAGCATCAAAAGTTTTTGGAGTTTAATTTGCAGAGTCTTTCTCATTCGCTTTGCTAGAATCTTTTTCACACAACATAATCTTGCACATGGATGCGAAATGTACCAAAGTACTATGTCTCACACCTAATGAAAACAAAAGTGGAACCTTTTATACATTTCTCTCGTGCCATCACAGTGGCGGCTAAGTGGTATAAAAAAATTGGAGGTTGCAAAGAAACGCCTACTAAAAATGGCGGCCCAAATTATATTTAGTGTTACGGCGTTGTTTATTTATTTACAAACACAAAAACTAAATGAATAGAAAAGGGGACAGTACCAATGCAACGATTATTTTACCACTTGCAATTCTTATCCGATAACTCCTTTGATTTAAGTCAGGTATTCTTGGGTCATTACATTATGGTTTGCAGTGCTAGACGTACAACCCAATGCTGCTTATGGGCGCGTTCTCAAACCAACCAAAATATTAGCTAACGACGCCAGATGCGTACATATAACATAAAGATTGCAATCTAGCGTGCAAACTCTGCCAAACCAAAGTAACATAATATCTATCAAACAGGAACAAACCAGGGGAATTTTCTACAGTCGGTAATTTTTGGTTGTTTGGTAATGGTACATGAGTTATTTAGTGGGACCGAGATGTGAGAACAAAAATTACTTGTTTTTATCGCAGCGTTAGTTTTTTTTTGGCGGTTGTGTGCAAAAAATTAGCACCAGCTGCCACGGCGATGCATCTGTTCATCTTCACTTTCCATCTAGTTTATCTGCCAATCGCCTGGTGAATCTATCCACTAAAGCCCCCAGTCCAAATCTATGAGGTGCCCCGTGAGAGGAAACTTCAAAATTTTATGATCTTTGGTAGTCGGCGAACACCTTTAATTGAGTATTCTCGAATAATAAATTGTTTCAGAAATCATCGTACAAATTATACTACTAATAAGAAACACAAAAATAATTTACTACGCAAAATTGACACATTTGTATGCAAAAATTCTGAGCAATCAGACAAACCACGGATTAAAAGTTATTGTCAGGGGAAAATGTCAATTCCATTAAAAAGTCTCGCTTTAGGGAAATACATTTTAAGAAATTTAAATTTAACCATTTAATTTTCAGTTCCAAATCTGGCAAGATGAATTAATAGTGTGTTTGTGAATTTCAGTTTTTGTTTAATAACATTTTCACTTTGAAACACAAATTGTCGATAAAATTTTTATATTTAAATTTCAGTTTTTATTTTAAAGTTCTGAAAAAAATTGAAGATATTATATTTAATTGAATTAAATGTCCTATTTAGCAACATCGCATGTCAATGGTTGTTCTTAATGTCGATTTTGCCACATTGATGACCAACGACCACACTATAGGGAAAGGGGCCTATTAGTTCAAATAATATTTTAGTATTTAACCCCAACTGGATCAATGTTTCTGAGACAATTCAATACAGTGCATTATATCAGGTATAGACATTAGAATAATTTCGTTCCACCTGGAGCAAGTCAGAGCCGGTTTTTTAAGTGCTGTACTTCAATGGCATCCAATGAAGTAGGCAATAGCAAATATATGTGGAGAAATTTACTGCGAACACAGGACTGAACCTAAAATGCCGCCTTGAAGGTGATCCTCAGTAACATTTAAAAATTTATAATTCACAAATGCCAACTTTCAAAGGAGAAAGCCAACGAAGAAATACTGTTAGCTTGGTCGTGAATTTGTTTCAGTCAGTCCAGATCCAATAGCTCCCGCAAAGTTTAGAAATCTTAAGCAAACTTGATAGGCCGAGTAAAGGTGACAACATTTGCGCTCTGCGGTTACATTCGGGAAAGCTTTTTCAATACGTTGGAGAAAAAGCCGGGAAGTTATTAGATAACATTCATATTTTGGGGAAACTTTGACTGAAAGCGAGAACGGAACCATAAAGTCCTCTGGATTTCTTCGAACACAGTGCAATTTTGGTTGGTATTGAGTTTTTTAAGTTTTTAAAGCAGGATGATGAGGGGGGGGATCGTTTATAAAATGAGGAACGGGGACGAGGGACTAATTTATATACTATCATGAAGGTGGTTTTCCTTATGGATGTAGTAGGAAGACATGCCTTCGATTAGCAGAATATTGCGGAATTTCGTAACTCGTTTGTTTAAAAAAACTTCAATCTTTCTCACAACGGAAGGGGTGGCATATAATTAGTGAGTCCGTTTCAAAGGGTGAAAAGCTCGCGAAACGTCTAGATGTCCCCAATCGAATCAGTACACTTTTGGAACCTGGTTAAACTTGCCGTATTGCAGGGAGCAAAAATCCTGCAAATTTTGCGCCGCCAATGTTCAAGAGGACAAATTCTAGAGTATCTTTACGCGTAGCTATCAAATGGGAAGAATAGTCCATCCCAAGTCATTTTGATGTAGCTGTGGCTTTAATACGAAACTACATAAATGGCGAGCGAATTCTAGATCCGCTGTTTATTATTGACGAAAGAATGTATTGCAATGCGCAACAATCTGCACCTGCAGTCGCACCCTATCTATTATTTCTTCCAGTGATAAAGAAGTTACTCTTGTCACTAGAGATTTCTTTAAAACCTTGAGGAACCATGGCATCAAACGTGCATGAGGCATCACGGAAGGATTTGGTGCTCTATATTATGAGAACTATTTGACCAGAAATTGAAGAGTTCCTGAATGATGACTTGTTCTTGATTTGGTATTATGGAGGAAAATTTTACGCGTATGCAGTAGATACACTTGATTGCTTTATATCGAATTTTATCAAAACCCGATATATTAAATGAATTGGTGCAAAAAGAAGTATTTAAACTTATAATTATTAATAATATTGATAATGTTGGTTTCTATAGAGCGATGAAGAAACGTGGATAAATATTCCAAAAGTACCAGGTTAATCGAAGCATTAAACCATTTCTGTTTTTACTCTTTTCCTTATCATACAGCACTCAAGGCTTAAACGCTGTTTTTAATTGTTACGAAAATGAAGAAATACTTTAGTCGGTCCGAAAATATTGGGATTTTAACGGATTTGATCGAGAGAAGTTTAGAATTCAAGTCAATAGAACTATACGGTCGAAACGGCGGTTGGAATTGGTTCTTAATAAAAACTATTGTTACAAGCAATACTGATGTCTTCCTTTATTTCAGGAATGGTCAAAGTTTATTAATGTCAAGTAAGTGAAAACATTTGTACAGCACTCTTAAATTTTTCATTGGTTTTTGTGTGCTTATAATGCACTTTTGGATAGTCAGTACCAAAATGCTTTCACTTTGTTTAATGAATTTATTATTCCTTGCAACCAAGTCTTATAAGTTAATCCCTTCCTATTGCACACTAAAATTGAAGCCTCTGCGACTTTGTTAATGTTTGTTGCATAGTTTTAAGGTTTCGGTACCTTAAAAAGTAAAAACGAGAATGCTGGTAATCTCACTTTAAGGCCTCTTTACACACGGACGGTTTTCGCCGCGTCGGCCATTTGCCGACGGCAGAAAAACCGACCAAATTTTAAATAACAAGGCGTTTAATGCATCTTTACACACGACAGCGGCGACGGCAATTGGCCGGACCGGCTCGCCGCCAGAGAAGGAAAAGATCGAAGGCGAACCACACGGCTGGCAGGTGCGCTTTGTGTTCGCCGTCGCTAGTTTTTTGTTAACTGGTAGCTTATGTAGGTTTGCAGACGAAACGGCAACACAACGTCGCCGCGCTAAGTATTTTGCGATCAGCTCCAAAAAACCGGATTAAGTTCTCTAAGCATGTCTGTTAGGGATGTAATTTAATTTGCTCGATGACTTCTAAACTTGTCTCATCAATCTGTATGATAATTTTATCTACTTTGTTATGCTGGAAAAGAGAAAAGGTGTCCAAACAGTTGCTTTTTATTCCCCATTTTGTATTGTCGCCATTCTTGTAAGTCAAGGCGAGGGACTAATGATCCTTGAGAGAAAGGTGTCTTTTAAGGGTTGTCAAAATCCAAATAAAGCATATGCACATGTCAGTTCAAATAGTACTACTGACGGCAAATTAAACGCCGGTGCCGTGTGAATGGTACCGACGGTTTTTGTCACGGTCGGGAAAAATTTGCGGTCGGGCGAAAAATCTGTCGCTGTGTGAAGAGGCGTTGGATGGCCGTCATTTGTCGCAAATGTTATGTTAATATGACGTTAGCAGATCACGTCGTAATAAATACTGAAACTCTGTAAGCGCAGCTCAATGACACCTGAAAAAGTTGGTTTGCGTCACTTGGGAATTTTTCATATAAAATAGTAATAAAAATTTTCAATTGAACTCACAAACTCACTGTGTAAATTGATAAACTTATTACTAATATCTGTTTCCAGACAGCTTAATAACGCTCTACACGTGAGTTAATGCCTATCACACTTTACAATTTCTCACTATTGCTTTATTGATATGGGGACGTCATTTTTCTGTGAGTAATGTGCACTGCTATTGCAAATGAATAAATAAGAACCTATTTCATTTACGCGTAAGTTCTAAACAGTGAATTTGGAATTCGTAATTTTTATTAGAAAAATTGCCAAAAAATCGAACGGGAATCTAAACTAACAATGGCGAAGTGAGCGCCCAAGAATTTAACGAATGTGCAATAATTTGCCACAACTTTTTTGTAAGCTTTGGATTATATTGGTTTACCCCAATAAAGAAATAACCAGGATATATTTATAATTCAAACATGTCTTTCCCCAGGTACAATTCTAGGAAGCGAGGTATGTTTTAGTACATCAATGTGCCAGGATAAACGTTTACCAGGTTTCAGGTGTTTTAGTTCACATCTGAGACGAAAAATATTCAGACTGAGTTTCTAGTTTCTTCAAACCGCAGACAAAAGTTGTCTCACGATTACGGGTGGAATTGCAAGCAAGAAAAAATGTTTAATTAAGACTGCGCTGTTTTGAATATTTATAATGTAAGTGTCAGGTAAATTTTGACTTTTATGTTATGGTAAATGTGAAAAGAATCGAGGAGAGTAACATTATTAAGTAAAAAATAAAGTCGTTGAAAATGTGATCTCGAGCTTGATCAAAAATTTCCAAAAAAAAAACTTCATTACCAGCGAAACTTTCAATTTAAACACAAAAAACAACAAGCAACAGAGCCTTTAAATAAATCTATTAATTATTGTGTTGCAGGCTATCGCTTTTTGTGACCTCCTTTTAGAGCAATACCCAAATCCACACGTAGCGCATGAGAGCGATAAAAAACACAAAAAATTGCTTGGCCAAATGTGGTATGGTGTGTATGAGTGTTGGTGCGAATTGTTATTCACATGGGGAGTGAAGCGGGAATGACTCCATTTATTACGAAGTGAGTTAATGCTCTTTTTAGAACTCCGAATTTAGGACTGCTGAAAAACATAAATTTTAAGAATTACAGGTTT